>BTHU01000006.1:22526232-22968732 GCA_036184795.1 Tokudaia tokunoshimensis
GGAACTGAACTTGGGTTCTCTGGAAGAACAGCAAGTATTCTTATCACTGGGCAATCTCTTCAGCCCTCTCGCATTGTTGTTTGTTTTTTTCCTAGTTTGATCTCTATATCCTTCAGGTATGTTTCTTGGGCTCAGCTTTCTGACATCCTTGACTCTTTGTACATTTTCTCTCAAATCAGTTTTGGTTTCCCTTAGCTCTTCGATTCTACAATTTCCATCTCTTCCAGTGTGGGTGGGGGCTGGGACAACCCAGAACAACAAAACCCTCAGAAAGTCTTCCCAAGATCTATTCCTGTGGCTTTGATTCTCTTGGCAGGCATTTCTGCTGAAGCCCTAAAGCTCTAAGAAGAGAGAAGAGATGCAGGGCCAGAGAGATGTCAATCATGTAGAATGCTTATAATGTAACTATAAGGCTTAAGTTCAAACCCCAGAACTCATGGCATAAAGCCAGCATGTGTAGTAATGTCATGTTTGTAATTCCTGAACTGATGATGTAAGAGAGGCATGTTCCTGGGATTGCTGACCAGCCTAGCTTGACAGGTGAGCCACAGAGTGAGAGAGCTCTTGACTCAGAGAATAAAGTGGGGCCTACAAGATGATTCCGTGGGTAAGGATGCTTGCTGTGCAAACCTAAAGACCTAAGTTTGATCCCTTGAACCCACATAAAAGTAGGAGAAAACTGACTTCATATGTGCCATAGCATGTGTGCCTCTTAGAAACTCTGTGTGTGTGTGTGTGTGTGTGTGTGTGTGTGTGTGTGTGTATATATAAACAAAAAAAAAAGAAGAAACAAAATGAATGGCGATTTCTGAGGTTGACCTCTGGTTTCCACACTCATGTGCACCACCAGACACACCCATAAACATGTACCAAGGCTGGGGCTTGGAGGAGAGGATGCATCTCTGTGACTCTGTCCCACCTCTCATGGGCATTGACTCTGAGAATATGCTCAGTGATTGGATGATTTACTGAAGGGAAGGCAGACATTAGAAGGGAACTTGATAGATAGGGTGTAGGGTCGGGCTTGTATAAGAACCTTCTAACAATACAAGTAGATTGTCTCTCACAGAACAAAACCTCCCTGAAACATGATGGCACCTGAACTGAGGCATTTCAGGGAGCAGAATAAATACGATGTTTCCCTTCACCTGACTGCAATCTTGAAGACTCTTCAGTGTTCATCCCACCCCCTCACACACACTCAGAGAATACACCAGCACTTCTGTTTCTGAACAGACTCAGTGATAATCTATTTTAGGCTCTGCTAAGCAATTTAAATAGGCTACCACGTTGTCTTTTCTTTTTCTATTTTTTTTCCTTTTCTTTCACTTTTTTTTGAAACCTAATCTGGCCTTGAACTTGCTATGTAGTCACAGTTGGCCTTGAATTCCTGATCCTCCTGCCCTATACCTCTTGCGTGCCGGACTACAGGTGTATGGCACCATGCCAGGTTTATATAGTTCTGGGGATGAAACTTTACCAAATGTCTCCTACCCAGACCCCGATTACCATTTTTTATATTCCTACCTAGTTACTCTCTGAAACTGTATTCATTATTTGGGTTTAATAATTACTTAAATTTCACTATGTGGCCCAAGGTGACCTGGAGATTACTAGGTAACCCATGATGACCTTAAACTTTGCCATATATTCCCGTGTCAACTGCCCAAGTGCTGGGATCATCTATAGATGTAGATCACCATGTCTGGCTAAGAATCCAGTTATCAGGTTAAGAGTCTTACAGCTGCCCACCGTTTCTAAAGGGACATAGTCTGATAGAAATATAATGTGAGCCACAATGTAATTTAAAATTTCTAGAAGCTGTGTGATGCGTTAACATCCATAACTTCTAAGTGTGAATGGAGCTTGGCTGTTGTGTGAAGAGCAGCTAAAATTCCCAGGGGCAGGAGCTTTTGGCTTTGATAAAGATATCAAGCTTATGTTACAAGGGTGAAAGTTTCTTACTTTGTAAAGATAGCAATGAGACAAGAAACGGGTGACTTGGCCTTAATATATCAATTACAGGAGTTTGTGACCTTGGGTAGATCACTTGGGTCCAGGATAGACCTTTTCATGTAATCTTTTATCAGTTGATAGTGCCTGCTGGGAGGTAAGTTGAGGGAAGGATTCAGAGCCTCAGTCTGAACTTCTCGGGAAAGAAGTGCCTTGGTCAACTAGTGATGTCTGCCCTGGGCACCACCAGGAGAATTGAACTGAATGTTCTGACTTGTTCTAAGACACAGTTCTCTTCTTATTCAAAGAGAGATAAAAATAACAACTCTGTCAGACTAACTGGGACACTATGAAACTCAAATGGAGTAGGCTGAGAAAATACTTTAAAAAAATGGAATAGCACACAGTTTCTTTGTTGGCAGATAAAATGACAGATGTGTACACATGTGTATGCCCATGCACCTAATTGAATATATATATATATATGTACATATATATATATTCCATTTATTTTTAATTTAAATTTAAACTTGTTCTAGTAAGCCTTGATTTTCAACTTAACACAGCCTGAAGTCATCTAAGAGGAGAGGCCTCAATTGAGGGATTGTGTGCATGTCTGTGAGGGATTGTCTTGATTGATTTGGGCTGTACAGAAGAGTGAGCGAAGAATGAGCCTTGGAGATCACCAGTCAGCGGCTTTACTTTATAGTTTGTGCTTCGTTTCTGTCTTGAATTCCTACCCTAACTTCTCTCAATGATGGACTACGTCTTGGGAATGTAAACCAAGTAATAAATAAATAAATAAATAAAATAACTAATAAATTCTTTCCTCCCCTAAACTGCATTTGATCAGAGTGTTTATAGCAGCATAAAGAAGCCAAAGCAAAGGTCAATGTATTTATCCATATTTTAAGCACTTGTATAGATATGTCTTTGTGCCTGTGTGTGCATGCATGTATGGAAACCTGAGAACAATACCCTCTGAGGTAGGGCCTCCCATTATACCAAGAACTGACTAATTTCTCCTGTCCTCACCTCCACAGCACCAGCAATCATAAGTATATACTGCCACACCAGGCATTTTTTATGTGTGTTCTGGAGACTGAACTCAGGTCCTTGTGCTAAAAAGGCAAGCATTTTACCTACAGAGCTAGCTTCCATTCATTTCATTCATTCATTCATTCATTCATTCATTCACTTGTTTGTTTATTGCCAGACTCTCCTGGTATGAATCAGGACGACCTGGAACATGTAATCTCGGGTCCTCATGCTTGCAAGTCAAACACTTTGATAACCTAACCGTACCCCCAAGCCCCATTCACCCTCCTGGACTTTAATAGACTGTCTATGGTCTCACCAGATGCACTTCCTGTCTCCACCTGGGTGTCTTTCTCTGCTTCTCCCTTCTCTGCAAAGGCTCAGCCCACCGCAGAGAATCTGTCATTATTGATTCAGGAAAAGGCTTTGATTCTGCACGCCAGAAGCTGTTCCTCATGAAACTATGACAACTTGGTATTAGCTGCAAATCAATGAACTTTTTAAATGCAGTTGAAGCAACAAAACTGGCCCCGCTGCTAAACCTCGATAAGCCCACCCTGGAACAGCCAACCTTTATCTTAACAGCCATGTGATCGCCTCTGCTTTGACAGTCCTTAGCGTAGTTGATAAGGATTATACATCTTATAAGGGGCTCTTGCCCTCTCTGGAAACATTTCTAAAGTGGCTGCAGGAGAGAAAAGGAGTCTCTTTTAAGGGGAGGCTGGGATAGACAGGTCAGCATTCTCAAAGAAACCCATTCTTAGCCTTCCTCCTTTTCATACCAGCCGTACTTCAGGGACGGAGCAGAAAATGGGAATGTGTCAAGGAAGAGTTTAAGCTGTGATGGAGTGCTTTTGGCAAGATTCCCTGGAGAATGCATTCAGATCTTCATTCTACAAAGTCATTCTGTGAAGCCAGTCTCCTTCCTCTTGCCTCACAGGAGGAGGAGGAGGAGGAGGAGGAGGAGAAGACAGAAGATAGGGATGGGGAGGTTCTGTCTCTTTGTTTCTCTTGCTTAACCTTTGTTTATAACCTAATTGGTCAGTTCTTAGTCTAATGAGAGGCCCTACCTCAGAGGTTATTGTTCTCAGGTGTCCATTCATGCATGTATGCACACACAGGCACAGAAAGCTTATCTATCTGTCTGTTGATCTAGCTAGCTAGCTATCTGTGGGGAAGCCCTACTAATTAAGGTCAAATGCATATTTGTCTGTTTGTCTATCTGTATATCTGTACAAGTGCATAAAATATAAATAAACACATTCAAGTTTTGCTCTGGATTTTTTTTTTCCGTTTTCCAAGACAGGGTTTCTCTGTGTAGCCCTGGCTGTCCTGGAACTCACTCTGTAGACCAGGCTGGCCTCGAACTCAGAAATCTGCCTGCCTCTGCCTCCCAAGTGCTGGGATTAAAGGCATGCGCCACCACTGCCCGGCTGCTCTGGCTTTCTTTATACTGCTATAAACTCTGTCTGTCTCTGTCTCTCTGACTCTCTCTCTCTCTCTGTTCTGTGTGTGTGTGTGTGTGTGTGTGTGTGTGGTCAGAGGATAACCTGGAGTGTCAGTTCTCACCTCCCATTTTGTCTGAGGCAGAGTCTTTGGTTCATTGCTGTGCAGCCTAGACTGTGTGCCCCAGGGATTCTCCTGCCTCTGCCTCTGCCTCTGCCTCCCATCTCACTTAGGAGTGCTGTGCTTATAGACATACGCTTCTGTTTCCTGCTTGCTTTGTTGTGACTTCTGTGGTTCCAAGCTTAGGAACAAAGTCTGTCATGCATGCATTGACAGTGTTTTATCCACTGAGCCATCTCGCCAGCCCTCTTGCATAGTCTTTAAAAGCATTACATGTATTTATTTATATGTGTGTGTGTGTGCGCACACACACACACACACACACACACACACACACACACACACACGTCAGAGGATAACTTGTAGGAGTTGGTTCTCTCCTTCCACTGTGTAGGTCTTGGGGTTAGACCCAGGTAGTCAGTCTTGGCGGCAAGCACCTTTACCTGCTGAACCATCTCATCTGCCCTTGCTTAGCCTTTCATCAATAAAAGTATATAACTAGATCACTTAGCGATCTGGAGCTGGCCTTCATAGTTATGACCCTTCAGTTACATAGGCCATTTTCATCTGGAGTTTGGCTATAGATGAGTTTGGTGTGACTTGTTATAGCAACGAGGACAGCTATCCTTATAACATCCTTTGAAGGGATAGCCTTGGACTAATACTGATCATCTTATACATGATCAACCAGCAGAAGAGATGACCTGCTGGACCTTAGTTACTTCATCATCATTGCCATCATTGTTGTCTTCATCACGATCGTTATTATTTAAGACAAGGTCTCATTTAGCCCAGGCTAGCCTCAAACTCACTATATAGCTTAGGATGACATTGAACTTCTTGGTCCTTCCACTGTACTTCCCTAGCACTGGTATTAGAGGTGAGCATGCACCACCACACCTGTTTTACATAGTGCTGGAGGTGGAGCCCAGGTTTTGTGTATTTTTAAGTAAGCACTCTACAACTGAGCTGCGTTCCCAGCTCCCTTGGTAACTGCTTGCTAAGTTGATGCTCTGTTCCATCAGAGGACTGCAATGTTCTCTTTTTTCTTTCTGTGCCAACCTCTCACCTCTTCTCTCTTCCCTTCTCCTTCCTCCTTTCTTCCCCACCCTCTTCTTCCTGCCCTCCTTATCCTGGATTGCACTGTGCCCCATTTCACATCTTCTCTCCTTTCACTTGGGCTGTTGCTGTGGTAACCAGCTCTGTGCAGGTGAAACTGGAGAGTCCCTGGCTCAGTTGTCCTCCTGGCTTTCAGTTTCTGTCCTTCTCCAACCCCTGCCCTGCTTCTCTGGGGTCACAACTTTGGGATCCCATCAAAACTCTGCCACTCAGGCCCAGGCCTCCAGAAAGAGAGATGTGTGTTGATATCTTCTGGTGCAAACTTTGTGTGTTTGGGAAAAGGATGAGTATTAGTCAGCTTTGCTGTGGAAGCTCCTTCTCTTCCTCCTCCCTCCCTCCTCCACTATTTCTTTTTTTTAATATATTCTTCATTTACATTTCAAATGTTATACCCTCTCCTGGTTTCCCCCCTCCCTGAAAACCCCCAACCCCTCCTCCCACCCCCTGCCTCCAAGAATATGCCTCTCCACCCAACCCACTCCCACCTCCCCCTCCCCCCTTGATTTCCCCATGCTGGGACATCTATTGAGCCTTCATAGGACCAAGGACCTCTCCTCCCACTGATGCCCGACAAGGCCATCCTCTGCCACTCCTTTGGCTGGAACCATGTGTACCCCTTGGTTGATGGCTTAGTCCCTGGGAGCCCTGGGACGTCTGGTTGGCTGACGTCGTTGTTCTTCCTCTGGGGCTGCAAACCTCCTCCACTACTTCTTTTTCTATGCTTCCGCCCTTTTCGCCTCCACCCCATCTCTCTTTTCACAACAGGGTCTCACTGTGTAGCCCAGGCTGACCTCAAACTCTTTACTCTTCTATCTCCACCCAGAGTGCTGAGATCACAGGTGTGCGCCACAGCAATGGACAGCACATACCTAGCTCTTTGTTATGCTGACAGATTTAACTTCTTTGCCTAAATCCTCCTCCCAGTTTTTCCAGCCTCCCCAGCACAGTGGGCGGAGAAAGGGAGGTGTTGAATACACACATTAAATCTTGGTTTTGTCCTTTATGAATGCACTTATTTTAAATGCTTGAAAGCAAGTTATATACACACAGTATTTGATGTCGTGCTTTTTATTCTTAATATTGTATAACATGCATGTTTTCCATTCCATTAAACATTCCTCACCGAGAACATTTTTTTTTAAACAAATCAGCCTAATAGTCCATCTACCTATCTTTATATGTGTGCATCTGTATGTATGTGTGTGCACGTGTGCGTGTTTGTGTGTGGTGTTTGACATTGAATGCACATCTACCTATGTGTAGGCATGAAGGGGCCAAGGAGCATATTGGTGCTCTGCCCTATCACTTTCGGCCTCATCACTGAACCTGGAACTAGGGTTGTGTCCAGAAAGCCCCAATGATCTTTCTATCTACCCCAGAGAGCTGAGATTATAGGTATGCATGTAGTCATGCCTGGCTCTTTATGTGGGTGCTGGGGATCTGAATCTCAGCACTTTCTGTTAGTGCAACAGTTCTTCCACCCACTGAGTGTCTCACCAAGCCTCCCCTAGCTATTGTGATGACAGGCACTTCATGAAGGCCCCTGCTGGTTTTCAGTAAGTTGCTGAAGAGCCCCTTCTGAAGCCTATGTGGAAGAACTCAGCCTCCTGAAAAAAAGAAAAACCTATCAGGGTGAGCTAGCTAAAAATCTCACCCTCGCAAGACAGAGTGTGTTAATGTTGATGGACGGAGCACCGTAGTGTTGTCCACTTGAGCACTGACAGATTCCTGCCCAAATCAATCATCTCTTTTTGGCATACTTGAATTTGAGCTGCTTCTTTTTGACAGTGATTAGCCAACAGTTGAACAGGGGCTTAAGATATTTCATGTTGTAAAGCTTCTCCTATAGTGAATTCATCCATCTCTCTATTAATGCTGGTGGGAGAGAGTCATCTCATGCATCTAAAACAGGAATTAAGGACTAGAACTGTAGTATAGTTGGTAGAGTGCTTACCTAGCATGCACAAAGTCCTGGGTCCAATCCTCATCCCCACATAAACTAGGCTTGGTAGTGCATACCTGTTAATCTAAGCACTGGGGAATCAGTTCAAGCTCATCCTCAGTTACATAATGACTTTGAAACCAGCCTGGGCTACACTGAGTCCCTATCTTAAATAAATAAATTGGAATTAATTTGCATCACATGTAAAGGTCTCCAAAAGCCCTGCTTCATTCTGTTTAAAAATAGAATTTTTATCTTGCTTAAGATCCTTCCTAGCCACCCTAGTTATGCAATGGTGTAAGGATTTGGGTTTTAGGTGACCTAATCACCTGGGCTCTTGCTGAGATTGAGAGGAAGACAGTCCAGGTGCACAGAATCAAAGGCTGATGGCAGGCTGTTAAGACATTTAAAGTCTCGTTAGTAAGTAACTGCTGAGGGAGATGCATCCTTGTGTGTAAGTGGTACTTGAAGCCATATTGCTCTTCAGCAAGGATGCTTCTGTGAGGGGATCAGGGCCCTGGCTCTATGATAAGCATGGAGATGGACAATTCTGAGACAAAATCCAGAATGTTGATGAGTCTATAATCTTTGAAGGATAACAGGAAGCTCTTTATAGCAGCTCATTTTATTATGATTATTGACACGCATGTACAAAGTTATGTGTTTCACTGTGATATCTACATACAGGTCATATATGTGATATATATTATATATCTATCATTATACACACACACACACACACACACACATATACATATATATAAATCTTGTTCCTCTTCTGCTCTCCTCTTTTTTTTCTCCTCTCTGTTCCTTTCCAAATAGTCCCTGTTTTATTCCATAATCTTTGGGTGGTAGTAGTGTTTTGGGATATAGACTATGCATCCCAGGCTGGCCTGAAGCTTAAGATCTTCCTGTCTTAGCCTGTTGAGCACTGGGTTTATAGGCATGCATAGCCATATCTAGCTATCAGGTTCTTTTTTTGTTTATGAGACAGAGTCTCATTTGCCTCAAATTCTCTATGTAGTGCAAAGGATAACCTTGAACTTCTGACCTTCCTGCCTCCAAGTCCCCAGTGCTGAAGTTACAGATGTGTGCCACTGTGCTCAGGCTACATGTTGCTAGGGGTAGAACCCTGGGTTTTTTGCACACTAAGGAGCACTCTCCCAACTGAGTGACATTTCCTGCTGAAGATGAAATAACAGAGTTCCACTCTATGTTCTATCTGAGGTCGCTATAACTTGAAAAATTGGATTGTGTACCATTTTAGTAAAGGTTGGAGCTTTGTCTTACAGACAATAACATGTGTTGTAAGGCATTTCCTATACCTCAGAGGATTTGGGGAAATCTCTGAGATCTGGAAAGACTATCTTTGTACTATAAAAACTCCAATAGACCAACTGTCTAAATTGTCAGCAGTCATTGTTCTATAATTCCTCACAGAAGTCATGTTACAGGCAGAGCTGCTACTAAACTTATTGATACCAAGTCTATCTCTATTTCAAGTCAAATCTGGGGGACAGTGAGATGGCTCAGTGGGTAAAAGCATTTGCTGCCAAGTCTGATAACCCTTGGGACCCACCCATATGGTGGAAAAAAAAGAACTGATTACTGCAAGTTGTCCTTGGATCTCCATATGTACATTCTGGCATGCATGTCACCACTCCAACCCCCGCCAAAACCAAACCAAACCAAACCAAACCAATATTTACCAAACAAAATTGTTCATGAGGATTTTGACTTTGGAAATCTTAATGTAGCTTTTTCTATCTGTTCAATTGCAATGCTATCTGCATACATGCCTTTGGTGTTCAAATGGAAAGGCCAGGTTACCTTTCTTGATGCTCAGGTGTGTTGATTAAAAGGGCTACGCTGCATCTGCTACTAATGGAATGATTGGCATTTTCTTCAAATCATTCTTAATCCTTTGGGCCCCAGAAGTTTGTGAAAACTTAAAACCTGGACTATATTTTGAAGGCAGAGTATTAACATCATGTTGTAGGGCATGTGGGACCTTGTTACCAGACAGGCATAAGAACAGTGAGGTTGAATGAGCTCAAACCCTGGGAATCTCAGAATTGAGAACCACAGGAGTGGAGTCATTCCCTACTTGCCTTTACCTGTTCCGGAACAGGTAACCACCACCCCACTGAGGACCATGGGCACGTGAGGTAATGAAGCACAAATACCTGGAGTTCTTCTCCATGCTAATGAGGCATCTAGATAGCCCCCAAGTGTTCAGCCAATGAGCTTCCCTTCCTGGGTATTCCTTCCTGAAAAAGGTATTTAATCCCTGGTTCACCTGGAATACAGGCTATGAATTCACATCCACCATCAAATAAACTAGTATGAACAAGCAAGGATCGTCTCTTAGTTAAGGATTGCAACGGGAAAGCCTTTGTCTTAAAGAGCTATGCCCAGAACTCCCAAGGAAGGCCTTCTCTCCTCCAGCCCCCTCGGCACTCTCACACTGACTCCGAATCAGACCAGGTTCCACCATTCTCTGCCTTTCCCCTGTCTTCCTGGCAGGCAGACCTGTAGACCTGACTCCCTCTCACAGCTCTTTGCCAATGTCACTCAAATACCCAGAGAGGTGACCAGCAACTACTGTGAACTCCCTACTTCAGACTTTGCCCTTCCTTCTCCCTGTAGCATGCAGGTGTTGTTCCAGGCACCCCACTAGAGAGGCAGGGTGTGGCATGACATCATGTGTTACCATATCCAGTTTATGTGGTGCTGAGATCAAACCCATGAGTTTGTATATGCTAAGTGATCACTCTCCCAACTGAGTTTCAAGCCCATAGGTCACTTGCTTTATCAGTAAAATTTAATGGAGGGATGGATTATGCAAGAGCTGGGTGCAAGAGTTGAGAGATTCCAGAAATGAGTTGGAATTCTTTTAGAATAGAGTCTACTTGGTTTTCTGCCCTTATATGGAGTTTCTGGATGTATCAGGTCATCAAATGCATGATGGAAGAAGTCAAATTTTCAAGGCTAATGACCATAAAGGTGCCGTTATAATGAAGCAACTGCCATCTCAGTCAACCATGTTAGTCCCAGTTGGCTTTTGGTGGTGCTTACTGTTTTAATAATGATATGATGTCCTGTGACCTGATGTAATACACCATTTCCTCCCTTGGCTTCCTCTCTTTGCTTTGCAGAGAAGGGGTAGAAAAGGTTTCATGTAACCAGTCTGGCTTCAAAGCTGCTAAGTGTCTTAGATACTTTTCTAATGCTGTGATAAAATACTCTGACCAAGGCAGCTTATAAAAGAAAGGTCCTTGGGGCTTAGCCTTCAGAAGGTTAGAATTCATGAACACAAGATGAGGAGCATGGTGGCAGGCAGGCAGGTATGGTGCTGGAGCAGTAGCTGAGAACTTACATCCTGAGATACGACTACCAGGCTGAGGGGGATGGGGCAGAGAGACTTGAAATAGTGAGAATCTTTTGAAACTATCATAGAAGCCCCCCTCCTCCCCCAGTAACAGACTTCCTCCAACAAAGCCACATCTCTTAATCCTTCCCAAACAGTTTCACCAATTGGGGACCAAGTATTCAAATATATGAGACTTTGGAGTCTCATTCAAACCACCACACCAAGGATGGCCTTGAAGTCCTGATCCTCCTGCCTCCACCTCCTGAGTGTTGAAATGATAAACCTGCATGGCCACACCTGGCTTGTAATACTCTTTTATTTATTTACTCCTTAAAGGTACTTAGAATAAGGAGTTTTCAGGATTGGAAAATGAAGCTGTCATTGCCTTTCAAGAAAAGTGTCCCCTGAAGGAAATGATGTATGCTATTGATCTGACTAGCTATGGATCAGATTATATTTAGAACACCACTTAGCTAACTTTCAGGAGATTGGAAATAGTTCAATAATTTGCCAGCGGACTACAATGTGGTTGCAAAAGTTCAAGTCAATAAACGCAAATAAGTGGATAGAGCAATGGTTCAGTGAGCAGGAGTGCCACTGCTCTTGCAAAGGACTCTAGTTTGGTTCCCAGCACCCTCATCAGGGTGTTCACTGTAACTGCAGCTCCAGGTCCTCATGGCCTCTTTTGGCCTCTGCAGGCCCTGCATTCACATGTATACATACACATATGCATGCACACATATACACACACAATTAAAAATAAATACAAACCAGACTAAATTAATATTTTATTATAGTTTGAGAGAGACAGACAGACAGACAGACAGTGTGCCTGTGGAAATCAGAAGACAGTTTTGGAAATCAGTTCTCTTCTTTTACCATGTGGGTTCTGGGAACTGAACTCAGGTAATTAGACACAGCAGCAAGAACTCTACCTCTGCCATCTCACCAGCCCTAACTGAGCATAGATTTAATGAATGAGATATTTCTGATAAAATATTCTGACAAAAAGCAACTTGGGGGATAAAGGGCTTGCTTTTAGTTCTCTAGGCCAGGTTTTTGTCTATTATCTGGGGGAAGTAAAGGCAGCAGATACTTGAGGCTGCTGGTGACGTCTACAGTCAAGAGCACTGAGAAATCTCTGCACCTTGTCCACTTGCCTGTTTGTGCTTGTTCAATTCCTGACTTCTGTACAACTCAGGATCCCTTTCCTATGGGAGGTGCTACAGTGGACAATGACGTTCCCCGTCATTTGGCTTAATTAACGCAGTGCCCTCATCAGAAAGTCCCAAAGGCCCTGACTGAGACTGTAGTCTCTGGGTTAGATTGTGTCAAGTTGACAAATAAAGCTAACCATCACAGAATACCTGAAGTGTTCTAGTTGTCTCCCAACGCTAGTGCCTTTATCATATGGGTTATACTTTGGGGTCTTGTGTGAAGAAGATTTAAATTATCTTAAAAGATCTTTCTGTATGCATGTGGTAGTATGTGTATAGATGAACATGTACACACACACACACACACACACACACACACACACACACGAGTGTCTTAGTCAGGGTTTCCCTTGCTGCAATGAAACAGCATGACCAAAAAGCAAGTTGAGGAGGAAAGGGTTCATTCGGCTTACACTTCCACATTGCTGTTTATCACCAAGAAAGTCAGGACAGAAGGGCAGGAACCTGGAGGCAGGAGCTGATGCAGAAGCCATGGAGGGATGCTGCTTTTCTGCCTTGCTCTGTATGGCTTTCTCAGCCTGCTTTCTTACGGAATCCAGAACCACCAGCCCAGGGATGGCAACATCCACGGTGGGTGGAGCCTCCCCGTCAATCACTAATTTAAAAAGATGACTTAGAGCTGGATCTTATGGAGGGCATTTTCTCAGTTGAGGGCCCCTCCTTTCAGATAACTCTAGTTCGTATGTCAAGTTGACATAAGAGTAGCCAGAACAATGAGTTTGGGTGCAAGTGAGGGCGCATGGAAGGCAGAGGATACCCTCAGCTGTCAATCATCCTGCTCAAGGAGTCATCCATTCTGCTTTGAGACAGGCTCTGTCACTTACTAGGCCCTGGAGTCTCTTGAGCTGGCCAGTCTGATGGGTCAGTGGTCCCCAAGGAGCTTCCTGTCTCCATCATCTTTCCTGTGCTGGGATTGCAAGTGCTTGCTGTCATACCAGGCCTTATTTTTGATTATTATTACACAGGTTCTGAAGGTCAAATTCAGATTCCCCAGTCCCCGACTTGGAAGATCTTCAAGAACACTCTGCCATTGACTCACCCCAACCCTGAGGCACAGGAATCATCATGGAAGAGGGGACAGATAGATTGTAAGGGCCAGGGTTTGGGGAGGACCGAGGAGAAACAGTGTCTTCTGCACTCATGACCTCACTGAAGCCGAGGCTGCCTGCAGAAGACATGAGATAAAGCCAGTCAACATTCTAACGTGGGGCTGGAAGCGGGATCTTTAGACTCTTCCCCTCTTGAAATGGATCGCCTCCTACTCGGGAGTATATATGGGGACTGCAACTTGGAGTTGCTTGGTTATTTAAAAAATGAAAAAGAGAGAGTGTGTCAGGCAGCTCACAATCCCCTGTAACTCCAGCTCTAGGGGATCAGGCACCCTTTGTGTAGGTGCACTCGCTCACTCACATGCACATGTTCCTATCCCCACATAAACACAATGAAAAAAAAAAGAGAGAGAGAACCAATTCACTTAAAAAAAAAGAATATATTCCTCTTTTTGAATCAGTGGGAAATGAGGCTTTGTAGTGATTCTTCATCAAATAAATCAGTGTATTGACTTGTAAATCCTTGTATTTATATGTTATTGCTGCTCCCCAACATGGATTTAGCCATCACTGGGTTGTGGACATAAACTCTTAAGATGCTGCTCTTTGTTAGAAAAGGAACCGCATGGAGCGAGTTTCCACACTGTATAATTTCTATGGCTTGTATTAATGTAGACAGTACAGTCACCATAAAGAAGAAAAATCGCCAATGGAAGATAAAGCTAGAATACTAGTTGTGTTACAATCACGTTCTAGTGCTGGGATAAATTGCAGGAGGCCAATAAAGCAACACTAACTGAAGATATTTGGCACAAACCAAAAATGAAAGGGGAGCCGTTATGCTGTCTGTTGCAGGGGCATGCCTCCCTGTAGTTAAGGCAGTAAACTACCTGGGAATAATTTTCACTTATTTTAAATTGCATGCTCCAATTGTGAAGTCATTTCTAGCATCTCTGCCTCCTCCTCTCCCCTCCTATTCCTCCTCCCCTTCCTTCTCCCTCCCTTCTTTCTTTGAGAGAGGGTTTCTCTGTGTAGCCCTGACTGTCCTGGAACTTACTCTGTAGACCAGGCTGGTCTCTGCCTCCTGAGTGCTGGGATTAAAGGTGTGTGCTACCACCACCTGGCTCCTCCTTCTTTTCTAAGGAGGTAGGAAAGGGAATTCTATGTTCACACAAATCATGCCCCACTGTGCCTCCAGTCTCATGACTCATCAAAACCATAATTTTTTCTAAAGTTAATTACATTCTTTGGTGGTTCCCCCCTTAAATTTGCTTTTGGCCAATGGATTGGAACTGGATTGATTCTGAACCCCAACTTTTATCATTCTTTCCTTACTAGGATCTTGTGCTACATAGGCAGGTTGGATAAGTGAGTTTTTCTTACCAGTAAAGGATTCCAAAGAATGGTCATCCCTACTGGGATTTTATATGTGAACTGGAATATGTGTGTGTGTGTGTGTGTGTGTGTGTGTGTGTGTGTGTGCGCGCGCGCGCGCTTGCGCGTGAGTGCTCAAGCTGTATGGAAATTAGAGGCTTTCACGTGTTAGATAAGTACTTTAGCCATACCTTAGTCCCTCCCTGGGGGATTCTAGGCAGGGGCTCTACCATGGAGTCTCACCTCCAGCCCCTCACTGGGGGACTCTAGGCAGGGGTTCTACCACTGAGCCACGCCCCCAGTCCCTCCCTGGGGGATTCTAGGCAGGGGCTCTACCACTGAGCCACTTCCAATCCCTCACCAGAGATTCTAGACGGGGGGGGGGGGGGGGGGGGGCGGGGGGGGCTTACTACTGGCCCAGGCTCCTCTAGTCCTCACTAGGGTGTTTTGGGCAAGCTGTCTGCCACTGAGTCATGTCCCAGCCACTCACTGGGGGGATTCTAGGGTTGTTCTACCCCTAAGCTAGTCCCCAATCCTTTGTTAAGACCTTACCAGGAAGATAGATTATTTGAGATGGTGGGTGATTTGCCCAGCAGTACTGTACTTTTCTATGTTAATAGATCTTTTACCTTCAAAAGAATGTTCCCTTGAGCCTGCAGCCTAGAAAGCAATCATGTCTTTAAAAGGATAAGAATTTTTAAAGTTAGATAAAAATCTACTCAATGGATTACCACAGCAACATCCAGGGAGCCATACGGAGAATGCACTGTTGTTTCTTGATTAAAGCAACGGTGGGGTCATGATTATTCTCTCTCTTAAATAACATGTGTATTTTTATTTTTAATTGGCAGGTAATAATTGCAGAGTATTTACGAGGCACAGTCAGGGATATTTTCTTGAAGTACTGACAGCAGAAGAAAAACGATGTGTCCCTGGGATGTATGTAAGCCCCGTAGAGTAGACAGAATGAACCTGCCATAGCTTTAATCCAGTTACATTTTGACTGCTCAGCTAATTAGCAGAGCTGCTCCCATTCAATGACTGAGCTGCGTTCCCTGCCTTGTTTGGAAGGCAGTGTTCTCACACACTGCTCATGGGAATATAAATCAGAACATGCTTAATTTCTGGAGGACATTTTGGCAGTATTCATTGAAAGCCTTAAGAATAAGTATGTAATTTACTTGTAGGAATTGATATGGGAAGATAATCATGATTTGGGTAAATATGTTTGTTCAGGAAGCATTGTTTGCAGTAGTAAAAAGTCAGAAACTGCCTTTTAAACATTTTTGTGTGTGCGCATATGTTGCAGGGGCATGCTATGATGTGCATAAGGAAGTTAGAGAAGAACTTGTTGGAGTCAGTTCTCTCCTTCCAACCACATGCGTTCTGGGGTTCAGACTTAGGTCATCAGGGTTGGTGGCCAGCGCCTTTACCCTCTTGAGCGATCTCACTTGTTCCAGAAACTGCTTTATGTCTCAGAACTGGAGAGTAAATATGCTCTAATACAAGGCGGTATGTGTCGGGGTTACAATACTGCTATGGGAAAACACAGATGAAATGTTATTTAAACAAACAGGTTAAAAATAGTAAGATCAGGACTGGGGAGATGCCTCAGTGGGTAAAGTGTTTACTGTACTGCAAGCTTGAGGGTCTAAGTTGGAATCCCCAGAAACCACAAAAAGCCACTTGTGGTAGTGTGCCTTGTAATCCCAGCATCCCTAAGGTGAGATGGTAGGTGGAGATAGGAGAATGCCTGGAAGCTCACAGGACAGCTAGCCTGGTGTACATGGCAGAGAACAAGAGACTCTGTCTCACACTAGGTAGAGAGTAATTATTGACCCAATGGTTTCCTTTAATGTCCATGTGAAATTGCCCACAGTTATATATATGATCACACACATACACATATACAGATAGATAGATACAGATAGATACAGATACAGATACATACATCATACAAAAAAATCAATAGAAACAAACCCTTCTCAAGCAAGATGGAAGGCAAAGACTACCAGATTTTCTACTGATTTGCATATGTGTGCTGTGGCATGTGCTCCTACATTCACACAAACAGGGACAACATACACACACACACACACACACACACACACGTACACACACACACACACACGTGCACACACGCACACACACATCATGCACACAAAAGGATTCTCAAAAGCAAGTACAGAATGACGCCATTTTTTAAAACCCTAAAATGTGTGTGTTTAGATAAAAAGCAGAAATTAATATGTCAGACCTAAATGAGGTTGTGTCTGATGGAGGTACCGTAAGTGACTTATCCCCCTCTTCTCGCTTGTGTATATTTTCCAAGACAGACCTAATAAATATGTATTACTTTTGTAACTAGATAAAAATATGGCTCGAGAAAGCCCCTTAATGAAATTCATGTATTATAATTATCCTGATGTGAAATATTATCCTTCCCACCATCTTCAGGAAGGAGTGGGCTGAGCTCCGTGTGGCCCATTCCCTCCTCTCTTGGTCTTTGTTTCTCTTTCCTGATCTCAGCAGCTCCAGAATCCTTGGCTGTCTGGGGCTCTACGGAGCCTAGGGTCTTTTATCTTCTTCTTTGATCCCATGGGGATCACATCAGTTCTTTCTGTGAAGGAGTGCATGGGAAGCATCTCCCTATGTCTAGTCTCTACCCCCAAATCTGTGCTTTCTTCCTTGCTTTATTGTCCTGAGGATTTTCTGGAAGTGGGATGATGCATCTTTAATGATCTGCAAATCCTCTTTGAATGAGATAGATTCCCACTGAAATGTGTGAATGAGATAGATTCCCACTGAAATGTGTGAAGAGACCTTTGAGGTCAAAGGACAATGGGTTCAAGTTCAAGTTTCTCTCTCTCTCTCTCTCTCTCTCTCTCTCTCTCTCTCTCTCTCTCTCTCTCTCTCTCATCCCTTCACTCCCTGACTGGAGGATGAAATCCAGGTCATTGCACATGCTAGGTAAGATATTGCTGAGTAACATCCCCAACCCTTAGAGTTCAGGTTCTTTCTTTAAAACTTTTAAAATTATTTATTTATGTGTATGTGGTTGTGGCTGCAGGTGCCTACAGATGCCAGAAGGGGGCGTCAGATCCCCTGGAGCTGGCATTACAGGTGGTCGGTTATCAGTTGGTGCTGAGAGCCAAACGTGGGTCCTCTGGATGATCAGTATATGCCTTTAATTGCTGTGTCAATCTCTCCAGCCCCTACTCATTTGTTTCTTTGAAACATGGTCTCTCACGGAACCTGATGAGAAGGCTAGGCTGGCTGGCCAGTGAACCCCAAGGATCTGAATACCAAGATTACAAACAGGCACTATGCTATCTAACTTGCTTTTATTTTTGAAACTTTAGTTCTGGGTTTGGAACACAGATCTTCATGCTTGTAGGGCACGCATTTTATTGACTGGGTTATCTCTCTAGTCCTCTGTGAGGTATCTTAATCTTTCTAGCAAATTTTTTTTCATGAACATGAAAATACAAATAAATAACAATTGTGTGCCTTTCTTCTGTTAATGTTTTATTTAACTTTAATTCTTATGCCTAATTAGAGACTAAGAGAGAGTAAATATTGCCCTTACAGTGTCCCCTAATGGTATTTGCTAATTTCAATTGTCCTTTTTTATCCATCAGGATGATTAGTGTTTAATTGCCAATTGGACTGTGTTGGCTGGTTTTGTGTGTCAACTTGACACAAGCTAGAATCATCAGAGAGGAAGGAGCTTCAGTTGAGAAAATGCCTCCATGTGATCCAGCTGTAAGGCATTTTCTCAATTAGTGGCCACTGGGGGAAGACCCAACCTATTGTGGGTGGTGCCATCCCTGGGCTGGTAGCCCTAGATTCTATAAGAAAACAGGCTGAGCAAGCCAGGGGAAGCAAGCCAGTTAGCAGCATTCTCCATGGTCTTTGCTTCAGATCTTGCCTCTGTGTTCCAGTCCTGCTTGAGGTCCTGTCCTAACTTCTTCCAATGATGGATTATGATTTGGATGTAGGACAAATAAATCCTTTCCTCTCCAGCTTGCTTTTTGGTCATAGAGTTTTGTTGCAGCAATACAACCCTGACTAAGACGTTGACAGAATATAGACTCACCTGAGTAATGAGCTTGTGGTGGTTTGAATGAAAATAACTCCCATAGATGCATAAGGAGTGGCATTCTTGGAGGTGTGGCCTTTTTGGACTAAGTGTGGCCTTTTTGGAGTAGGTGTGGCCTTGTTGGTGGACCTGTGTCACTAGGGGCTGGCTCTGAGGTTTTGAATGCTCAATCCAGGCCCAGTGTCACTCTTCCTGTTACCTAAGAATCCAGATGTAGAACCCTCAGCTACCTCAGCAGCACCATGTCTATCTGCACACTGTTATGCTTCCTGCCATGATGATAATGAACTAAACCTCTGAACTGTAAGCCTGCCCTAACTAAATGCTTTCCATTATAAGAATTGCCTTGGTCATGGTGTCTCTGCACAGCAGTAGAAACCTATCTAAGGCAGAGCCTCTGAGTATACCTGGACATGCTACCTTCTTTACATTAATTGGAATGGGAGGCCTTGTCTCTTGGGGTAACACACATTTCCAGGACTTGGATCCTGGACTGCAGGAAGAGGAGAAAGCAAGCCTAGTGCTAACAAGTATGCATTTACTCCTTCTCTGCTCCTGATTGTGGATGCTGCAGAAACCAGCTGCTTCAAGTTCCTGCTGTCTTGACTTATCCCGGCCAATGGCCTGTGCCTTGATCTATGAGTCCAAGCAAACCGTTTCTTCCTTAAGTTGCTTTTCTAGAGTATTTTACCATGGCCACAAGAAAAGAAACTAAGACATACATATACGTTCTGTTTTCTTGGATTCCTCAAACTTCAGACTGAATGTATTGGGGCAGGGTGAGGGGTGGAAATGCATCTGTACTGAACATGTAGTCTTTTTCTTATCATCTTCCCTAAAATGTAGTATAATAACTTACTTACACAGCATCTTGCATTATATTGAGTATGATAAGATCTGGAGATGAATTAAAGTGCATAAGATCATGTGCCTAGTTTATAAGCAGATATTAGTTTCTGAAGACATTGCCTTATCTTTTAGGCCACTGAACATTGCGCTATTCTTTTCTACATTTTATTTATTGTGTGTTTATGTGTGGATATATATGTGTGTGAGAGGGAGAGGGAGGGAGAGGGAGGGAGAGGAGGCAGGGAGAGGGATAGAGGAATAGGGAGAGAGGGAGAGAGGGAGAGGGAGAGAGGGAGAGGGAGAGGGAGAGGGAGAGGGAGAGGGAGAAGGAGAGAGAATACATATGTGAGGCTGTGTGTAGGTCCTGTAGGTTGAACTCATGGCCTTTGTCAGCAAATGCCTTTACCCACTAAGCCATCTCACCAGCCCTGCAGTATTATAAGATGCATTTGCATGAGATCTATCTTCAGAATTTTATGCAAATGAGGGGAATATCTACACAATGTGTCTTCATTATGGAAAAGAACCCCTGGTAACAATTAATTACTTTTTTTTTTCCCTCTTGCAATGTAACTGCCTTTAACTTTTGGTTACAAAGAGAGGTGATCCCATTGTACTTTCTTCATGTGTCATTCTTTAGATAGGTGCATTAAAAAATTATCACGGATCTGGAGAGATGGCTCAGCAGTTAAGAGCACTGACTTCCAGAGGTCCTGAGTTCAATTCCCAGCAACCAGATGGTGGCTCACAACCATCTGTGAAGGGATCCCATGTCCTCCTCTGGTGTGTCTGAAGAGAGGGACAGTATTCTCATATATATAAAATAAATACATCTTTTAAAAAATTATCACATTTTAAATTTATTTTTTAAAAGAAGCTTATTTTTACTTTTAAGTGTGTGGGTATATGCCCGTAAGTACAGTGTGCACAGTGGCCAGGTGAGGGTGTCAGCTTTTAGAGCTGAAGTTACCAGCCATTGTGAGCCACCAGTGTCAGTGCTGGGAACTTAATTCTGGTCTTGGCAAGAGCAGCAAATGCTTTTAATCACTGGGCCCTGTCTCCAGCCTCTGGAGCATTTGTTTTACAAATGTGATCTTGCCTAGAACATTCCTCCTGTTTGGCTTGGTTCCATCATGCTGGGCTTTTTTTGGGAGGCCAGGAGGGAGGGTTCTGTCAAATATCTTTGACATCATAGCCTGCATGTAACTTACCTATCTTTAGGATGGATTCTTCTCTTTTTTAGGACAATTAAGACATGTTTTAGGGCTGGAGATGAGCTCAGTTGGCAGAGTGATTATCTAAGATGGAGAAGCCCTGGGTTCTATCCCCAGCACTGCAGAAACGGTGCATACCTGAAATCCCAGGTGGCCGAAGGAGGACTGGAAGTTCAAGGTCATTCTTATTTACATTGTGAATTTGAGGACAGCTGGACTACATAAGACCCCGCTTCAAAGAATAAAATAAAAGCTGTGAGACTGATCTACCTTTAAAAGAAAATAGGTTTTAGAAAGCCAACCACTCAGGTGGGAGTCAGTTCAACCTTATTCCCCTTAAAGTCGCAAACCAGTAAGCAAAATAAACTAATTCAAAATTTGGAGTTTTATTATATTTTTATGTATTTATTTTATGTGTGCTTTAAGATTTAAGTGTGTGTGTGTGTGTGTGTGTGTGTGTGTGTGTGTGTGCAGGTCAAAGGACAAGTTTCAAGAATTAATTCTTTCCTGTCACCATGTGGGTGCCAGGGATCAAATTCAAGCCATCATGCTTGGCTGCAAGCACTTTTACCGACTGAGTTATCTTGCTGGCCCCTAATTCAATGTTTTAAAACTCATGTAAGACATTATACAGTATTGACAGTTAATGAATGACTGTAACTAAAAAACATTTCTACATTAATTCAAGAAACCTCGTATGGCATTGAATTATGATACAGCAGGCTGGGACATAGCTCAATAAGAGAGCTCTTGCCAAGCATGCACAGAGTTTGATCTCCTACACTGCTAGAGAATAAAATTCAGATACACACGAACTTAAGTGGGCAGATACCATGACTGTGGCTATATTGTCAGCAAAAGTAAAATTCTTTTTATAAAATCTACCGCCTCTATTTATTTACTTTTGGTTATTACATTTGTTTATTTTCTTTTTTCATTTTTTTGTTATTTGTTTGTTTATTCATTTATTTTATATGTGTGTGTACTCACACACAGTCACGTTCACACGCACCACCACATACACGTGGAAGTCTGAGACAATCTGTGGGAGTCAGTTATCACTTTCCACCATGAGAGTGGCCAGGGGACTGAACTCGATTCTTCAGGCTTGGCAGCAGACACCTTTAGCCACTGAAGAATCTCTCCTGTTCTCACTATGAGTAGAACTTATTTTGAAGACTGACAATGTGCTGGGTCTTGTCTGTCATTTATTTCTCGCATAGTCATGTTGTAGGGTGAGATAGCTAGGCACTGTTCAGCCTCACTGGCACACATTCATTATACAAAATAATGTGTTTCATGTGCCATTTTCATACACGGTATTACCTATTTTGGTCTTGTTCATTAGTTCCCCACTGTTTTTCTCCATCCCCCTCATACTGGGCCCGTTCACCTTCTCATGCTTCCCTCTTCTATTTTCACATCAGTATTTAGTTTTCCCATACCACTTTCCTCTTTCTTCTGTTATAGTATTACACTTTATTATGAAATCACTATTTTAGCTTTTTTGTCTTCCCTTCCAATAGACAGTGCTTAGGGACAAGGCACTGTTCTTTATGCATTGTTATTTCTCAAGAGCTTGGCTTGCAGGGAGCGCTCATTAAATGTTTGTGGCTTTCTGAATTGGATACATTATAGTTAATACTCAAATTAACCAGCTAATTAAATTGAACAAGTATTTATTGAGCACCAGGTAAGTTCTTGTAATTTTAATAGATGCTGGCGGTGGGTAATTCAAAATGGGTATCCTGTTTAACAATATTTGTGAGTTTATTATGATATGGGGACAATAATTCATGCTTGGTGGTGGCATGTGTCTGTCACCAGGATTTTGGGGACCTGAGAGAGAGAGAGAAGTAGTAGTAGTTTGTCACTCCCTTTTTTTTCTTTCTCTCTCTGTTGTGTGTGTCTGTGTGTATGTGTTTGTGTGTGCATATGTGTGTATATATGTGTTTGTATGTATATGTGTCTATGTGTGCATTATGTCTGTCTGTATTATGTATGTATGTATATGTATGCATATTTGTGTTGTGTAAATGCTCAGCATGTGTATACATGTGGAGACACAAAGTTGATGTTGGGAATCATCATCTATCACTCTTCTATTTCAGTGAGTCAAACCCCGAGCTCACAGATCTGGCTAGTCTCAATATCCAGCTCGATCTAGGAATACCCTTTCTCTACCATCACAAGCTGGAATTTCAGAACTGCTGCCATGCCCACCCAGCAATTAGTGGGTTCCGGGGACCCAAACTCTAGACGGAGACTTCTTTCCAGGCCTAGTTTTGCATTTTGCACAGGGGAAAAACAATCAGTACTCTAGAGTTTGGATTAATATTTTGTATTATTTATTTTCCTCATTGCTTTGACAAAATATTTGACAAAAGCAACTTTAGCAAGACAGGGTTATTCTGAGTCACACACAGTTCCAGGGTCTAGTCTGTCACAGCTGGGAAGGCATGGCAGCAAAGCATGAGGTACCTGGTCACAGGGCATCCACAGTTAGGAAGCAGAGAGATGGATGCTGGTGCTCAGCTCACTGTCTCCTCCTCATTCAGTCTAGGACCAGCTTGTATAATAATGTCATTCACATTCAGGATGGGTCTTCTCAACTCAATTAACCCAATCTAGAAACTCTCCCAAGAAAAGGCAAGATGAGAAGTTTATCTCCTAGGTGATTCTAGATCTTGTCATGCTGACAATCAAGAGTCACCATGACACATTTTTTTAAAAAAACATTTTCCCCAAGCAATCCTCACTGGTACAGTTCTGGGACCTTGCTACTGGGAAGATTAAGGCAAGAAGAAGACCACAAGTTTAAGGACAGTCTACAGAGAGTGTCTCAAAATAACTAGTAATAGGCTGGCAAGTTGGCTCGATGGGAAAAAGTAGTTGCCGTGCAAACCTGATGACCTGAGTTTGACCCCTGGAACTCACAGTGGAAGGACAGAGACAACTCCCAAAGTTGTCCTTTGATCGCCACATATATTTTGTTACACTGTCTGTCTCTCTGCCTCTGTGTCTCTGTCTCTGTCTCTCTGTCTCTCTCTCTCCATACTCGCTCAACACAATAAAATAAAAATTTAAAAATTAAGTGATGAAAAGAAGAGAGCTGGGGTGCTCAGTGGTAGTTTGCTTGCCTAGTGTCTTAGGGTTCCATTGCTGTGAACAGATACCATAATCAAGACAACTCTTATAAAGGACAGCATTTAATTGAGGCTTGCTTACAGTTTCCAAGGTTCAGTGCATGATCATCATGGTGGGAAGTATGGCATCATGCAGGCAGACATGATGCTGGAGAAGGAACTGAGAGTTCTACATCTTGATCTGTAGGCAGCAAGGAGGAGACTATGTCAACACTGGGCATGGTTTGAGCATATATGAGACCTCAAAGCCCAAAAAGGCCACACCTCCTAATAGTGCTATTCCCTATGGACCAAGCATTCAAACATAGTCTATAGGGGGCATACCTATTCAAACCACCACACCTAACATGTGTTAAGAGCATTCTTGGGCTCAATTGTTTGACTAGATAGATAAATACATTGAAATAAGGAGAGAATTACATGATTTGTTTATAGGTATATATATATATATATATATATATATACCTATATATATATATATATTGTCTCTCAAAACCAACATGACTCCTTCACTGTCTCTTCATAAAAACAACAAGTACAGAGTAAGAGACTCCAAGGCTTTGCTTGCCCTGTTGCCTTACACTGGCAACGGTTGCTCTCATGTACTGCATAGTAAAGAATGTTTGGCCTGCGGTCCTGCTGTGGAACTTTAAAAACCCTAGGAAATTCACAAATAACTGAAATGCCACTGTTCTTGAGGTGACTCGCACTGTACATGAGTTTAATGTGAGTTTAATGAGTCTCAGAGAGTCTCAAGATAGTCTCAAGTCCTCAATGTGGGCTTGCTGTAGTGTGAATACAAAGTGTTGAGGTATGTGTGGTGGTTTGAGTAAGAAAGACACTCGTAGGCTTATACATTTGAATGCTTAGTCATCAGAGAGTAGCTTTGCTTTGGATTAGGAGGTGTGGCCTTGCTGGTGAAAGTGTGTCACTGGAGGTAGGTTTTGAGGTTCCAGAAGCCCAAACTAGACCCAGTGACTCTCTCTTCCTGTTGCCTGTGGATTCAGATGTAGAACTTTCAGCTACTATGTCTGCTTTCATGTCCTTCCAAGCTGATAATAGACTAAACCTCTGAAACTGTAAGCCATTCCCAATTTTATGCTTTTCTTTTAAAAAGAGTTTACCTTGGTTATAGTGTCTCTTCATAGCAATAGAACATCAAGACAGAATGGTTTTTCTTGTTAGTATTAACTATCAGCTTGTTACAGTCTAGAATCACTGAAGAAAAAACAAAACTCATTTGAGCCTTGGTCTTCATCAGGTTGGTCTTCATTGATGTGAGAGGGCCCAACTCAGTGCGGATAACATCATTACTGCCCTTTGCTCTACACGATAGCTAGCTAAATATGAGCCTGGGAATAAGCCAGCAACCATCAGCCCTCCGTGATTTCTGCTTCCAGTTCCTACTTCAGTACTTCTTGCCCTGACTTCCCTCACTGATGAACTTTGATCAGTAAGTGTAAACCAAGTAAACCCTTCTCCCCACCCCTGTAATCTCACTCAGAGTAATGTAACAACAGAAAACGAATTAGAACATATGGTATGTAAACTGCCCCACAAGCTCATGGGTTTGAATACATTGGTCTACAGTGATGGACTTTGGAGGAACTATTGTTTATTCCCTCTCTGGGGTGAGCAGATATTGGTTCCTGTCTCACGCATCAGCAGCCATTGTTAAATTTAGTGGGTCTTCACAATAGTCCCAAATAATATTTCATACCTTGGTGAGACCCTAATGAAGCAAGTGAAAGATCTGTATGACAAGAACTTCAAGCCTCTGAAGAAAGAAATGGAAGAAGATCTCAAAAGATGGAAAGATCTCCCATGTTCATGGATTGGCAGGATCAATATAGTAAAAATGGCCACCTTGCCGAAAGCTACAGATTCAATGCAATCCCCATCAAAATCCCAAATCAATTCTTCATGGATCTAGAAAGAGCAATTCTCAAATTCATCTGGAACAACAAAAACCCAGGATAGCAAAAACTATTCTCCACAATAAAAGATCTCCTGGGGGAATCACCATCCCTGACCTCAAGCTCTACTACAGAGCAGTAGTGATAAAAGCTGTTTGGTATTGGTATGGAAACAGGCAGGAAGATTGATGGAATAGAATTGAAGACCCAGAAAAGAACCCACACACATATGGTCACTTGCTATTTGACAAAAGAGCTAAAAACATCCAGTGGAAAAAAGACAGCACTTTTAACAAATGGTGCTGGATCAACTGGAGGTCAGCATGCAGAAAAATGCAAACTGACCCATTCTTATCTCTTTGTACAAAGCTCAAGTCCAAGTGGATTAAGTTAAACACATAAAATCAGACACACTGAGGCTTATAGAGGAGAAGGTGGGGAAGAATCTTGAACACATGGGCACAGGGGAAAAGTTCCTGAACAGAATACCAATGGCTTATGCTCTAAGAACAAGAATCAACAAATGGTACCTCATAAAACTACAAAGGTTCTGTAAGGCAAAGGACACAGTCAATAGGACAAAATGGCAACCAACAAATTGGGAAAAGATCTTTACCAATCCTACATCTGATAGAAGGCTAATATCCAGAGTATACAAAGAACTCAAGAAGTTAGTCTCCAGAGAGTCAAATAACCCTATTAAAAATGGGGTACAGCGTTAAACAGGGAATTCTCAACTGAGGAAACTTGAATAACTCTAAAGCACCTAAAGAAATGTTCAGCATCCTTAGTTATCAGGGAAATGCAAATCAAAACAACACTGAGATTCCACCTCACACTTGTCAGAATGGCTAAGACGAAAAACTCAGGGGACAGCAGATGCTGGAGAGGATGTAGGGAAAGAGGAACACTTCTCCATTGTTGGTGGGATTGCAAGCTGGTAAAACCACTCTGGAAATCAGCTTAGCGATTCCTCAGAAAATTAGACATAGTACTACCTGAGGACCCAGCTATACCACTCCTGGCTATGTTCCCAGAAGATGCTCCAACATGTAATAAGGACACATGCTCCACTATGTTCTTAGCGGCCTTATTTATAATAGCCAGAAGCTGGAAAGAACCCAGATGTCCTTCAACAGAGGAATGGATACAGAAACTATGATATATATATATATATACACACAATGGAGTACTAGTCAGCTATTAAAAACAATGAATTCATGAAATTCTTAGGCAAATGAATGGAACTAGAAAGTGTTATCCTGAGCGAGGTAATCCAATCACAAAAGAACGCACATGATATGCACTCACTGATAAGAGGATGTTAGCCCAAAAGCTCAAAATAAACAAGTTACAATTCACCCAGCACAGGAAGCTCATGAAGAAGGAGGACTTTAGTGAGGGTGCTTTGGTTCCTCTGAGAAAGGGAACAAAATACTCACAGGAGCAATAAAGGAGACAAAGTGTGGAGCAGATCCTACCTGGGGATTCATCCTATAAACAGTCACCAAACCCCAACAGTATTATGGATGACAAGAAGTGCATACCAAAAGGAGCATGCCATGGTAGTCTCCGGAGGGGTCCTGCCAGAGCCTTACACATACAGAGGCAGATGCTAGCAGCCAACCATTGAACTGGGCATGGGGTCCCCAAAGGAGGAGTTGGAAGGTGGTCCGGAGGAGCTGAAGGGGTTTATAGCCCCATGGGAAGAACAACGATGTCCCCCACCCAGATGCCCCAGGACTCCCAGGGACTAAACCATCAACCAAGGGGTACACATGATTCCAGCCAAAAATGTGGCAGAGGAATGCCTTGTTGGGCATCAGTGGGAGGAGTGGTCCTTGGTCAGGTGAAGGCTCAATAGATGCCCCAACAAAGGGAAATTGAGGTGGGGGAGGTAGGAGTGGCTCGGGTAGAGGGGCATATACTTGGAGGCAGGGGGTGGGAGGAGGAGTTGGGGGTTTTCAGGGAAAACTGGGAAAGGTTTTACCATTTGAAATGCAAATGAAGATTATATTCAATTAAAAAAAAGAAAAAATTCAATAACATCTAGAGTAATGCAAACTTAGAATAAATATGAGTTTTCTGAGTTATCAATGCATAAAGTTTCATAGTCATGCTTAATAAAAAATTCAGTGAATTCTTAAAAAAAGTTCAGTGGGTCCTAAAACAAAACCAATGACATGAAAGTGGGAGGAAGAACTATTGGGGAAGTGATGGGAATATATATGGAAAAATATAATATATAATATATAATACACATATGTGCATATATACATATATGTAGAATTATAATACATTTAATTTCTAACATTTATTTTTAAAATTATATATGTATATATAATGTGTGGGTATGTGTATAGCTATATGAACATGTGAGTGCAGAAATGCCCATGGAGTCCAGAAATGGAAATCAGATCCCTGAAGCTGGAGTGGCAGGTAAGCTGTCTGGTATGGGCTTTGAGGTCTGAACATGGGTCTCCTATAAGAGCATCATATGCTCGTAATCACTAATCCATCTCCCTGGCCCTAAAGAATAAATTTATTTAAGAGAAAGGTATTATTGATACCCAAGTGCTATGTTATTGAAAACAATTGCATTGCCCAAATCCAGCTTTGTGCTGGCGAACCCAACTCATTCTGAACATAGCTCACAAATCAATAAACTAATTATCCAAAGCTCCGTGTCAGGATCTGAACGCTGCCCCAATTTAATACTACACAATGTAGTTCTATGCTACATCCTTACCCATGTGCTGTCAGCTCAGAGCACACATGCATAGCTGCTTCTGGGGTGGTGATACTCAGGCTACAGTCTCTTGATTCCTCTTGATGTGATATTTGGAGAACAAAGAGCAAAGAAAGAAGATACTGAAAAATATTATTTCATCTTGTTTCCTGTATGCATGAGCTTGTGTCTTTGTACGGATATGTGCATGTCTTAGTTTCTGTTTTATCGCTATGACAAAACATCAAGACCGAGGCAACTTATAGAAGAAAGCACGTAATTTGAAGTTCAGAGTTACAGAGGGTTAGAGTCCATGACAGTCATTGCAGGAAGCATTGCAGCAGGCAAACAGTCACGATGCTGGGGCAATAGGTAAGAGCTTACATCAGATCTACAGGCTCAACATGGGGGTTGGGGGAAGGAGAGGGAGAGTGAACTGGGGATGGCGTTTATGTTTGAAACTTCAAGGCCCACCCCCAATGACAAACCTCCTCCAACAAGACCACATTGCTTAATCTTGATCTGTGCATCATGACCTCTTTGAGGGGTCGAATGACCCTTTTATAGGGGTCGCCTAAGACCATCAGAAAACACATACTTACATTAAGATTCAAAACAGTAGCAAAATTGCAATTATGAAGTAGCAAGGAAAATTATTTTATGGTTGTGGGTCGCCACAGCACGAGGAAGTGTATTAAAGGGACACAGTATTGAGGAGATTGAGAATGACTGTAAATCTTTCCGAAACAGTCCCACCAACTAGGGACAAAGCATTCAAATATATGAGCCTATTGGCAGGGGGTGGGGTGGGGGGGGTAAAGGTGGGGTTCATATTCAGACCACCACAGTGCCTGTGAATGTAAGTGCCCATGAAACCAGAGTCTGGTTACAGGCAGTTGGGAGCCATGTAATGTAAGTGGAGGAACCAAACTCAGATCCTCAGCAAGCTCAGTAAGTGAGCCTAACCACTGAGCCATCTGTCCAGTCCTGGAAAATACTCCTTGGTGAATCTCATCCTCTTTGTGTTTCCCGTAGGACTTCAGCTCTGGTAAATCTTCTCTTGTCTGGAGAACAACGGCTTCAGGCAAAACTTGACTCAATGGTCTTGCCTTTCTCTGCTTGCATTGTTTTGGTGTGTGTGTGTGTGGGTGGTGGGGGTGGTGGTGGTGGTGGTGGTGGTGGTAGGCTCACGTGTGTGTGGGGGCCAAAGATCAACCAAGCTTCAGGGGCAGGAAGTGGTGTGGTGTGTGGCTGGCATGAGAAGTCTGGGCTCTTCTTCCTGCTTCCCCCTCCCCCTCTTATTCCCCGATTGCCCCTCTCTCCTCTGTATATCTTCCATACCACAGTTTGTTTCCATAAGCAAGCCCTTCCCTCCCTGATTGAAGCAGGAGCCTTACTTCTGTGCAGTCTTCTTGTGGCAGGGATGTTTTAGTAATTATTTTACACCTGGTTTAACTCCATGGGAGTCGTTACTGTAGGGAGTTAACAATAAAACAGGCTCATTGGAATTCCCTGAAGGTAAGGCTCTCCTCTAAACAGTCTCATTGTGCTCGACATAATAGCAGAGGCTGTTCCTTTCCATGACAACTTTGATTGGCAGGGAAACCCAGACAGCAAGTTGGAGCCAAGAGTTTCTTCTTTTGTCCTAGGGATTGGGCCATATTCCAGGCACTGTTTCAGTGGGAGAGCCAAAGCTGATAAATAAATGCCCTTGGCAATCACCTTTTCCCAATTTCCGGTCCATTCCTTGGCATTCCATAAATATTTCCACTCTCGTTACTGTTTGGCCTTGCAGCCAGAGGCTTGAAACTTTACTCTCCAGGAACTCACTATCTAGCAACAGCTGAAGGTAAGGAATGCAGCGAACAGTTTGAGATGCTTAATTCTGACTGTTAACTTGATTGGATTAAAGAGCATCTAGGGAGGGCTTGGTGAGATAGCTCAGCAGATTAAGACACCCACTGCCAAGTCTGAAGATCTGAGTTCGATCCCCTATCCCTGGGATCCACGTGATAGAAAGAGAGAGCCAATTCCTGCAAGCTGTTCTCTGATATTGATGTGTGTTCCATGATATGCAATGGTTCAGTCTGTAAAGTGCCTGCCTCACAAGTGTGAGAACCTGAATTTGACCTTTGGGACCCACAAAAAATGCAGGGTGTGATGGCATATGCTCATATGTCTTGTACTGAGTGATGAGAGGTAGGTGTTCCCCTTGGAGCTCCCAGGCCAGCCAACCTAGTTTATGTGACAAGTGAGAGACCCTGTCTCAATAAACAAAATGAATGGTGTAGTAGTCTGGACAGGTTTGGCCTTCATAGATTCATGTATTTGAGCGCTTGGCCATGGGGAGTTGTACTATTAGAAGGCGTGGCATTACTGGAGGAAGTGTAACCTTGTCGGAGGACATGTGTCACTATGGAGGTGGGCTTTGAGGTCTCCTTTGCTTAGGCTCCACCCAGTGTGGGACAGTCTCTTTCTGATTGCCTTTGGTTCAAGATGTAGAGCTCTCAGTTCCTTATCCAGCATCAAGTATGCCTACATGCTGCCATGCTTCCCACCATGATGATAATGGACTGGACCTCTGAAACTGTAAGCCAGCCCTAAGTAAATGTTTGCCATTATAAGAGTTGCCTTGGTCATGGTCTCTTCACAGCAGTGAAACCCTAAGACAGATGGCTCCTGAGGTTGAATGCTCTAGATGGCTTCCTGAAATTGTCCTCTGGCACACACACACACACACACACACACACACACACACACACACACACAGAGGAACCCACACATGTGTCCTTCCCCATATGCAAAATATGTACCTAAGGCATTGGTGAAGTACCTCTTTGAGTCTGTTTATGAGGGTGTTTCCACTGAGTATTAACTGAGAAGGGAAACCCTACCTTAAATGTGTCTGACAATACTTCTGGGCTGGGGTCTCAAACTGAATTAACCTAGGTAGTTCTATCAAGCTGACAATATTAACTGTTACAAATGAGTAAATATTTGGGACAATTGTTGTAATTTACCAAGGAAAGTTTTCTCAAAAATGACTCTATTAGTGTTTTGGGTTGGACTGTTCATTTTGGGGAGAGTGGGTAATGTTCTGTCTAGTGCAGTGTCTAGCAGAATCCTCTGCCTCTAGATGTTACTAAAAAGACAATAAAAAACAAATCTTCAAAGTTTCTGTATTATCACAGCGGGAAGGGATGAAGTTGCCCCCATTTAAAATCATGTTTTGGGACTGGAGAGATGACTCAGCTGTTAAGAGCACTGGCTGCTCTTCCAGAGGTCCTGAGTTCAATTCCTAGCAACCACATGGTGGCTCACAACCATCTGTAATGGGATCTGATGCCCTCCTTTGATGTGTCTGAAGATTGCTATAGTGTACTCATATGCATAAAATAAATAAATAAATAAATAAATCTTTAAAAAATCATTGTATTGGGGTACACTTAGAACATGTAAATATTTCGGAATGCTTATTGAGTGCCATGCAAAAGGGGGAGACAAAAGGGGGTGGGGTATTAATCATTGTGTTACTGTAGTACCTAAATGTCTTTGCTTTCTGTTACAGTGATCGCACCACAACCTGAAGGAACTCGGGAAGGAAAGCTTTTATTTCATCTTAAATTTCCAGGTCACAATCCATCATTGAGGGAAGATAGGGCAGGAACCATGGGGAAACACTCCTTGACTCATTTTGCTATTTTTCTTACACATACAAGGACCACTTGCCTAGGGATGGTGCCTCCTATAGTAGGCCCTGACATATCAGTCATTACTGAAGACAATCTCTTACAGACATACATAACCACAGGTCAATCTGATCTAGGCATTCTTCAGTTGAAGTTCCCTCTTCCCAGGTGACTTTGTGTTAAGTTGACAATAAAAATTAGCTAGAACTCTCCAAGCTTTTTGAACGTGACACACAACACATCAGGGATAAACTATATATAATCCTTACCTTTGTTGCCACCAAGATCTCAATTTCATAACACAAAACACCGTCCAAGTTTAAAAGTCCAATGATCTTTAAAAATTTCAACATTTTAAAAGTCCAGTGTCTTTTTATTTTATTTTTTTAAAAAAAATCTAAAGCATTTCATCTGTCAGTTCTTGTAAAATCAAAACCAAGTTATATGTTTTCTTATTTGAAAAGGAAAGAACCAGGGCATAGTACAATCAGCTCAAAGCAAAACCAAAATATAGAAACTAAAGTAAAAGATCCTATAGCTCAATGCCCAGAATTTGAGACTCATGATCTTCTGGGAGCCAAAGGATTTGAGTAGTTTGACTCATCGAACAAAGAAAGGGGGCAGAATTGCTCCCAATTAAAAGTACTGTACTGAGAATGCTTGGGAAACAAAATATTTCTAAGTTTTTGTTGTGTGAAAAGGAAAGTAATCTGATCTACACAACAGAAGGGGGGGTCACAGATTAATTCTTTTTTTTTTCTATAATAAAATACCCGAGGTTCACTAATTTTATGAAGAAAAGAGGTTTAGTTAGCTCACAGTTCCAGAGGTTTGAGGGCACAATGTTGGCATCAGCTCAGCTCTGAAGAAGGCTTAAAAGGAGAATAAATATTTGGTACAATCAAGTGCTCAGGGAACATGTTTGGGGAAAACAAAAAAGGAAACAAGCATGGACTTCAGGTCCCACAATTTCTTTTTATTTTTAAAGATTAAAATAGGGGATAGAGAGGTGGCTTAGAGCTTAAGAGCAATGGCTGCTCTTCCTGGGTTCATTTACCAGCACCCACATGGCCCCTCACAGCTGTCTGTGACTCCATTTTCAGGGGATCTGACACCCTCACACAGACACACATATAGGCAAAAAAAAAAAATAAATAAAAATAAAAAGGCCGGTGAGATGGGTCAGCGGTTAAGAGCTCTTGCAGAAGAACCTGATTCAGTTCCCAGCATCCACATGGCAGCTCACAACTGTATCTCCAGTTCCGGGGGATCTGATACTCTCACACAGACATACATTCAAGCAAAACACCAATGCACACACACACAAGAATCTTCTTTTAAAAACAGGAGTAAAGTAAAATTACTTGTGTGCCTCTGTATACATGTGTGAGGGTGATGCCTGCACCATCTAGAAGAGGGCATCAGATCCCCAGAGCTGGAGTTACCAGAGTTGAAAGCTGCCTGATGGGGACACTGGGAACTGAACTCAACTCCTCTGTAAGAGCAGCATGTGCTTTTAACCACTGAGTTATCTCTTCGGCCCCTCTACAATCCCCTTTGAGGTACTATCTTTATATGACCTAGGGACCTCCCACAACCCCCTGTATACCACTTCCCCATAGATTATGTACAAATCTTCCAACACAGGATCCTTGAGGGATAAATTCAACTAAGCATGCCTCGACAGAGGTGGTTAGGAGCTATCTTTGCAAGATCCCATTGCTAAGTTCCGACGTGAAGTGTCTCCCTGGGTTCATGTGTTTGACTATTTGGTCTCAATTTGGTGTCTGTTGAGGGAGACTGTGGAGGCCTGGCTGGTGTAAGTAGGACACTGTGGACACTGCTTCCAGTCTCTTCTGCTTCCTGATTTACCCATGTGTGTAGGCTTAGAGTTTTCCAAACCAACTTCTAATAAGGGTTCTTGAGAGCTTTGACATCCCTTCTAGCCCACCACCCACCAGAGGTAGTTGAAAGGGAAGGTTAATAGAGCAAAGGAGAATGTGGACCTGTTTAGAAATAGTTCTTTGGAGCAAATTCAATCTGCATTGTCAGGATACCAGCAGTTCAGTTAATCCAGAAGAAACCACAAGGCTCTGCAAATTGCCTAAATCCTCAGAAGTGACAAGAAGCTGCCACCAGAAGTATTTTTGGCACATTTCTCTCTATGAAGTCATGACAATGGCCAACAAAGAATGGTAAGGCATACCAATACCATCCAGCATTGTCTACTGTCCACTAGGGTATATTTATATCCTTTCAAACATTACATGTTCTCTCAAGCATCTGCTCTAGCAAAGCATCATATGTCCTCCTCCCAGACTGCCTCCAGGAGAACACTACGTGTCTGTTCTTAGCAAACATCCTCCCATGTCTGCTTCAGCAAAAACATCCTCTCATATGACAGTTTCCAGAAGAAAAGATCACGTGACACAATAGTCTCCAAAGACACCAGAAATTCCCACTTCACATATGTAAGAAGTTTTGATGCAAGCTCCCATCACTATGGGTGAAGACCCACCTTCAATGCCTTCCTCACCATGAAGCCATGAACCAAAATAAATCCTTAAGTTGCTTTTCTCTGGTGTGTGTGTGTGTGTGTGTGTGTTAATATGCACGCATATAAATACCGGTGAGTGTGTCTAAGTATGTAGAGGCCAGAGATTGTTGTAGGGTGTCTTCCTCCATCACTATCCCCTTTATTTTTTGAAACAAGTTCTCTCATTGAACCTGGCTATACTGGGTGGCTAGCAAGCTCCAGGATGCTGCCTATCTATGCCTCTCCAGCACAGACGTTGTTATTATTGCTAGGAGTATAGATGTGCTCCTGTGCGTGGATTTTTATTAAGGCAGTGGGGAAATTTAAACTCGGGTCTTCATGCTTTGCACAACAAACACTTAACCAGGTGAGGCATGTTCCCAGCTCCTTACATCACTTCTTAGGTCACAGCAATGAGAAAAATAGTAAACACAAGAACTTCGATTCTGTCCTTTAGGTGAGGGTGGACCTGTGTGTGCAGGGAGAACATGCTGGTCAGATTTGTGGGGACAGATTTGGTTTGGGGAGATCTGTCTGGTGGGTGGTTCATTCACCCATAGCGGCTGACACGGTTGCTCCCAGAGTTGGTCAATGGCTGCCCTTAGGACAGGTGTTTCAGGGGTCAAGATGCCTGTCAGCAGGCCTCTTGGCTATGGGAAGCACAAGGCTCCCACCTCTGCTCTCTCTCTGCAGCTGCGTGAAGATTAATGATAGTCGTTTTCTGAACTGTTCCGCTCCTGAGCCCTGTAATACACTGTTCCAATAATCCCTTTGATTTCTCTCATCAGGGAGCGATGCCGCAGAGAAACATAAATACTTTTTTTGCCTTTCAGAAATCGCACACCCTTCCACATTATACACTGCAATTTAGAAATTACATTCACATGTGGAATAATACAGTCGGGTTTGCTTACGACAGAGACTGGCATCAGTTCTTCAATTGTTGAAGATTCCTGGGTATTTTGATTATGGTGTAAATTAGCTAGTTTTTTTCCCCTTTCCAAAGCTCATTATTGCTACTTCATGTCTCTTATTTATGGCTAGCCCATTAGAGGTTCGTATAAGCTCAAGGCTATAGAAAAGTCTTCTGGCCGACTTGGCACTGAAGGTCTTAATACACACCAGTTTAAAATTAGTTTGTTTTAGTTGATCTCATGATTATGATTTCTGGCAAAAATACATGGAGGTTGGGTCTTCGTGTGTGTGTGTGTGTGTGTGTGTGTGATTGCAAGTGTGTGACATTGTGCATGTTGCGATTTCATAGCAAGCACTTTGCCGACTGAGCCATCTCGACACCCTCTTTTCAAATATCTTTTTAAAAAGATGTAGCTTAAATTGTGTGTATGTGTTTATGCTCAGGGTACCCACAGAGGATAGAAGACAGCAGCAAATCTTCTGGAGCTGGAGTTGCAGATGGTTGTGGGTTACCCCACATCGGAACTGGGACTTGAACATTGGTCCTCTGCAAGAGCAATGTGTGCGCTTAATGGTGAGCCACCTCTCCGGCCACCATTTTAACTGTCGTAAAGCATACAACCCAGCAACATTTTGTGTATTCATCATATTGTGAAGCTGTCATCACTGTTTAGTGTCACCCTTTCCAAAGAAAAACCCCTCCTCATTAAACAGTCAGCTGCCCTTCCCCGCTTATACCTGGTCCCTGTCAATCATTGGTCTACTTCCTGTCTTTATGGACGTGAACGCACAGGACATTTCAGGCAAATAGAATTATATGATAAATATACAGTCTTATGTGTTAGATGCCTTTCACTAATACAGTGTTTAGAAAATGTATGCATATTACATATTAGTTGTACTTTACACATAAAGAACCTGAGACTCACAGCCCGTCTATTTTCACTTGAACCATGGCAGTTTGGTTTGGGCTATTCTCATCATTTTGTTTGAAGTTTTGAGATAGGGTCTCACTACATAGCTTAGGCTGGCCTCCTAAATGCCATCATCTTGCCTCTGTCTCTTGAGTGCTTGTATCGAAGGCACAATGGGATGCCACATTCGGCCCCTTTCCTTGTCTTTATGCCTGTATTAGGCAGGGTTCTTGAGAGCAACAGTTCTCGAGAGACCTCTTTGGGGAGTTGAACAACCCTTTCTCAGGGTCACCTGAGTCCATTGGAAAACACATATCTACATTGAGATTCATAACAGTAGCAAAATTACAGTTATGAAGTAGCAATGAAAATGATTTTAAGCCGGGCAGTGGTGGCACATGCCTTTAATCCCAGCACTTGGGAGGCAGAGTCAGGCGGATTTCTGAGTTCGAGGCCAGCCTGGTCTGCAGAGTGAGTTCCAGCACAGCCAGGGCTACACAGAGAAACCCTATCTCGAAAAAACAAAAACAAAAATGAAAATGATTTTATGGTTGGGGGTCACTGCTACATGAGGTATTAAGTAACATGTTAAAGGGTTGCAGCATTAGGAAGGTTGAGAACCACTGCTCTAGAGAAACAGAGCCAGGAGAATGTGCACAGATTACAAAGAGAATGTATTAGATCGACTTACAAGAAGGTCATGGTAGTCCAGCAATGGTTGTCTGCACACTAGAGACTCTGGGAACTTGATAGCTGCTCATCCCACAGAAGGGGACACCTGGTAGTCCCAAATGGGTGAGAGAGAATTGGAGGCTCCCAGAGAATCACTGGTATTCAGTATCCATTGTCACATTGTCACATTAGAAGACCAAAGAAGAAGTGTGGTGTCCACCTGGGATGGCAGCAGTAGCGACAGACATGTTTTACCAGGAAGAGGTGAAGGCAAGCAGGGGAAAACTACTTATCCCTCAGATTCTTTATGTGTGGATCACAGGGTGAAAGTTCCCTTCCACTTTGAGGGTGGGTCTTTCCTCCTGTCAATCTTCCCTGGAAATGCCCTTGAAGAGGACAGGAGAGTTGTACCTTCTAGGTGATGTTAAATTCTGCCACGTTGGCATTCAAAACCTGCCACCACAAAGCTCTTCTGACTGCTCATGGGTAAAACTGGGCTTCAGGGGGGAAAAGTACCTAATCACGATGCTAATTAGGTAGCCATGTTATCACGCCTTTTATGTTCCTAGTTCAATTCAGCTTTGTACACTATTGAGAAAACTAAGCTATCAGTCTTAAGTCTGACTGGACTTCTAAAAATAGGCCATGTGTCTGGATCAACAGCTGTGAGGTACACATTGAACAATGACAGTAACTTGGATACATTTTACCCGCCCCCCCCACCTTAAATCTTGCCCTGTCTTCTATTTTACTTACTTACTTACTTCCTTAGACAAGTTCCCACATAACCCTGGAACCCACTATGCAGCTGAGGATGACCTTGAACTCTTGGTCTGTCAGCCTCCAAAATGTTGGGATTGCAGGGATCCGTCTCCAAGTCCCACTCAGTTATTTTTGCCATGCAACAGAATCTTGCAATGTAGCTCAGACTGGCCTTCAACTAGGGATTCTCATACCTCATCCTTTTGACTGCTGAGATTTCAGATGTGCCCCACTATGTTCCATTCTTCCTCAGTTAAAGGAGTCATTCACATAGCGTTTGATCCTGGGCCCACCCAGGATCCTGTGTGTTTAGTAAGCCTCCTGAGGAGGGAGGTGTATTACTTACTTGTTTCATTGCTGCAGCAAAATGCCTGTCTGAGGAAACTTAAAGAAGAGGTTTACTGTGGCTTGCATTCGAATGGAAACCATCATGGTGTAGAGGGCCGAGCAGCAGGAGCATGAAGTGGCGGGTTGTGTTGCATCCACCTGGAGCTACATGAAGCATCCCCTTAGTAAATATATGAATGAATGAATGAATGAATGAATGAAGAGTGGAATGACTATATAAAACAATAAAGAAATGCTCTCACATCCCAGGTCCTATCCTTTTGTAGAAGAGATAAGATTAAGAGAGGGTCTCTCATATCACAAGATCATCTACATTCCTATATCACATGATCAGCTCACTATGTAGCTGATGATGATCTTGAAATCCCAATCCTCCTGCCTCTGTCTCCAGAGTGCTTGAATGTCAGGCTTGAAACACCACATCTACTCTGCTTGGCACTGGAGGCTGAATAAGTACTCTACCAACTGAGCCACATCCCTAGCCCTGATGAATAGTTGGGTTCTTTGTTTGTTTTTCAGAGTTTCCTTATCTCTGACTGAGGATGACCTTGAACTTTGATCCTCTGTTAATATCCTACCTCTGGTGAACTAGAATTGCAGATGAGTATTAGCCACTATCTCCTGCTTTGTGGTTTTCCTCTTAATCACAAATAAAACATACACATAAGCCAATGTTTCATTTTCTCCTCTGGTCAAACCAGCATTGGTAGTGATGGCCTCAGTGGCTGGCTGGGCTGTTTTTTCCACAGTGACCTTACCTGAAGAAAATACTGTGAGTGATCAGAGAAATTCTGACTCTTTAATGACATGAACCTGGATAGTTGGAAACCACCGTGTGGCAGATGCTTCGGCTGTTTGTTCTTCTCTTAACCAGTGCTGAGCACCACAGTGTGGGTCTTGAATCATCCCCTGGCCTCAAACTCAGAGATCCACCTGCCTCTGCCTCCCAAGTGGGATTAAAGGCATGTGCTGCGCTCACCTGGCTTCCTGGTCCTCTATCTTAAAAAAAGATGTCTTTTTATTTTTATTTTTATTTATGAGTGTCTTTGTGTGAGTATATGCAGGAACTAATTAAGGCCAGAAGAGGGCACTGGATCCTCAGGAGCTGAGGTTACAGGGAGCTGTGAGTCACCTGATGTAGGTGTTGGCAACTGAACTCAGCTCCTCTGCAAGATCAGCAAGCGACCTTAACTGTTGGGACATCTCTCCAGCCCCTGGGGATTCATGAGAATTCTGATGTCTACAGAAGGCAGCTACCTCTGTGACTGGTGCCAAGAAAGAAGGAGAAGGCTCACAGCATTGAGTTCAATAAATATTTATTTCCTTACTTACGCAGGTTTTTGAGAGATAGTTATGCAGAAGGTCTATTAATCCTGGAGAAGCAGCATGGATTGCTGAGTGCCCTCCTAGTATGTTAAAAATTAACCATGATGATGAGTGTGCCAAAGACAGTGGTGATTAGATCAACATGATGGCCAGGATCCAGTCCCTTAACTTCTCTGCAGGAAGTGCCTTCCTTTGTTAAATCAGGATAATGAGACTCCCCTGCTGTTGTGTGGTGAGCCCAATTAGCTACTGTCTTGGAAGGATTCAGACCCATAAACACATTGTAATCTACTCAAATGTAAAAAGCCAGTTGATGAGGACTTTGTGAGCTTAAGTGAATGAAACCAACAAGAAAGCAAACACACAAGCTTGCCTGGGAAACAGGCCTGCTAACCTCATCCTTGTTCGCCTGTCTTAGCTCTTCTCATCCATCATTCAGACTCTATAAAGCAAGCAAGGAATGGTTCTGCATCCCAAACAAATGAAACCCAGTGAGGATGAACTAGCCTTCATCAAGAAAATCTTGACTATCTGGGGTAATGGCCAAGTCTTGTCATCCCAGCAGCTGGGGTGCCGAGACAGGAAATCCTGAGTTCCAGGTTAGCCTGGGCTACGCAGTAAGACTCTATCTTACTGTTTATATACTCTCATCCATTTATAAATAATGCTTTGAGGGTGTGTGTGTAATTATTTTGAATCTCTCTCTCTCTCTGTCTGTCTGTCTCTCTTTTGATGATGTCAATACCAAAATAGATATAAGAAAGATCTGCTTTTGGAAATCATGTGAATTTTAAAACAAAAGCAAAACCAACTGTAATAAAATTTCCAATGTGGAATCCTGAGTTATTAAAAAAAACACATTTTTTTTTTTTTGGATACAGGGTTTCATGTAACCCAGTCTGGGCTCAAACTCACCATATAGCTAAGGGTGACCTTGAACTCCTGATCCTCTTGCCTTCTGATATAGTGGTAAAAGTGTATGCCTTGTTTATGTGGTGCTGGGGATGGAACTCAGGGCCTCATGTTGTGTTAGGCAAACACTCTACCAACTGGGTATGTACCCAGTCTCCCAAGTTTCACTGGTACCCAGAAGTGGACCTGCAGGATGCCCTTTTGAGGGTCACAGAAGGAATAAAGAAGGGCAAAGGAACTCAATGAACAATCTTGTCCGAACAAGCTCACAGCAATTTTTCCCACATCAGAACCATTTGGGTATCTCCTTTGTGTTGCTCTGTGACCTCTACAGTCTTGTACTTTCCATAATTCACAGACCACAATCAACTTAAGGAAGAAAAGACTTATTTCAGCTCACAGTTCTAGAGGGATACAGTCCTATTGTGGTGGAGAAGACTTGGGAAGTAGGAGCGTGGCTTGTCACCTTGATTCTGCACCCAGGAAGCAGTCGGAGAACAGAAAGTGGAATTTAGTTATTAAGCCTCAAGGTCTAGGCTCTGGTGACCTACTTCCTGTGGTGAGAGACTCAGCTTCCTATAGGTTCCACTGTTTTCTTCCCGAAAAGCCCCATCAGTTTTCGAACTCCTGAGCTCAGTGGGGACATTTTACATTTCAATCAGGGTGCTTATTATCTCTTAGCACATTTAAACTTAACACTCTGGGAAGCAATCAATGAATGGCTTTGATCTTCGCTCTTGTTTGTGCTCAAGAAAAGTGAAACCATGAGAAAGTTTGTCTTGCCTTATATTCTTAGTTTATGGTCACCTTTAGGATTATCAACGTAATGCTCCTCTTACACAAAAGGAACCTCTCCAGCGATAGAAGAGTTGGCCTCAAACTACCTTAAAAGAAGGATCTCAGTTTGAGACCCATCCCTAACACTATTAAGGATATTCTGTTATGCTTGCAGACAGGAGCATGCTGTCCTTGAGAGGCTCCACCCAGCAGCTGACTTAGACAGATAGTCACCTATAGCCAAATAATGGATGGAGCTTGGGGACTCTTATGGAAGAACATGAGTTAGGATTTCGGGCCAAAAGAGGATAGGAACTCCACAGGAAGACCAAAAGAGTCGACCCTTGGGGCTCTCAGAGTCTGAACCACCAACCAAAGAACACACATGGGCTGGACTTAGGCCTCCCTGTTCATATGTGCAGTTTCACCTTCCTGTGGGCCCTAAACAACTGGAGCAGGGGCTCTCCCAAAAGCTGTTGCCTGTAAGCGTGATACGTTCTTCTAGCTGAGTCTGCCCTGTCTGGCCTCAGTGGAAGAGGAAGTGCCTAGTCTCTCAGAGTCTTGAAGTGCTGGGGTGGGAGGTTACTCAGGGGAACCCCACCTGCTCAGAGGAGAAGGGGATGGGGATGGGAGATGGGGGAAGGATTGTGGGAGGGGGTGATAGGGTGGGAGGCAGTGAGAGGGAGGTAAAGTGAATATGTAAAAAAATAAATTAAAAAAATTAACAAATTATTAATAAATTAATTAATTAAGGAAGAGAGAAAAAAAGAGAAGAGAAGAGGAGAGGAGAGGAGAGGAGAGGAGAGGAGAGGAGAGGAGAGGAGATTAGTGTGGGAAACCGACTTGCCGTTTTCCTCTACTGGAGGAAAGGCATCCTCAGAAGGGCATCCTGCAGGTGCACTTCTGGATACCAGTGAAACTTGGGGGGCTGGGTAGGGCCCAGTAGGTAGAGTGCTTGCCTAACACCGCCCATTGTTTATATCTCCGGAATTTGTGATGTCTCTGTCCTGGAGCTAAGCTTCAGAAGTGTGGGAAGACCTGGGGGCTTAAATGAGACGCTTTGAGCTTTGGTTGCTATTTCTACATTGAGGAATAAATTCAAAGTTTTAGGGCAAAACCCTGGGCTCTGCTATCCATTCTCACTCCGGTAATTAGAAGCAAGCAATATTAAGAACTATAGCAAAAGATTTATTCAATGTTGCCACACTGGCAAGAGGAGGGGAGGTTCAGTGACTTCCCAAGTCCATCTTCAGAGTCTTGTTACAAAGTTTAGGTTTAAATAGAGGTCAAGAGGTTTATAAAACTAACTAGCTGTGGGCAAGGTCTGGTCTCACCCATCAACAACCCATGAGTCTCTCTCTGGCAAGGTACTCTGACAGTTTGTTAGAACTGTGTGAAATCTCTTCCTGGGAGAAAAGTGTAGGATTCCTGGTGAATTTTAATTCTTGAGGGCCCACGTATTTCTCTTTAGAAGGTCTAGACTCTGCCAAAGCAGTTACAAGCAGACCTTATCTGAAATGCTTGAAGATAGAAGTGTTTAGGATTTGGGCATTCGGGGATGGGCTGTTGGAACGTTTGTATAGACTTTCCTGATTGAACATCCTGACTACAGAAATCTAAGCTCTGAAATATTCTGAAACCTGTTATGCGAGAACCCAAAAAGATTTGGATTTTGGAGCATTTCAGAATTCTGATGTTCAGATTAGGGATGCTCAATGTGAATTATAGTGTAAGATCTCCTTTGTACCTCAACGTTTATTATTTGTTCACTATTTTATTTATTTATTTATTTATTTGTGTGTGTGGTGTGTTTATATGTGTGGTTTCAGACATGCATGGGAACATGTTTGTGCATATGGGTGCATATCTATATGAAGGTCAGAGGTCATCCTTAGCTATCACTCTTTGCTGTCTATATTGTTTTTTTTGTGGGGCGGTCTCACTGGAACTTGGGGCTCACTAATTGTGCCAGGCTAGTTAGTCAGAAAGCTTTGGGGATCTTCCTGTCTCTGCTTCCCTAGTGCTGAGATTACAAATACAAGATACCATGTTTAGCCTATGTGTCGGGGGGGGGGTGTGTTCCACTGTGTGCATGTGGAGTCGGAAAAAAAAGCTCTTATGCTTATCTTTGTATTCAATTCAGTTTGAGGCAGGAGCTCTTATTATCTATCACTGGGTATGCCATGCTACCCTTGCAAGTTTCCAGGGGTTCTCTGGACTCTTATCTCCAAGCTCTTATGAGAATGCTGGGATCACAGACATGTGCTATTGTGTCTGGCTTTACCTGGATCCTAGGGACTAAACTCAGATCCTCGTGCTGTGCATAACACTTCCATTTAAAAAGAACATTGTAATAATCACAAGACTGGTCCCACATAGACTGATCATGGGAACAGAGAATTGTTAAAGGCACTCATCTTGGTGAGGGCCCTGAGGACATGGTAAGAAAATAGCTGGGGCAAGCATCTAAGTCTTCCCCTTCCTCCCCGCCCCATCTCAGCTGTGTTTCTGGGCCTTTGACCTTTTCTCCTGTGAGAAGTGTCAGCACAGGGAGGCTCTGAGGTCATCTTCTCTCCAGTCAAATATTTGCCAAGTGCTCACATTCAGCCTGACCAAGCTAAATGCCATTTATAAGATGTCGCTGTGGAAAAGATATGTCTCTTGCTGCAGGGCACGGAACTCAGATGTCCCCAGCTGCAGTGACTGAAGCTAGTGCACCACACCTGTGTATTTTGTACTCCAGAGCTGAGAGGCTGAAGAGGATGTTGGGAGCAGGCAGAAGAGAACCCTCTCAACCTAGGCGTAGGGAAAAAGATGACCTCTGAAAAGAAATCTGAAGACGGATTAAAATGCCAGGTTAGGTTGTGGGGTGGAGAGAGACTTTGAGGAAAGAGCATCCACACTTGAGCAGGCCCCTGGGTACCAGGGGATGAAGGGTTAGACAAGGATCAGAGCAGCCGGAGAGGATGCTGAGGTGAGACTGAGGAGGGTATGGAGATCAGTGACCTTGGGTTAAACAAAGCTATTTTAACAAAACACTCATGCTCCTCCATTTGGTTGTTAGACTTTTGAGATGATGGACCCCAAGGAGCTAGAATTCCCCTCCCCCCAAACATTATGCTAGGGGAAGGAAAGGGCTGGGGAGGGCTCTGGCCCCTACCAGATGTAGAACTCGTCTAAGGAAGCTATTTCACACAGTTTTGACAACTGGCTTGACTACTGAGAGAGGCTGTCACTGAGAGAATGATGTGTTAGTGACAGGCAGGACCACACCTGGGCAAAGACCACTCAGCCATGCAAACCTCTTTTTTGTTAAATGTGTGTGTGTGTGTGTGTGTGTTAGTGCATGAGTGTTTGCCTGCATGTATGTGTATATACCACTTGCATGCCTGGTGCCCACAGAGGCCAAAAGAAAGCATTAGATGCTCTTGAACCTGAGTTGTAGGCAATTTTAAGCCAACTTGTGGGAGCTGGGAACCAAACCCGGATCTTCTGTCAGTTAACAAGTGCTCTTAACTGCTGAGTCAGCCTCTCCTGCTCTGCTCTGCAAACCTCTTGCTTATTTAAATCTGCAACCCAGGTCAGGGCTTAGAAGAGGAGCCTCTGTGGTCACTGCAACTCTGTATTTGTTCCTCTTCTGAGCCTTTCTCTGCTTTTCACTAATAATTTGTCTTTTGATGGTGAGCAGCTGAGCCTAGCTTGTTGGAGCTGCTAAGGCTCAGGATCTGACCCGAAAACCTCGGGTAATACTGATACACCTGCCATGGCGTGTGGGCCCAGGGCCATGACCTGGGATCATGTTCACACTTTGAATAGATTGGTGCCTGTGGTGTCAAGGCCAGCTGGGGTGGGCACAGGGCACTAAGCCAGAGGCAGGGAGCTAAGCTGGCCAGCTGTTACAGAGTGGAGGTGAAAGATATGAGTCAGGATAAAATGGGCATTTGTGGGGGGTCAGAAAGGAAGTCTGGGATTCTAGCATCCTCCCATGGGCCAGAATGCTACCGTTCAACTTTTATATGTTTCCTCTCCTCCCCTCCCCTCCCCTCCTCTTCCCTCTCCTCCTCATCCTTTCTCTCTTCTTTCCCTCCCTCCCTCCCTCCCTCCCTCCCTCCCTCTCTCCTGCCCTCCCTTACTTCCTTCCTTCCCTCCTCCTCCTCCTCCTCCTCCTCCTCCTCCTTTTCCTCTTCCTCCTCCTTTTGAGATAGGATCTCATCTGTAATTGAAGCTAGCCTGGAATGTACTATATATCTCAGGCTGGCCTCAAACTCATAACGATCCTCCTGTCTCAGCCTGTCTCATGCTGGGATCACAGGTGAGATGCTACCATGCCTGTGCTTTTCTTTCTTTTTACATGAAGTCTTGCCATAAGACAGAGAGAGCTGAACACAAAGGGGCAATCCTCTTGTCTCAACCTCCGAGAGTGCTGGAATTACCATTCAGCTTTATAAAAGGTCTGCTAAGCTGCCCTTTGATGAGCGCCTTTGCCCTTCAGGTACCTTTAGTCAGATTTCTTGTGTGGGAAAGCACTTGGTATAAACTGAGGCATTATAGTGGTATGTGTAGGGTTACCTATCTCTTGATGTACCCTGATGCATAGCTCTAGGCGCATTGTGTAAACCAGGGACTTCCAGTTTGAAAGGCTGTAGGAAAAAAGAGGTGTGGAGAGGGTTGAGAGATCCTGGAGACCTCCAAGGCTTGCATGCAGACTCCCAGACATCCAGTGAGATCCTATGCCAGACTAGACCCTGTGGAACGCAGAGGTTTAGAGGCAGATCAACAGTTTTAGGGATCAAAGTTCTGCCTCTGGGAAAGGAATTGTTGCAGAGGAGCAGTCTCACTTACTGGAAAAGATTCAGCGTGGGCTCATGTCACTCTAGTAGGAGTCAGAGACATCACTAAATATATCTGAGATATGAAGTGAAGTAGCATATACCCTTCTGCAGCATCTGAAAACAGAGAGACGTCAGGCATGAATAATCTCCAAAGTGCTGACAGTAATAATAGGAGAATAATTAGAAAGAGATGAATTTTAAACTGGCAAAGCATTTGTTTTTATTTAATTGCATAGAATTAATATTTACTTACTTACTTACTTAATTACAGAACTTAAAGTCAGAATCTCAGTTTGTAGTCCAGGCTGGCCTTGAACTCGAACTCTTGCTCCTGTGTCCATCCTCTCCATCAGTGAGAAAGCAGGAATATGTCACCATATCCAGATATAATTATTTGTTAGATCTATTTTTGTTTTTTTTTTTTTAGATCTTACTATGTACTACTATATACTCAGGATCTTAGTATGTTAGACAAAAGCTATACCACTGAGCCATGCTCCCAGCCCCTCACTGGGGGATTCTAGGCAGGGGTTCTATCACTGAGTGACATCCCCAGCACCTCACTGGGGGATTCTAGGCAGGAGCTCTACCACTGAACCACACTCCCAACCCCTCACTGGAGGATTCTAGGCAGGGGCTCTACCACTGAACCACACTCCCAGCCCCTCACTGGGGGATTCTAGGCAGGGGCTCTACTACTGAGCCACTCCCCCAGCCCCTCACTGGGGGATTCTAGGCAGGGGCTCTACCACTGAGCCACGCCCCCAGCCCCTCCCTGGGGGATTCTAGGCAGGGGCTCTACCACTGAGCCACGCCCCCAGCCCCTCACTGGGGATTCTAGGCAGAGGCTCTACCACTGAGCCACGCCCCCAGCCCCTCCCTGGGGGATTCTAGGCAGGGGCTCTATCACTGAGCCACACCCCCAGTCCCTCCCTGGGGGATTCTAGGCAGGGGCTCTACCACTGAGCCACGCCCCCAGCCCCTCCCTGGGGGATTCTAGGGAGGGGCTCTACCACTGAGCCACGCCCCCAGTCTTTCATTATAGGATTCTACACATGCTCTACCACTGAGCCATGGTCTCAGTCTTTCATTAGGGGATTCTAGGTGAGGACTCTTTTGCAGAGCTATATCTGAAGCTGCTAAATTCCCTTTTAATAATGGCTGTATGTCTTTCCTGGTAGGAGCTGGCTTTTGTACCCCAGTCATTTTAATGCTCATATTGGCTATACTCATCTTTTTTTTTTTAAATCACCTTTCAAGCTGGTATTACATCTGTAGTTTGTTGGGCTACAGACAATTTTCTTATTACCTTGAGAACAAGGAGTTTCTCTGGCACTTTTTGGAAATGTCAGCCTTTGGCTTGCACTTAGGTTGTTTTTTGCCCCCCAGAGAGTCCTGCTTCCAGTTTTCCTGAGGACTCTTTTTTCTTTTTTTTCTGGGACAGTGGAAAACCTGTCTCTTTTAACACTACGTCTCACCTTCACAGGATCACTAAGTCTTTACACTTCCCTCCAACTTGTGTTTGCAGACTCTTAGTAGCATCTCTTTCTTACCATAAGTGGTAGCCCATGGCTCTGGGGTTCATGCTTATTATCCTTTCTGCCTCTGGACCTCTCTGGTCCACGCAGTCGGAGGAGTGGCCATTCTAATCATGAGCCTGCTTTGCTTAAGATTCCTCCATCTAGAACATCCATGTTGTGTCAGATCTTCCTGCCTGTCCACTTTCTTCAGTCTTGGCCTTTACCACAGTTCAGAGCAAACCTAATGCTTTCCTGGCCATAGGTTCCAAGAGGCCATGCTCCTGCCTCTGCTGGTGACCAGTGTTGTTCTGATCAGAGATTCTAACAGAATACTCACGCGCTATTTCCAAGCTATGCATCTCCTCCTCATTTGACTCATCTCCCCAGGAGAATTTAAAAATTGTTCATCAGTAGCGCAGAGGGAGAGAACCCAGAAACCATGGTTTTCGCCAAGATGAGTTTTGGCACATTCCAGCTTGAATCCAAGAAGTTTTGTTTTGTTTTATTTGTTTATTCTTTTATTTGTTTGGACCCAGAGACTGAAAAATCCTTCTTCTGAAAGCCAGCTTAGAGTACCAGCTAAGAGTGAACTCTGGACAAAGTCACAGGTTTTTTTTTTTTTTAATTTTTATTTTTTTTCATGCTGGTAATTTTTTTTTTTTACATTCCAAATCATTTCCCCTTTCCCGTTTCCTCCCTCCCCGAAAGTCCCATAAGCCCCCTTCCCTAAGTCACAGGTTTTTAGCGTAGCCTCAGGCACACAAATGAATGGGTTCAATATGGCTGATGAATGTAGTTCAGTGCTGGGTGCTGCCAGCGTGTGCGTGTATGTGTACGTGTGCATGTGCATGTGTGAGTGAGAGAGAGAGAGAGAGAGAGACAGAGAGAACATGGAGTGTGCAGAAGGATGGAGCAGGAGGATTGCAAGTTAAAGGCCATCCTGGGCTACATAATGAGTTCTTGACCTGAAGAGATGATCTAAGGAGACCCTCCCTGTCTTATAACAAAACAAAATAAAAACACCAACAAAACCCTGAAATTAACCGCAAAACAAGACACAATAGAAAAATCCTTTCAGAACCCCAACCACTAGTTATAACTATTTATAAACTGAAGTCAAGCCAATGAAGCTCAAGTCAGTGCTTTGAATATGTGTGTGAATACAGGTGGTGTGTGGTGTGTGTGCGTGTGTGGTGTGTGTGTGTGTGTGGTGTGGTGAGTGTGTGTTGTGGTGTGTTTGTGTGTGTGTGTGGTGTGTGTGTGTGGTATGTGTGTAGTGTGTGAATGTGTGTGTGTTGTGTACACACTGAAGTACAAATGTACTGGGGGTTGGGGGAGAGATCCAGTGGTTAGCATTAAGCATTTTCCTCAGTAACTCTCTCCCTCATATTTTGAGACAGGATCTTTCACTGAACCCAGAACTTAACTAGTTAGGAGAGGCTGGCCCTGAGATCCTTCTGTCTCTACCTCTCCAGTACACCCCCACTAGGCACAGGGTACCTACTTTTTTCTGATTATTAGATGCTGGGAATCTGAACTTGATCCTCACGCTTCTGTGGTATTTTATGACTGAACCATTGCCCTGGTACCTCCAGTCCTTAAGTCTCATAGTTTTCTTCCATTTCATGATAGAGAACACTTTAGGGAAGAGAGTCTTGTATGGGACCAAATTGAGTCTGGGAGCCCAGTGAACTATATCCTCCTACCAAGGACCTCCCTACTACTTGTGAGAACACACACCAGACCAGAGCTACTCTCTGTAGCTATTAGCAGATTGTCCTCAGAGGGAAGGAGGCCAGCCTCTCAGACTAGAACAGATTCCTTCTTCCTTCCTTCCTTCCTTCCTTCCTTCCTTCCTTCTTTCTTCTTCCTTCCTTCCTTCCTTCTTTCTTCTTCCTTCCTTCCTTCTTTCTTCTTCCTTCCTTCCTTCCTTCTTTCTTCTTCCTTCCTTCTCTCTCTCTCTTCCTTCCTTCCTTCTTTCTCTTCTTTCTTTCTTTCTTTCTTTCTTTCTTTCTTTCTTTCTTTCTTTCTTTCTTTCTTTCTTTCTTTCTTTCTTTCTTCCATTTCCCCTTTCTCTTCTTTCCCTTCTGTTCTCTTCCTTTGACCCTCCCTCTATGTGGACAGGGGCACAGCAGCTAACTGTTCCCTTCCTCTGCCAGAAGATGCTTTGGCTGTTGACGGCTGTGGTGACCTCACCTGAATCGGCACATGGAACAATGTTGAGGAGCCAAGGCACTTTATACAGCTAATTGAGAACAGCTCTGAGACACTGGCTCTCAGCCTTCTGGCTGTAAGGGTGGGGCATTGCTAGGAGACCCTGCTGAAGTAACAGGAAGCTAATTAGGCTGGGTGAGTAGCTGCTCTTTGAGAGGGTCCGTGCTTTTGAGGTAAATGGTCTGTGCCTGTGCTCTAGTGAGAAGTCACAGCTTGGAACAGGGAGTCTTAGTCAGTTTGTTGAGGATATCCCATGGGGATTTGGCTAGCTCTGTAGGATTTCATTTGATGAAATGTCAAGCAGCTTCAACAAGGAGGACTCCATCTCTATATCTGGCTTCTAGAAACAGGTCTCCCCAGCTGTGTGGATATTACAATTTGTACACTAGCTTTTGCTTCCTAAGACAGGGGGATGTGTGGTGTGCCTGGGAGTGTCAGGCAGCCCGAGAGTTGTTCCCTGGATTTGGTGTTAATAGATATGAGTTACTTCTGAGTCCCAAATGACCATCTGTGACATGGGACCTTTGTTATCATCTCACAGGGTGTTTTCAAAATGAAGGCATGTGGATGAAGGGCCTCATGTCGTATCTGTCACATAGTGATGATAATGGTTCATCTCTGTTGTCAACTGGATGGTGTTTGGAATAATCCAGGACACACACTTCTAAGCATGTCTTTGAGACTGTTTCTAGGGAATTTAGTAGAGGAGTGAAGATGTACCATGACTGAGGGCAGCACCATCCCATGGACAGGGGTCCTGGGTAGAATAAAAAGGGGGAGGTGAGCTGAGCACCAGCACCTATCTCTCTGCTTCCCGACTGCAGATGCAGTGTGAGCAGCTGCCTCACGGTCATGGCGCTATGCCTTCCCCGCCATGATGGATTGCACCTTCCAACTGAGAGCAAAAATAAACCCTTCCTTCCTTAAGTTGCTTTTGTCAGCTATTTTTTTCAAAGCAGTAGGAAAAGTCATAAACACAATAGTCAATATTCTATCACTTAGTAGTCCGATTTTGGCAATCATTGTTTATACACCACACACACACACACACACGCACACGCACACGCACACGCACACACACACGCACACACATCATCCTTATCTCTATCTCTTTATTTCTGTATACAATCCATCCCTGTATCTATATATCTCAATATCATTCCTCTCTACATGTATCTCTATCTTTATATCAGTATCATCCATCTCTGTCTTTATGTTCCTATCTGTTCCCATATTATCAATACCTATAGTTATGTCATCCATCTACTATACCTAAATCTATCTATACGTATAAGCGTATGTCTAGATAACCCTTTTGAACTCCCATTTTGAAACCCCCATCTGCTGATGAAAGCTGACTTCGGATAATTTTCGGGTCTTCCCTTAGCAGTGTGTTTTGGTTACTAATCAGAACTCCTCTTTACTGAGCCAAGCACATGCCTCATTTAATTTAATCTGCACCAATAGCCCTGTACTGTTGATCCAAACATCTTTCCCTTGGAGGGCACCAAGACCACCAGAGGTTCCGATTTGCCCAGGGCCCTGCAGGATTCATTTCCTAGCAGGATGCTTGCCCAGCTCATGCGCTTGGCCCTGTCTGCACTGTCTTCCGCAGAGACACACCTCTTCCTCCCGTGCTGTGCTGGGTTGTGGTATTCCTGTCTTGCTGAGTAGGCAGCCTTCCTCCCTTTCAACTTGCATCTGAACTGTTGACTCCTGCTCGCTTGCTGTGCTGCTCCCTTTAGTTCAGATCAGCTTGTTCCTTTCTCAGAGCCAACCTATTTGCACAAAAGCAGTAAGGAGCCCAAAGATTGCTGAATATTTAACATTCACAGGCAAGGAGCCACCGTAACCGAGAACACTTGAAACATGACCCAGACAAGGGAGGGGGAAGGGAGAGGAACAAAAGACAAGGAGGCCTCAGCACATGCACATGCTGGCCAGGGGGGCCGTCATCCTCTGCGGTTTTCATAAGCACAAAACGGCCATGTGCTTTGCTCAGAGGGCAGTCCGCACGATTAGTGTCTGTCTCTGTCTTTAGCCATGACCTTTGGTCTTAGGGTTGGCAGGGTGCCAGACAAACGAATTTGGAGGGCAATGACAGTCTAGGCAATGACAGGGTACTAGCGACCCATTTGTTCATTCATTCATTCATTCATTCACTCATTCATTCGTTCAGAGACAGGGTTTCCTATAGCCTAGGCTGCCGCAAGCTCACTATGTAGTCAAGGAAGACCTTGAATTCATGATCCTTCTGCCTCCACCTCCAGAGTGCCGGGTCTACAGTCCCACCGTGCTAGGTTTATTCAGAACTAGGTATGGAACCCAGACCTTTATGCATGCTGTGCTACATTCCAGCCTGCTAATGACAGTTAAGGACCACACTGGCAACTTCAAATCTCCATAGTTTTCTTCTGGCTTTCAGTTTTCCTCATCCTGTGGGAGATGGATGGTTTGGAAGTGTGTGAAGTGAAGAACAGGGTAGAGGCCTATTAAGTTTGAGCTGGGAGTTAGTTACTCAGGTCAAATTCAGCTGCATCAACTTTATCTCCTTCCCCTTAGAGGAGCTGTGAGAGAGATGACAGGCACCCAACCGCGAGTCTGCCTGTGAACCTCTAATTCTCTCTTCCACAAAAATTTACCAACCCTACACTAGCTGAGAGCCTAAGTCAGTGGTTCTCAACCTGTGGGTCATGATCCCCACAGGGCTCACATGTAAGATGTTCCGCATATCAGCTATTTGCGTTATGATTCAGTTGCAAAAATAATAAAGTAGCAATGAAAATAACTTTATGGTTGGGAGAGGGTCTCCATAACATGAGGAGCTGTATTAAAGGGCTGCAGCGTCAGGGAGGTTGGGAACTGCTGTAACCATCAGGGGCTACAAGGACCATATCCCATCATCAAAAGACACACATTAAAAAAGGGCTGAAGCCTTACTCCTTCCCCACAACCCTGGAACCAGAGACAACCCAACTACAAGCACATACTATGGGCTACTCATCAGCTACATGAAACGGTCACTCCCCACTCTTTCTAAAACCTGTAAGAGGTGACCCTCCCCCCCTCAACACACACACATACTTTGTCTCATGGACTGAACTCTCTTCAGAGCCTCCTATCATGTTGTTCTCTAGCTATGACATTAATGACTCTTCTAATAAGTCTTTCTCAAAAGGACAATCTGCCTAAGTGACTTTCTTGTACCCCCGTTCTGACCTTATGGGCCCACACAGGTCAGAGCAGAAAAGCAAATCTATTGCTTATGATAAGAATGTTGGATCTCAGCTTGCTGAGCCTTTCCATTTTGAGCCAGCGATGGTTATTTTTCTTGCTGTTGTAGCACACAGGGGGTAGGTATGTGGTCCATATTTCCTTCTTAATTGTGGACAGAGAGGCATAAATTTCCTGAATGGAAATGTAATGCCTGTGGATTGAACTGAATTGGTCTGTCAAGTTCCATTCAAGAATGTGTTCTTTAGTGGGGAGCAGGGGTGTAAGGCTCCTGGCTGCAAAGGTGCAAACACAGAGGGGTAGAAAGGACAGGTGCATTACACCACTGGGCTTGGCAATCCTATGAACCAAACAATTAGTGTTCTTGGCGCAAAAAGGACAAGTTTAAAACAATGACAGCCAAAGTTGGTGAGTATCACGTTAACATTTCCCAGGGAGACATAAACAAATGCCTATTTATCCCAGATGAGCACTTGTAACTGTTCAAAGTACAATTTCTCTTAAGTCCAACCAACATGGTGAGATCAATGAGTTTATTGGGATAATTTTACAGAGCATGAATGAGGGTTTACTTATAAGAACATGGATGACCCCCATAGCAGCTGCGTAACCACAAGTCCGGCTTCACTGGGGATGGCAACCTCATGGAGTCCTGACTTCAGTTAACCTTACAATTTCTATAGAGAGTGGCATTTCCCAAGATCATTGCAACTGTGGGGAGAGGACTGAGATATGATAGGTGGGCTCTCAGATGAGAGTCCTCTGACTAGTTTTCCCTTCATCTACTCTCTCTCTCTCTCTCTCTCTCTCTCTCTCTCTCTCTCTCTCTCTGTGTGTGTGTGTGTGTGTGTGTGTGGTGCTATTGGCTTTACCACAGATCTGGATACCTCTGTATTGTTCTCTACATACCATAGCTACTGGGCTAAGTCTGGAAAGGCATCCCATTATGATACAAAGGGGTAAAAAGAGGAGAGAAAAAGAATAAAGAGCTAACATTGTGTAATTTGCTTAATTTTGTACATTTTATGTGGGAAACAAGGTGCCTTTAATTGACCGACTTCATAAATTGTTTCCTCCCTCAGGCTTGTAACCATATCTGATGGTTAATTTTCATAGTTTGGTTGGATTGAGGGACACCTTGGAGATTAATACATTACACTTCTGTGTGTGTCTGTGAGGGTCTTTGCAGACACAGTGAGTCTAGAAGCACTCTGACCTAATCAACAGCAAGACGTTCAATGCAGCATGATGACATCAACTGTTAGCCAGAGTTCCTATTCAAAAACTATGAATTCAAGTTATAAAAGTTTGCTAAAACAACAACAAAAATCTTACAATGCTTTAAGTAAGTTTGTAGAGACTGTAAGTAAATTTGAAGAGATTGTTGAGAAGTAGTGAGACTCAGGAAGTCAGAGCCTGGTTAGAGGAAGTAAGTTGTCAGGGTGTGCCTTTAAAAAATATCTTGTCCCTAATCACTTCCTGTTAATCTTGTTTGCTTCCTGACTGCCAAGAGGTGAGAAACTCTACTTTCCCATGACCTTCTTCTTTGGAGTTCCTGCCTTACCAGGAAAACAAGGACCTCAAAGCAATGGACCATGGGTGGAAGCCCCTGAAACTGTGAGCCAAAATAAGTGTTTCCTCCTTTTATTGTTTCTCCCAGGAATTTGTTACAGTGAGGGGGAAAAGAAAAAAAACCCTTATGTGCTAGATCTTATCCTCATTGTGGTGGGAAAGATGTGGTGTATTCAAAATGACCTTGAAAGTAAACTCAACACCAATAGGAAAACCTGAGAGATTAACTTGCAGGAGGAGAGGGAGGAGAGGAGCAGGGGTCACATGCTTGCTAAGAGCTCTCAGCTGTTATGCATTTGGCAAATACGTAGCCTGGTCAGCCATGGGAATAGGAGGTTTTTCTATTATGGACTGTATAGTGTTATCCTCCAAGCAGAATGGAGAACACTGAGTAGCTGTGTCTATGCAAAAGACCCTCAAAGTCAAGCCTGCTGACTATTAACATTGCCTCATAGGAGGGGTGGGGAGGTTCTTTGTGCATTCTGCTCATCTCAGAGACTCCCTCCTGTGCCTCCTAGATAATTGTATGTAATTTTGCCCCAATTGTATGTGTCATCAGGAAGCTAGAGAATATAGCACATAGGTTAAGTGGAGGTGGGTGGGCACTCCAGCTATGCAGCTATGGGGAGGTTGGCATCCAAGCTGGTCTGACACTTTCTGGTAATGCAGCTGCTTTGAAGGGCATCCACATCCCTGGAAGCAACACCTCATCTGTACTTTGTAAGTAAACCCAATAAACTCATTCATTCCACCAAGTTAGACTTTGGTGAAATCCTACTTTGGCTTTTATTGGTAACTGCTTTTGTTTGCTTTTTGTTGCTCTGAGAGACATCATACTCAAAAGCATCTTGGGGAGTGTGGTGGTTTGAATAAGCTTGGCCCATGGGAAGTGGGCTATTAGGAGGTATGGCCTTGTTGGAATAGGTGTGGTCTTGTTGGAGGAAGTGTGTCACTGAATAGGCAGGCTTTGAGGTCTCCTAATGCTCAAGCCTCACCCAGTGGAAACTGAACCTCCTATTGGTTGCCTGTGGAAGACAGTCTCCTCCTGGATGCCTTTAGTTCAAGATGTAGAACTCTTAACTCCTCTAGCACCAAGTCTGCCTGCATGCTGCCATGTTTGCTGCCATGATGGTAAGCCTGAAATGGTAAGCCAGCCTAATTAAATGTTTGTGTTTATAAGAGTTGCTTGGTCAGGGTGCCTCTTCACAGCAATGGAAACCCTAACTAAGACAGGGAGAAAAGGGTTTATTTGGCTTACTACCCTGCTCATAATACATCAGTGAGGGACACAAAGCAAGAACACAAACAAAGCAGGAACCCAAAGGCAAAAGCTGAAGAAAGGACCATGGAAGAGCATTGCTTACTGGCTTATTCTCATGGCTTGCTCAGCCTGCTTTATTATATAACTGGGAACCATGTATTCAAGGGTGGCACCACCCACAGAGGGCTGTCCTCCTGTGTCAATCATTAATCAAGACAATATCCCCTAGACACGTCCACAGGCTGATCTGATGGAGGCAAATCCTCAGTGGCATTCCCTCTTCCCAGGTGACTCTAGTTTGTATCAAGTTGACAAAACTAACCAACATAGTAACCTACAAGGAGGAAGTAGACTTTGTTTATGTTTCCCCAGGGAAATAGTCTCTATAATGATGGGTGGGTCTGTGATACTCAGTTTATATAAAAAAAAAAAAGAGAGACCAGATTTAAAAAAATTCATTATTTTTTCATTTTTGAAATTAAAATATAATTATATAATTAACCCCCCCATTCTCTTTCCTCCCTCCAACTCCTTCCATATGCCCTCCCTTGCTCTTTTTCAAATTCATGGCCTTTGGTCTCTTTTTTTCTAATTGTTATATATTCCTAAACATATACATACAATCTGCATAGTCTGTAAAATGTCATTTGTATATATTTTATTTTGGGCCAAACACTTGGACTCTTCTGCGCATGGGTTGCTGGGAATCCACAGTATACTTATCAATGAGATAACTTCAAAGCTTGATCTTTTATTTCTGTATAGGTTTGGCATCACCTATTGTGGATCTCCATGGTACCTCTGATACATCACCGCTCAGGATGATTTCGTACAGATGTTGCTCAGCCTTCCTCTCCCTCTTTGTGTGTACCCTTGCATGTGCATATGTTTTACGTTGTGATTTCCTGTATATATGTGTGCATGTTGGCCAGGTATCACTATGGAGTACTTTCCTTAGCTGCTTTCCACCTTATTTTTTGAGTCAGATCTTTTAATGAACCTGAAGTCACTGATATAGCTAGACTGACTGGCCAGCAATCCCCAGGGATACTCTCCCAGCTCTGGGACTCAAATGTGTGCCACCATGTTAGACTTCTACATGAGTGCTGGGGGTCCAAACTTAGGTTCTCATGCTTGTGTGAGAAGTATGTACCATCTGAGCTATCCCCCCAATCCCACAGAATCCCCATCTTGAAGAAAATAAGTGTATGGAATAGAGTCAGAGAAGGCAGACTGTGATGGTGCCAAGAACAGAAGAACCAGAATCTTCTGGCTTTTATAGGGGTATGGAGGCTGCCTGAGATCTTTTAAATGTTGTTTAAAGTTGCAGCAGTGTAAGCCTGCAATCCCAATGCTCCAGAGATGGTGCAGACTGTAGCATTAAGGATCCAAGGTTATTCTTGATTACAAAGGAAGTCTGAGGCCTTCTTGGGCTTCATGAGATCTTATCAAAAGAAAAAAAGAAAAAAGAAGGAAGGAAGGAAGGAAGGAAGGAAAAGGGCTGGTGAGATATATTAGTAGGTATGGGCACCTGTTGCCAGGTCTGACAACTTGAGTTTGATATGTAGGTTTGATAACTGACTTTCAAAAATTGTCTTCTGATTTCCATTCACATGCATGCACACACATACATATAGGCTACAAATATAAAAATGTAAAAATTAAAATAAAATAAATAAGAGGGTAACAACGTTAGATAAGGAACCAAGGCAAATCCTGGCCATGGAGGATGACATTTTGAGCAGATGGTCAAACAAGGCACGGGTCTCATCCTCCTCTTGCCTTGGGCTCAGTGCTGTTTGTAATCCATAATCCCCAGATGTCAGTCATCTTTGGCTATGACCTTGTACAAAACACGGGAATGTGCGGGTGCTGAGTACATCTCACAAGGGTGTGAACCTGCTCTGCCAAGCAGAAAGCACAGAGGGTATTACAGAATGTCAAGTCTAGCTTGGTCTTGATGGAGATGGGAAGATCCAGAGGAAGGCAGGGGACTGGTGGTAGGGGGAGGGAGGGGGAGTGCCCCAGAGATTAGAACCACGCAGCAGACAGTTGCAAGATTTTACTTTGGCTGCTTGCAAGAAGTTTGCCCTTGGGCGAATAGAAGGACTTCCCCAGGCTCTGTTTCCTTTGGGTTAAAACAGATAATACCAAGTGTGCAGGGGGCAGCTGTAATGATTCAGAGAGCAGGCGATTGGCAGTGTGCTGGGCTGGTAGAGCTGCTCTTGCTGTCTGTCTACCCCACCTCCCACTCCCACTCCTTTTTTTTTCCTACTTCTTTCCTACTTCTTCTTCCACTCTCCCCTTCCTTTCTTCCTTCCTTCCTTCCCCCACTTTTCTTCCACCCTTCCCCCTACCATCCTTCCACCCTTTCCCTTATACTTCCTTTCACCTTTTCTCCAACCTGCTTTCCTTCCTTTCTCCATTCTTCCTTCTACTCTTTCCCTTCCTTCCTTCCTTCCTTCCTTTCTTCCTTCCCACTTCCTTCTGTCCCCCATCCTTCCTTCCTAGCACCCCTCTTCCCTTTCTACCCTCACTCACTCTTACCTTCTTTCCCTCTTCCCATTTCCTCTCTTCTTCCTTTCTTCCTTCTCTCCCTCTCTCTATTTCCTTCCCTTTTCTCCTTTCTTTCCCTCCTTCTTTTCTTCTCTCTCCCTTCTTCTCTCTCCTTTCTCTTCCCTTGTATTTCCTTCCTTCTCTTCTTTCTTCTACCTTCTCCTTCCTTTTTCTCTTCCCCTCCTCCCCTTCTCTTGTCTTCCTTCATCCTTCTCTTCTTCCCACCCTTTCCCTTTTTCCTTTTCTCTGTCCTCTTTCTGCCTCCTTACTTTCCCTTATTTTCCCCCTTCCAACTCCTTTCTCCCTCCCTCCCTTTCCCATTTTCTCTGTTTTTTTTTTTCTTGTCTCCTCCCTGCCCCCACTCCTCTGCATCCAGCACACCTAGGGAGAGTAGAAGAGGTGGGACTTTCCCTTTCCAGCTGGAGGCCCTGTCTCTACCTTCTCCCAGAGCTTGGTGGATCTAGGAGAAATCTGCAGAAAGCAGGACAATAGGGTGGTTTCCCTTTTTGTCTTGTACTTGCCTCTGCAAGAGAAAAGACATAACTGTCATCCTTTTTTTTCTCCTGTCTTAATAAAAAACAACTGAACTTATGGCATCATCCAACTAAAAGAAGAGTGTGGTTTGATGCTCTGCAGGACTCTGGGATGTCTGATTTGGGATTTCAGGGTAGGAGAAGAGCATTGGTGGAAGGGCTGGGGAAGCTTGGCACTAAGCAGGTGCTTGGCTCTGGCTGTCGGATGAGTGAGCTTAGCTGGGTTTGGCAGTTCTTTCCGGATTTATTTGACCTCAGCAGGATCTCTGCATTTCAGTTCAGTTAACAGAGACTGTTATGCCCTTCCACTGGGAATAAGCACACGTTAGCTCTCTCTCTCTCTCTCTCTCAATCTCTCTCTCTCTCTCTCAATATCTCTCTCTCTCTCTCTCTCTCTCTCTCTCTCTCTCTGCTAGGCCCACTGTTCATGCTTGTAACTCCATCATTACATTGAGTGGAATCAGGAGATTTCAAGTTCAAGGCCAACATGGGCTACATAGCAAGTGCTAGGCCAGCTACTGAATGTTCATCATATGCTTAGTTTGTACAGTCGAGCAACCTCTCTGAAGGTTTGAGATGTGAGAAAGCCTAGAAGGGAGAAGAGAGGACATTAGGGAGTTTAAGGAAGACTTTTGCAAATTGATAAAAAGATTCAGTTTGTCCTATCTGAACATCTGCTAGGTGAAGAAGTCTTGAACTCCAGCTCCCAAAGAACTCTTGGCTGAATAGGAGATAAGAAATCACAATATGCCAGGAGGAGGTGGTGAATGCAGGCCTTTAATCCCAGCATTCTGGAGGCAGAGGCAGGCAGGTCTCTGAGTTTGAGGCTAGACTGGTCTAGAGAGGGAGTTCTGGGACAGCCAGGGCTACACATAGAAGCCCTCTCTTGAACCCCGTCTGCCCCCAAAAAACCAAGTTAGATGATTAGGCAGTGATGAAGGAGGTCCCGTGGGAAGTAGTACTGAGTGAAGCTAAGAAATGCCTGCTTCTCTCCAGGGCCAGGGCATCCATAGAAAAAAGTACAAATGTCAGGGGCTGGGAGAAGGGCAGTTCACAGAGAGGGTCAGAGCAGAGGACAGGTAGTGTGAGCTATTGAACAACTCAATCACTCAAGGGTCTAGAGAAGCCAGTTTCCCTACAGTTGCTGGAAGTCGGGAGGAAGGGCTTGGGTGGAGAAGATTCTTAGAACCAGTTGGTAACTGTTTACCCACTGATTATGACATATGGCTGGTCAGTGAATGTCACCTTGCTGTGAGCTGAGAAATGACCTCAGGCATTAGGTGGCTTTTTCTTGTGGAGGTGTAAAGAAGTTGAGGAGGTGTGGCTGGAGAGTAGAGCTTTTTCTGTATCAAGATCAATAGGTGGGTTGGGCCTGGTGGCCCATACCTTTAATCCCAGCACACAAGAGGCAGAGGCAGACAGATGTGGGGTCCTAAGATTTTGAGGTCCGGACCTTTCCCAGCTCTTCTAGCTTAATAAACTGCTACTATCTAATAAACGATCTAATTCTTTTTTCCACGACATACACACTTGAAAATCTTAACAGGTGATCCCTGGAATCAGAACCACACCCACAGCATGAGCAAACAACTACACACCGTGTGGTGATTCGAGGTGACTCAATTGCTACAGGCTGCTCTTGGGGGATGTGTGTGTGTGTGTGTGTGTGTGTGTGTGTGTGTGTGTATGTGTGTGTGTGAGAGAGAGAGAGAGAGAGAGAGAGAGAGAGAAAGACAGAGAGACAGAGACAGACAGAGACAGAGAGAGAAAGAGACAGAGAGACAAAGAGACAGACAGACAGACAGACAGACAGAGACACAGAGAGAGATCCAGTACACTAGTGGGAGTCACAGCATAAATGGCCTTTAATACTCAGAGAGGAGCAGGGACTTAATGCAAACATGTGATTGCCCCCCAAAGTTATTTTTTCCTGAGACAGAGATTCCCTGTGTATCCCAGGCTGGCCTTGAACATCCTATGTATCAGAGAAGAATGACCTTGAAGTCCTGATCTTCTTGCCTCTATCTTCCAAGTGCTAGCATAATAGGTATTCCTTGATTATTCTCTTCTTGCTTCCTCCCTCTCCCCCTCCTCTTCTTCCTCTTCTCTAAGGGAGAGTCTCGATACATAGGCAGGCTTCTTGAAAGATTTTAAGCAAGCGTTTCAACAGGAAAGGTCTGTGTAATGAATGGGTCCTGCCCCTCTGGTCAAGGTGGATTGGTACAACAGTGAGGCCCATCTGGAGAGTCCCTGAGGGAGAGTGCCAAGTATAGTGCCTCATGCTTTTAAACTCAGGGCATAGGAGACTGTGACAGGAGGATCACCAGAATATTGCTAGTTCTTTTGGTTATAGGGTGAATTCCAGGTCAGCCTGGGCTGGCTATAATAATGGGAACTTGACTCCAAAAAATAGCCCCCTGCCCCGGCGCGCGCGCCACACACACACACACACACACACACACACACACACACACACACGCGTACGCACACATACAAACCCTTGCCCTCCCCTTTGTTTCTCTCTCCAGGCTGTGACAGGAAGGTGGGTGGGGCTTAGGATCCGTTCACAAGGTCCCATCCTAGGATTGAGGCTTGACTACAGGTGCAAGGCACAGGAGGATCTTAGGGTGACAACTCTCTGGGTGATGCCAGGCAATGGAATCCAGAGGAAAAGTGGGAGGCAGGGTGCAGGGTGAAGTGTGGGTAAAGAGGAGGCTCCAAGAGAACGTCAGAAGCCCAGAAGGTGATGGGTAAAGACAGCTGAGCAGGAGTGTGGCATGGCCACAAGAGCCCTCAGAAGCCAAAGTGACGAGGTCTATGTGGGCACAGGTTGTCTATGTGATAGGTAGATGTGATAGATTGATTCATTCTCGTCTTGCAGCCAGCAGGAAGTGGTTGGGTGGTTTGATGGCACGGGGGCGTGACAGGCTGCAAGGGTGTTAAGATTGGAGCAGTGTTATTATGAGACAGTTGACAGAGTGTGGGTTGAGCTGGAGGAAAAGATATCAGAGACAGAAGCATAGGTGGGAGGCTCCTGTGACATACAGTGGGCTTTGGGGAACTGGGGGGGTGTTGGGCTGATACAATGAATGGGGGGAGGGCAGGGGAGAATGCTTCCTGTCCTGAAGGTGTTAGCTCCTCACTGTTTTATCTTGGGAGTTGGATGAAGGGTTTCACACCATCCAAGAATTCTGCTGCTGATTAAAACCAGAAGCCAGGCATAGTGGTACATGCCTGGAATCCCAGAATTTAGGAAATGGTGGCCACAGGATCAGGTGTGCAAGGTTACCCTTGGCTAGAGTTTGAGTCATACTGAGAATCTGAGAGCAGTCTGGGCTACAGGAGACTGGTCTCAAAAGCTAAAATGAGTGAGTGAATGAATGAATGAATGAATGAATAAATAAATAAATAAATGGTTTCAAAATAAAATTTGAATGAATAAAGAGAAATAAAATAAAAATTTAAATTGCAGCATTAAGCCTACAGGCAGAAGAGAGAGATAAATACTTCAAAGAAGACTTGAAAAGCCTGTAGAGACCCCACTAATATAGGGAAGGATTGTGGAAAGGCTGCTTTTATAAGCAAGTGGAGACTTTTCCTGGGGAGACTTGAACAAACATCTGTTCACCTAGATAGGGCATCTATGACAGACTGAAGAAAGGACTCCACCCAGATTCAAGTTGGTGAACCAAAGAGTTTATTGGCGTTGCTTATAGGAGTGTGGGTGAGAGGACACAACCAGGAGCGTGAGTAAGGGGTCACACACAGGAGCACCAGTGACCTTGAAACAGCTGCATCGCTGCGAAGTCCCACGTCAGCATGGGTGCTCACCTTCAGGAAACTGCATGGGCGAAGGTCTGCCTTCAGCTTACCTTCAGCCTCCTAGAGAAGGCAGTGCCTCCCAGAACCACTTGAAACTAAGGCAGGCTTATGTGCAACTGGATGAACAGGCATGAATGACTGACTGCAATGGAGTAAGAGATTTAGGCTGGGTTCTTTTAAAAATTTTATTGTTCATTAGTACAATAATAATGTGTGTATTATGTACTCATGGTGTGTGTGTGTGTGTGTGTGTGTGTGTGTGTGAGCATATGCCTGACATAGTGTACATGTGGGAGTCAGTTCTCTCCTTCCACTATGTGGGTTCTGGGTATAGACTTAGGTTGTCAGACTTGGTGGCAAGCTTCTTTACCCATTGAGCCATCTTGCCATCCCTGGGCAGCATTCTCTCTCTGAGGTTCTATGTTGACAGGTCACTAACACCCATGATTGTTTTGAGGTTCCCATCTCATCTGAGAAGTACGACTGAAGCTTGCTGGTCATGGTAGCTAGAGCCAGATGGAGCCTCACTATGAAGTCCTAGCTGCAGTATAGCAGTTGGGTTTGAGAGTAGGAAAAATTGAACCATCACAATCAATGTGTGTGTGTGTGTACATGTGTGTTTATGTGTGTGTATGTATGTATGTGTGTGCATGTGTGTGTGCATGTATGTGTGTGTGCATATGTATGTGTGCATGTGTGTGTATGTATGTGTGTGTGTGCATGTCTGTGCGTATGTAGAAGTCAAAGAACAACTTAAGAGGTCATTCCTCCTCCTTCTTTGTGACAGGATCTCTGATTGCCTTAGAGCTTGCCTGGAGTTAGACTAGCTGACTAGCAAGTTCTAGGGATCTCCCCATAAGCCCCCACCCCTTTTCTTTGCTTGCCAATGTTGGGATTGCAACTACAAACCACCCCAACTATCTTTTTAAACTGGGTTCTGAGGATTAAACACAGGTCCTCATGCTTGCAAGCCATGTCCCCAGCCCCAGAATGTGCTTTTAAAGTAAGTGCTGTCGTGTAGGGCTAGAGCTGGATCTTTTCAAGTGCTGATAAGATGTTTAATAAATGGCTTCCTGGAAAGGATAAAACACCCTGGCTTATAGTGTTTGCAGATTTTTGTGGTGTAAAGCCTCCCATGGTGGTCAATTTCAGGCTACCAAGGGGATGTCACAGAAGCCAAAATAAGATGTGTAGGCCTGGCTTTCAGCCTACTCTGCAGTTCTAGATGCCTGAAAGCAGGCAGCATGTGCTGGGTGCACACAGTAGGACCTCAGGAATTGTTTGTTCATCAGCATCTTCACTCTGGGACCAAATGGGAATTGGAAGGCCAGGGGGATGTCATTGTGCTCAGGGTTTGTGGTTAGTACCTTCAAACTGAAGATCTCTGTTTTCCTTCTATGGCCAAGTGACCATTCTCAGATATATTTTGGATCATTCCACCTTTTAGAACAATGTTTCTCAGACTGTGTGTTGTGATCCCTTTGGGGATCATGTATTAGATATCCTGCATATCAGACATTTACATTACAATTCATGGCAGTAGCAAAATTACAGTTATGAAGTACTAGTGAAAAAAGTTTAATGGTTGGGGGTCACCACTACATGAAGTACTGTATTAAAGGGTCGCAGTGGTAGGAAGGTTGAGAATCACTGCTCTCAGCTGACTTCCTACAGTCTTTAAAGCTCCCTGAGTGTGTTGGCCATATCAGGTACTGTCATCACGTAAACATTTATCCATTATGGGCTTCTTGAGCACACAGGGTATATCTTGTTTGTTTTATCTTTGGCATTCAGCTATGTCCGGCTAATAGCAGGTATACAACAACATGCTATTAATGGCCAACCACAGAAACAATTGGGCCTTTCTTTTCCTTGCTCTTCCTTTCTCTGGTTCCTTGAATGATCACGAGTTGGCAGCGATTTCAATTCTTCCCTCCCTATCTGGCTTTAAACCAATAGTGGGAAGTTTTATTTGATTGACAGCTGTCCTTCGAGGCAGATGCAAGTGGTGATTCGGCCATTTTTATTGTCTATTTTCTTATCACTCCTTGCATGTGTCAGGGTATTTGAAAATGGTATGTGTGGGAGCTCCAGCTCTCTGGTGACTTCTCCCCATTTAATTAGTCTGACCTTCTGTGCTAATCCCCCTTGGATGTCCCTGGCTCCCTCCTTCCACTTCTGTACCACACTCAAGCTTCTTCCCTTCATCAGCAAAAGACCAACTGCTCGCCTCAGCCTGTAGCATAATTCACAGCTTGGCTCTTGAAAATGAACTTTCACTTAGATGGAGGAGCTGCTCTTAGCATTAAAATTGGCCTGAGTGAGCTAGGAGAGTTTATCTTGGAGCCAGCATGGGGTCTGTTCCTCCAAGTCAAATATTTCCCTTTAAAAGTAGAATGAGCTTTAGCGAGGCCACTACCAACTGCTTCCTAAAATACTGGGGATATCTTTAAACATTAGCGTTTAGTTACAGTGCTGAAGGCTTGTTGGAAAGTTCATAATCTTTCCCCTACCCCCTCTCCCCCCTTCTGAATAACCAAGGCTTTCATGCAGACTTTTATTTCAGGACATGCAATCTCTCTGTTCAGAAGTGGGGAATGACATAGCTCAATACTGGCCTAATCAAACACTCATTTATTTTCAGTTCATCCCCCTAGGATTTTATGAATGAGGTAGAGTCTCCTTTAGAAAGATCTAGAAAGCCAAAGTGGTACCCCTGGAGTGTCTGGTCTGCAGGATGCTGGGAAAATTCCAGGAAGTTCAATGCTCTCCTTTCAAACCCTCCCATCCAAGCTGTGAACTGTATTATTCTTCTGTGCATTTTCTGTTTCCCTTGCTATTTTGGACTAAAAATATTTATGCCGTGTACAAAGGAATGACCCCCTTTAGTAGCTTCAAGTGGGATGGGGACAGCTTACATCATAGATATCTTATATGCTTATTGATAACCTACTGCACTAGGACACTTTCGGTTGCTATAACACACACATCAGAAATTTGATACTTTACAAAGGAAAGACATTTACTTAGCTCACAAACCTGGAGACTGAAGTCCAAGACTATGTGTACCATCTATTTAGACTCTGGTGAGGGACAAGCTGCCCTAAATGTGGGTGTTGCCGTTCCACGGACTGGGGTCCTGGGCTGAATGAAAAGGTCAAAGAGAGTAGAACATCAGTTTTCTTGTTTCTCTGCTGTGTGCAGTGACAGGACTGGGTCACAATTCTGTCATCCTAACTTCCCCTCCATGGTGGACTTCATCCTCAGAATAGCAGTAAAGCCCACCTTCCTTGCATTGCCTTTCTTATGCATTTGATCACAGCAACAGGAAAGGCAACTAATTCTGCAGAGGAGTGTTTACCTGCCTCAAAGCCCTTTGGCTCCCCTCGACCAGAGAATATGATTGTTTTTTTCAAGCAGACAGCCCTTTGGGAAGAAAAGGAAAATGATTATATTGTAAAATACCAATGTCCTTCTCAATGCCAGTGAGAATGACGAGTCCTAGTACTCCTAGAATACGTGTCATACCAAGAAAGCATAAATGTATCACAAGTCTCCAGGGAGCACTCTGAAAGCTTTCCTGCTCATCAACAGTATATGTCTCTAGTCAAGCCTGGAGGCAAGAAAGAAGGCAAATTGGGAAGGGGATTTGTAACTGAGTCTTAGAAAAGGAATGGATAAAGACCCTGGGGACACTGGGCCTGGAAGAGAGAGGACTTGCTGAGGATTAAGTCATAGGGTCTTTAAAAATTTAAGGGCTAGTGTATTGAAGAGAAAGCACATATGTTCCTGATGGACCCTCAGAGTAGTGATACCAACGGGTGGACATAGCATGGAGCCTGAGTCCAGAAGAACAGAAGTATAAATGTGTCCCTGATAGAGCTGCTGGAAAGTGGGTTATTAGCATCATGTGGTGGAGTCATTGTGAAATGTCCCTCATAGGCTCATGAACAGAATGCTTTGGTCTCCAGATGGTGGGGCTATTTTTGGGAGATAGTGGAAACATCGTGAAGTAGGGCCTAGCAGGAGGAAATAGGTCAGCTCCTGGCTCCATCTCTTCCTCCCTCTTTGGTTACTGTCTGCAATGAAGTGAATAGCCTTCTCTTCTATACGTTGCTGCCACCGCCGCCATGTTTTGTCTCTCCACGGGTCCCGAGTTCACAGAGCTGAAGACTATAGTTTGAAATATTTGAAATACAGAGTTGAAATAAATCATCTCTTTAGACTGTTTCTACCAAACATTTGCTCACAGCAATGTGAAGAATAACTAATACAGCTTATACCAGGGGTTGTGGGCACTTCTACTATTGAAAGTACCTAATCCATTATAGACTGGTAAAGTACTTAGTAGGGAGGCCAATGAGGAAAACTAACTAGTATTATACTGTCTCAGGTTTACATTTATTGTATGCAAGTGCATGTGCCACAGCATGTGTGGCGATCAGAGGACAACTTGCTGCAATTAGATCTTCTTTCAGCCATTTGAGTTCAAGGGCCAAACTCAGGTTGTCAGGCTTAGAAGCATGGGCCTTTACCCACTGAGTCATCTTGCCAGTGCCAATCTTGGGATAAATACCTGCTCTTCCATTTTCGCTTCTACCTCAAGGCTATGTGATCTTAGATAAGCCAAATGTCATTTTTCAACAAACTACTTTGGTTTTGAACACTGATACTGTCCCCATCCACATGTCTGTGTGTTGGTTGTTGCTGTTACCAATTTCCCTTAAAAATGGCAGATATATAATGTGAACTATATTTTTAAGTTAATTTATTTTTGAAATAATGTCTCATGGAGCTGAAGAATACTTTGACTTCTGATATCCTTGCCTCTATCCCCAAGTGCTTGAATTACATGCATGAGCCAGCGTTGTGTGACACTTTTTCTTGTTAAGATGGGGCACAGATGTCTATTCATTCTAGATAGGGAACCAAATTACAGAGCAAGATAATGATGCTACCAAAGTTAAACTTGGTAAACAAATGAGCTTATTGGGGTTACAGACAGGAGTATGGGTCAGGAGTTGCTTATGGGAGCAAGGAAGACTCAAAGGCAGCTGCGTCATTGAAAATTCCACCCAAGCATGAGTAAAAGATGGAATTCCAGAGCTGTCTGCATGGCTTGCATGAAGCTCAATAGGCTAGATAGTCTCTTCCAGGCAACTTGGCTAATCAGAATCTCTTCTTCACCTTAGTACTTATATAAGCTGTGGAATCACCTGGCACATCTGATCACTTTTAGGTTCCTGAAACTTGTGAATTGTTTATTTTCTAAGTCTTAATGACTCAACTTTAGAACTCTTTGACTCTTAACTAACTTCCTTCCAGCATGGAGTATTTCAACTTGGAGTAAATTACTATCCTACATCCAACATGCTTGGTTTATATTGTTATGGAGATAGAACTTCGTGATTCCTGCATAGTGGGTAAGTGCTCTATGAACTGAGCTACCCTTTACCTTCCTGCTACTTATAAAAACAAGTTTTTCTATACAACAGCATGCTTCCTGGCAGTAGCTTCAAACATCTTTTTACTGTGTTGCTTGATTGTGTCAAGAGGCATTTGGAGAGGCTGCCCAATACCAGCTAAGTTAAAGTGTGTCTGTACTATTTACACACAATGAGGCCATCTAGCAATGACCCACTGGCAAGTAAGGTGTGACTGTTCTTGAAAACGGGTGTGTGAATCCAGTAGCAAAGTGCATGCCTGTCATCCTAGCGCTTGGGATGCTGAGGCAGGAGGACTGCAGATTCACAGTTAGCCTATATTACATAGCTCAACCATACCTCAGAAGCTTTCCCTTCCTGAAAAGGGAAAATAAAGACAAAGGTCAAGAATTGAGAGGTGTTCTAGGCTGCACAGAATATAGCTGTGTTCTTCAAAATTATTTTCTCCAACTCTGCCTCTTCCTCCTCTGCTACCACTGTCTCTTCAGCTGCCTCCTCTTTCTCCTTCCTCCTTCTGCCTTCTACGTTCTTCTCTTCTTCCTACTTCTTGCCGCCTCCTCCTTCTTATGTTTTTTATTTTTGAAACGGTCTCACTAGGTAGCCCTGCCTGTCCTAGAACTTTCTATATACACTAGGCTGGCTTTAAACTTTTGATGATCCTTTTGCCTCTGTCTACTGAGTACTGAGATTATAAGTCTGTACCAGCCTACTCAGAAACAAAGTCTATAAATGTTTTGAGTCACAAAAGTCTTTTGGTTTGTACATAGCTGAATAAAAATATAGGTGTTGAATTTGTCTTTTCCCTTAACCTTCAAAGGGTGTTGTTTGTACACACTTATACAGTGAGTTTTTCCGTACCACAGAATCTACTGAGACTACTAGCATGCCTCCCCTCCCCTTCCTCTTCCTTTTTCTCTCTCTTGCCTCCTTTCCTTCCATCCTTTTTTCTGTCACTTCCCCTTTTTAACCTTACAGAAAATTTCAATCATATACACAAAGAGAGAGCAAGCATAATGAACCTTGATAAAGAGTTCCTTTAGATACCTCTCCTTTGGAACATTTATGATAATCACCCAGGAAGTATAGAAAGGCTCCATTTTTTTGTGTAAAGTGTAGAATAAATATATTTTATAAAACGACTCTCAGGAGATATGTACACATGGTAAGACTATAAAGATCTTCTAACCTAATAAAAATCAGTAACTCCAGCAGTATAGCAATATCATCAAGTTTCCTTCTCTATTTGCTCAGTTTAATTATTTATTTTTTTGCCTTTGTGGGAATACGAATCCAAGGCAACACACTGAAGATACTTGCCCAGGTCTGTGATTTCTGAGCAGTTTGTTGGGAAGTATGGCAGACAGTACACCTGGCCACTCGTTCACACCCATGGGCATATTAATCTTATCACATGAACCCAAGATCCCATAGAATCAACCTATTAAAGGGTTATTTCTTCCGTTATTTTATTTCTTGAGACAGAGTCTCACTATGTATCCCAGGCTGTTCTAATCTGTGATTCCTCTGGCTCAGCTTCCCAAAGTCTGGGATTACACATATGAACTACTGCATCCATTGTAAAGTAAGGTTTAGATAGGAATCCCTCACCCCACCCAAACTCAGTACTCTGCGTCTCAGGGTTGTGGCTTGTGTATGGTTTGTGGTGACCCCCCATGGGTTTATGTGTTAGAAGTTTGATTCTCAGTGTGGTGATATTAGAAGACAACATGGAATGTTTAAAAGGGAGGGAATTGAGCTATTTGGGATATTACCCTTGGAAAGAATTAAGCTGTCCATGTAGAACCCCAGTTAGTTTCTGAGAGTGAGTCATTAAAACGGTAAGGCTGATCCCTCCCTACTCTTTGAATTCCTGATTCTATTAGTCACCTTTATTGTCCTTGTGACATAATGCCTAACAAAACAAGTTAAAAAGAAGAAGAAATTACGGCACTCATTGTTTTTGAAGTTGTAGTCTGTAACGGTGGGAAGATTGTAGTGGAGAAGTTCACATCAGTGTGGATGGGAAGCTGTTCAATCCGAATCAGGGCAGACAGGAAACAGATCAGCTCTCATCATGGCAGTTGGGAAGCCTCTCAATTCATATCATAGTGGACAGGATGCAGGACCCAGAAGTAGATCAGTTCACGTCTTGGTGGACAGGAAGCAGATTAGTTCACATCATGGTGACAGATCAGTACACATTGTGGAAACGGGGCAGATCAGTTCACTCAATTGTAGGGGATGGGAATGCAGATCAGTTCTCATTCACACTGTGACAAGAGGCAAACAGGAAGCAGAGTTAGAATATGGTAAGGGGCCAGGGCGAGAGATAGCTTCCAAGGACATGCCTTCAGAGACAGATTTCACCCTATCAGGCATGACCCTCCACAACTCCATCTCCCAATAATCTATTCCTATTTAGACTCCATCAATGGATTTATCTATCGGTTTGGTTAGAGCCTTCAAAATTTGTGTCTAAACACTCCCTCACAGACACACCCACAAGTGTGCCTTTTCTGATCTTCTAGGCGCCTCTCCACCCATTGAAGCTAACAACCATGATACACTATCTTGCTACATGGTCCTTTCCTCTCCTGATTCCTCACAGTTTTCCCTCAGGCAGGTCTTCAGAAGAGCTGAGCTGACGTCAGGGGAATACCTTTGAACTTCCAGAAACATGGATTAAATTAACCTCTTTTCTTTGTTAAAGTATTGGGCCTCAGAAATTTTGTTGTTATAGCAATGAAAAGGGCACTAATACACCCAGTGAGAGGAAGAAAAATGCGCTTGACTCTATAGGGCAGATATAGCTGGCGTTAGTGCTTTTTCAGGGACTGAGCCAAAAAAAAAAAATACTGCCCTCTAAGTCTCCATCTGCGAATGACCCTGTAATGTATGTTATGTTGGTAAATTGTCATATGCTGTTTGAGAAAACTGAAAAGCAGTCTCTGGAAGGCAGTTGTCCTCCACCCCCTTTTCAAACTCAAATGCATGGTTGTTTCCCAGATCTGACAAAACTCCTGACCTGGGGATACAAAAGATGCCCACTAACGCTGGGACAGGCATGGGCAGCCCAAAAATGAAACACTGTGTCCTTGAGGACAGCTAGAAGGTGACCCATTTCCAACAGAGGTCACTAGTGTTCACCCCACGATGTAAAAATGCCGCAGAAGGAGAGAGAAGCTGAAAGTTCAGCCTTGGGGAGAAAGCTCAGTGGTGAGCTCCAGCAGAAAACCTCTCGACCTTTCCAGTTGGTTTTTGCCTGATGTTGTGACCTTGAACTTCTGATCTTCATGTCTTCACCTTCCAAGTGCTGGGATTACCGGTGTAAGTCAGCCTGCCTGGCTGAAGTGAGATTTTAACAGTATTTACCTAATGGGGGAAGGTTGTGAGAGTTATACAGAACACATTTAAAGAGTAGAATAGTAACAACATTATAGTTAGTAGCAATGAAAATAATGTTGGTGACCCCAACATGAAGAACTGTGTTAAAGTATCACAGCATTAGGAAGGTTGAGAACCATTGACAGAGAGGATTATGTGTTCTAGGCTGACTTGGTCTACATAATGAGTTCTGGATTAGCATGAGACAATTGATGCTGGGCTACAGAGCACATTGAGGCTAGCCTGAGCTACATAATGAGTCCCAGGGTGTTCTGGACTGCACAGTGAGGTCCCGTCTTTGTTCATGCCTGTGGCTTCATCTGATAGAGATGGCGGTAAAGGATGTGGCAGTGCCTTGCGCGGTCACTTCTTGGATACCTGAAGCCTGGGCAGACTGAGGCTACAGATCTATTAGTCACAGATGCGTTTGGCTGGATCATGCCCTCAGGTTGCTAAGGACATCCAGGGACCCACATTGTTCTTTGCAATTCAGCAAGTGTTCAAAGGCACCTTGGAGCTGCATATTGTGTCTCTTGGACCTGTCGCTGCCACATTGCTCAGAAATTGGATTCTGTGGAGTGGAAACGTGCGGGCTTGTTGGCACGGCAACTGGTTCAGAGCAGGGACAATTCCAGACAGAGAGAACTCCCTCTGTCAATTGGGTTACAGCCCTCATAAAAACCTGTTTGTTTGTATTCTCTTCTGGATGCTTGGAGGCGTCAGACCACCTCCAGTTCTAAGGGGGTGATGCTCTCCATGCACGGGTGATTCCAGCTGCACGCTTTCCTTTGGATGCCCGACTCCCTAAGCTTGGGGGCGGCTTGGCTTGACTGTGCCGGGTTAATATCTTTCTGTTGCATGTGCTCACAGGGAGGGCTTCTGAATTCTCTCATTTTGCTTTTGGGTAAGTGTAGAGAATCAGGGGAGAGAACTGTGGTTGTTGACATGCCTGCCGTCCTCTTAGAAACCAGAAGGACAGGGCTAGGGATGTGGCTCAGCTGGTAGAGTGCTTACCAAACATGCAGGGGGTCCTGGGTTCCACTGACAGCATCAAATAAACTGGGCACAGTGGCACCAAGCCTGTCACTCAAATACTTAGGAAGGGGAGGCAGAAGGATTGAAACTTCAAGGTCACCCTCTTCTACATTGCAAGTTCAAAGCCAGCTTGAGTTCCTTGAGAACTTGGCTCAAAACAAACAAACAAACAAACAAACGAAAGAAAGAAAGAAAGAAAGGAAGGAAGAAAAACACAAACAAAAAGCAAACAGAAACATAGACCAAAAAAAAAAAATCCTACCCCCAAACCCAACAGCAAAACCCCAGAAAGTAGTTTTCCAAAATACCAAGTTTTGGTTTTGACAAATGGAAATTTATAGCAAGAGGGTTAGCTGCTGACCTGTTCAAATCTGTCGACAATGCTGTCAAGAGCAAAATAAAATATGAAAGTTGGAGAATTTAGGTGCCCCAGGTGGCACAGCAGGAGTTGGTGGCTGATGGGAAATTATTGGCTTACACAGTGTCTCTGCCATTTGCAGCCAGCGTGATCTTAAGTGGACCTCTTTGAGCCTCCACTTGTACAGAGAAAGAATTTATAATGACATTGTATTGGAGCACTGGCGTGAAATTGTAAAGGATTAAATGTGTGCTAAGCGCTTTTTAAAGCTTAAAGCTTGGTACAAAGTCTGGCTGTGAGAAGCCAGGTATGGTGGCAGCTGCCCATCATCTCGGTGCTGGGGATACTTGTGTGTTCCTGGACTGCCTGGGCTATAGTGTGAGAACCTATCTCAAAGTAGAACACAACACCCAGAGTCTGGCTGTATAAACTAACTTGAGGTGTCTTCAAGAAAGATCCTGACACTTGGCTCTAAAAATTATAGAGAATCAGCTGGGCAGTGGTGGCACACGCCTTTAATCCCAGCACTTGGGAGGCAGAGGCAGGCAGATCTCTGACAGTTTGAGGCCAGCCTGATCTATAGAGGGAGTTTCAGGACAGCCAGGGCTACACAGAGAAACACTGAATCTCACCTCTTTTTCTTCCTTTTCTCCCTCCTCCCCTCTTGTTTCTTCATTCACGTATTGAACACATTCATAAATCATGGTCCTTTAACATGCTGGTGACATAATCAACAAAAAAGGAAGCGACTACGACTTGTCTTTCTGAGCTGACTTCTGCTAGAAAGAGCAACAGACACAGAGCAGCACACCAGGGAAGTTCAGCATATCAGCTGTAAACACCACACCGAGGACATCCCCACTGAGACGGTGACGTTCTAGTAAAGACTTGAAAAGGCAAGTAAGCGAACCATGAAGAAGTGCCTGGGAGCACATCTTCCAGGCAGAAGGGGATAGCACATGTAGATGTTCCCCATGCACAGATGTCCCTGGGGTGCACTTGTGTGTGTAGATGTCCCCGAAGAGAACCAGTGTCATTGAGTAAGTGAGAGAGCCAGGGCCAGGAACCAGAGCACATCAGCTCAGAAGAAGACACTGGAAGGCTTTGAAGTCACCCTTTGTCTCTGCGCCCGAAGAGATCTGAGGATAATCTCAGATATTGTTTCTCTGGCACCATCGACTTTTTCTGAGAAAGACTCACTGGTCTAGAGTTTAACACATAGACCTGTCTCCAGCTTCCAGCACTAATGTTATAATCACAAGCCACAGGGCTTGACCCTTTTTTATATGACTTCTGAAGGTCAAATTCATGCCTTTGTGTTCATAAGCTGAGCACTTTACTGACTGAGCCATCTCTCCAGCCCTTCTGTAGTTTGTTTGGAAACAGGTTGGGAAGCCACTCAGGCAGTAGTTTAGGTACACAGAGGCTTGGGGGTGGGGGAGAATATTGCTTTTTACCTGCCTGTCTTTGCTTTCTGCTAGGGACTGTGACCATTCTTCATCGACTTGGGACCCCAGCTTCTTTAGCCTCCAGGGTAGACTGAAGACCAGCAGTTCTACAGTGATCCTCCAGGCCCTCAGCATCATATTGGAACCACTACTAACCCCAGCTTTATGAACTGAACGGCTACCAGGTTCTCAGCCTCTCTGATATATAGACAGTTGCCGTTGGAACACCCATGCTCTATTGAATAAGCTGGTCTAGTAAACCTTTTTTGTTGTATATATTCATTCAATCAATTCTGTTTCTTTATATTGGAACATGGTCTCAAAGAGAAAGAGGAGGAGGAGGAGGGAGAAGACAGGAAGGCAGGACTACGACAGCTTGGAAGGATGGGCACCCTCTTACCTGACAGTGAAGACAAGTAGAAAGTACATTAGGGCAAGTACCCTCAACCCAGCATTTGACACATTAAGTCTGAGATGTCTGTTTGACATCTCAGCTGGAATTCATATCTGGACACATGAGTCTAAGCCTGTGGTTCAACCTTCAGTCACACTCTGTTGTGTGTCATCTCTTGCTATTTCTCTTCAGCACTTATGCCCTTTACTGGACATGCCAGTCCTGCACTTTTCTGAGTTGTGTAGGTGGTTGCTCGTGTTTCACGCTCCACTTGGACTGACTGCGTTTCCTCCTCTCTCTAAGCTGTATGTATTTCAACCTACTCTTCACAGGTCAGGGGCTGAGCGTGGAGCGACTTTCCAACTCTGATGCTGGAAGTACAGGAGGATGTAAGGCCTCATTGATTCTTGGGAGGGAGGATCCCAGGCGTGTTGGCTTGCATTTTGCCAGTGTTGCAAAATACCTAAGAGAACAACACAAAAGCGGGAGGATGTATTTCGGCTCACGGTTATAGAGGTCTCAGTCCATGGCCAGCTGCCCTTTTCCCGACCCCTATTGTTGGTTTGGGTCTGAAAAAAAATCCCAAAATAAAAACTTCATGTCAGTACAAACATGTAATCGCACCTGCTCACTTCATGGTCACCAGGAAAGAGAGAATAAATGCATGCTGGTGCTTCTCACTTCCATTTCGATTCCCATCAGGCTCCAGATTACTGGATCTCAGTGCACATGCTCAGGAAGGACCCAATGCTCTTAATTACTCTCTTCCTCTTCTTCCTTCTTCTCTCCTCACAGCTCCCTCCTTGTCTTCCTCTCCTCTTTCTTCTTCTCTTGCTTCTTCTCGAGACCCTGTTTCACTATTTAGCTCCAGCTGTCCTTAAACTTGGGGTATGGCTCAAGCTGGTCTTGAACCATGTACCTCCTGGTTCAGCTTCCCAAGTGCTGGAACTTGGTCATGCACCATTCATTACTCTTAACTTTTTTCATGCTGTCATTTGCTTGGTGGCATCCAATTTGCAACCCCCTGTCTCAGCCATCCACATGCTGGGGTTTGACTTGGCTGTATTGTTATCGTCCTTGACAATTTACCCAAGGCTGGCTGTGTGCCACATGAGAGTTGATAAGAATTTCATAGCTATTGTTTTGCAAGTGTGTGTAGGGGTGTGTGTGTGTGTGTGTGTATGTGTGTGTGTGTGTGTGTGTGTGTGTGTGTGTGTGTGTGTATGTATGTATGTATAGAGCTGTGTACATACATGGAGGCCAGGGGACAACCTCAGGTGTCATTCCTCATGTGTTATCCGCCTTACATTTTGAGATATGGTCTCTTTCTGGACCTTGACACATAGGGAAGCTGGATGCTCAGTTAGCCTCAGAGATCTATTTGTTTCTGCCTCCCAAGTACTTGGATTATGAATGTACATCATCATGCCCTGCTGTATGTATGTATGTATGTATACATGCATGTATGTAACATTCGACTTATTTACTCTACATCCTAACTGCAGCTTCCTTCCCTCCTCTCTAGTCCTTCCCTTCCTACCTCCCTTTTCCTCCCCTGATCCACTTCTCCTCTGTTTCTCTTCAGAAAAGGGCAGGCCTCCCATGGGTATAAAGGGGCCATGGCATATCAAGTTGCAGCAAGACTATGCACCTTCTCTAATATTAAGGCTGGAGATGCCCTGCATTTTTAATGTGGGCTCTTGGGATAGAACTCTGGTCCTCATGCTTGCATATCTACCACATTACTGAGCTGTCTCCCTAGCCCAGTTTCATAGCTTTTGAAGGCTTCATTTGATCTTTATAACTACTTTTTGGGTGCTGTAGATAGCTACATTTTGCAGATGAGGAAACTGAAGCTCAGAACAGGTATTCAAAACCATCCCTTTTAACATGTAGAGAACCTGGAGCATGGGAATGGCATTCAGAACCACCAACTGTATGTTTTTCTGAAAGTCATTTAATTTTTTTTTTGAGACTCATCATATCGATGGAGCTTTAAAGGGAGCAACGGATGTAAGAGTACTTAATAAAATGTCATTTTTATTATAAGTATAAATAATAATTTATAATCCATCCTTAATTCCACTATTGTGGAATTAAACTTTATTTATTCAGATTGTCAGAATAATTTTGCAATGAATAGTGTATTTAGCTTTATTATTTCTTTAATCTCCAAATATTCCTTAGGGGTGCCAGGTGTGGGGTTATATGGCTGCAATCTCAGCATTTGGGTTACAAGGGGAGGAAGACTAAGAGTCGCAGGCTAGCCCGAGCCAAACGTCAAGTTCAAGGACAGGTGAGTTTCATTCTCTACACAATACTCTAACACCAGACAACTTCTAAAACACTCCTAACTGTGCCAGCTTGGCTGGCAAAGGTGCCTGCTGCCAAAGCTGATGACCTGAGTCTGAACCCAGGGGCCCACACGGCAGAAGAAGAGAATCGGCTACTGTAAGCTATCCCTTGACCCCCACCAGGGTCAACACATCATAATGTGTCCCCCAACATGAAATGAATAGATAAAGTGCAATAAAACACTGCTAGTCATGCTCTATCTTCTCCTCACGCTGCAGAAACCTTTCACCTCGTAAAATATTCCTGGGGTCAGGGTTCACAGCGCTCTTTGAATGGACGTTTCTTGGATCACAAGAAAAGCTTCTTGTTGGCTTCTTTTCCCTAGGCAGGCTTTTCTGCAGTGCAGATTGCCTTTGAACTTGATGTGTAGCAGGCAAAGATTACCTTGAACTCTTGATCCCCCTGCTTACATCTGGGATCCCAGGTGTGTGCCACCCTGCCCAGCTAACATCGAACAGCTTTGTACGTGTCAATTTGCTGATACCCACCCCCTCTCTCTGTATGTGTCTTTGTCATGAATTGTCAAGTTCTCTCTCAGCTGATATATTGGAGCTGTACCTGTTTTGTATTCATGTGTGTCGGTTGCTTATATGTCACCTACGCAAACACTTTGTTTCATCTGTTGCGAATGTGTTCTCTGGATATCTTTGCTTTGATTTCTAGTCACACAGAGCAGCTGTGTCAAGTAGCTGTTTACTTTTCTATTGTATAGACTGTTCTCGGTGCTGTCTTTCAACCTAACCTATGTGCTTACATCAGCAGCACATATATGAGACTGTGGTCCCAGCTCAAGGATGATGTGAATTCATGACCTGCTCCATTGTGTGTATGTGTGTGAGTGTGCGTGTGTGTTGAGGTCTGGTCTGCTGTTACGTACTGTAGTGCTAAATACTGGCCCACAAGGTCTGGTTGCCTCCAGGGACAAGGGAATCCTCACATACACGAAGTGATGGTATATAACCTTTCTCATTAATTTAAAACTATTGGTCCAGTAAAGATACTTACACATATACGTGGGCAGAAGAGAGATAGGAGGGATTTCAGTGACCAGGGCTTAGGATCTGAGCATAGACCACAAAGAGAGAGGAATGAGAATGCAGAGAGAGAGGAGAAGATACCAAGGGGTAGGTGAATCATGAAAACATGGCCATGAGGGCTGGACCATTGGAGTAAGAGTGGCCCAGGCAGAGCATGGTAAGTGATATCAAGGTTGCTGACAGGAAGTAGACACAATTGTTTAGAGGATTGATATCTTCCCAGCTCTAGTATGTTAAAGCTTCTTATAAATTATATAAAGGTTTTGTGTCTTTTATTTGGAACTGAATGATCAAAAGTGGAGTAGAAATTCCCTATTAATTTTAACCTAACCCTAACCCTAACCCTAACCCTACCCTAACCCTAGCCCTAACCCTAACCCTAACCTTAACCCTAACCCTACCCTAGCCTTAACCCTAACCACATGGAGAGGACAAATCTTACTTTTGTTCTTGGTGCCATCTACCTTGTTCTTCTGAAACAGAGTATCTCAGTTGCCTAAAACTTGACAAGTAGGCTAGATTGACTGGTCAATAAGACCCAGAGCTAACTGTCTGTCTTTATGTCATCATACTCAGCTTTATTTACTTATTTACTTATTTAAACTATGAGTTTTAGGCATTGAATTCAGACTCTCATGTTTCTGTTGCAAACATTTCATTCACTGAGCCAACTCCTCAACATTTTCCATATATATATATACACATATATATGTTTGTATATATGTTTATATATACATGTATATATAAACATGTATTTATTTGGGGGCAAGAGGTATAATGACATACATCTGTGTAGGTCAGAAGACAATTGTGACAGTGGCAGTCCATTTTTTTCTTCTACATTGTGGGTCCTGGGGATCAAATCAGGTTGTCAGGATTAGGAATAAATACCTTTACCTACTGGGCCATCTTACCAGTCCCTCTTCCTTATCTTTTATAGTGTAATTCTATCTCAAGCTGAGCATAGTGGCATGCACTTATAGTCCTAACTACTTGGGAAGCTTAACAAGGAGGATTACTTTAGTCCAGAAGTTCAAGACTAGCTTGGGTAGCATAGTGAGACATCCCTACATCCTTTTCTTTTAAAAAGTTATATATCAGCAAAATTGTTAACAATGCATCCAAAACAACCACATAGGAAATCCATTGTTATAAAGATCTGCAACATCACAGCAACGCATGCTCCTTTTGGTAACCGATGATTTTCTTCCATCTTTTTCTGTCTATCCGTGTTTATATGGAACCTGCACCTCTGATTTTCTTTCCACCTGTTCTATCTTCATCATCATTGCCTAATGCACACAAAGTACTCAACTTCCTTTTCATTCTGGATGGGTATTCTATTAGATATTTTCCTGTTGTTGTGACAAAACACCTGAGAAGCCACCACAGGAGGAAAGGATTTATCGTGGTTCACAGTCTGAGGGTGCACAGTCCAACATGGCAGGGGAGGCATGGTGGCAGGATCACGAGGCAGCCAGTCACACTTTATTCATGGTGAGGAAGCAGGGAGAGATGGATGTCAGTGCTCAGTTCCCTCTCTCTCTGCTTTTTGTTTTCAGTTCAGGACCTGGGCTGGAATGATGCTTCATTCTGGGAGTATATTCCCTATTCACTTCACCCAACCTAGAAACTCCCTCATAGATGAGTGAAAGTCTATTTCCAAGGTGACTCTAGAACCTGTCAAGATGACAATCAACATTGACCACCACAGATATTTTATAGACATATTTGAGAGATTATGTTTAATATCTCTCCTCTCTCTCTCTCTCTCTCTCTCTCTCTCTCTCTCTCTCTCTCTCTCTCTCTCTCTTTCTCCAGAATCTCATTATTGTAGCCTAGGCTAGCCTTAAACTCTCCACCTTTGGCTGCCTCCTGTCTCAGCCTTCTCAGTGCTGACATTACAGATTTCTGCTACTATTGTTAACTCCTCCCCTCAACCCCATCTGGTTCAGAGTTCTTAAAAATCTCAACGTAATTCTTGTGGAAGTATTAAGACCAATGTTTTTGAGTTGTTATTGAATAAATTTCTCAACTTCTTGACAATTATTCCTTTTAGAATTGTATTTCCTAGATTCTTTTTAATAAGCTGTACCTTTCTAGAAATTATTTATTTCACTGAGGATTTCAATATATTTGTTTACAAGTACATGTAATTTTCTCTTTGGAGTTGGGTGAAAAACATATTTTCTATAAATGGTCTTATCTCCTTTCTCATTTCTAATTAAAAATATTCCCTTAATTATATCTGTCAGTTTGCTCGTTTACGTTAGCAGTTTTATCAAAAAGAAAAAAAAAAGAACAACATTTGAACCAATTTATTAGGCTGTTGCTTTGTACTTTAACTTTATTTCAGCTTTGTTTATTGCATCATTGGGAATTGTTTTTTTGTTTAACTTTTAAACAAGAGGCTTTGTTAATATCCACTTGGATAATCCCAGCGTGAATAGAATCCTAAAAGACTAGGATGTGAGGTGCAGAGAGAAGGGGATGTATCATCAATGTCTATCCATTAGAGACCAGTATGTGTGTGTGTGTGTTGGGAAGAAGCAGGGGGTGGTGCAAAAGCTCACACCAGCTAGCTCAGTGGAAGTTAGTCAAGTACAGGGAACTAGCTGTCAAATATGGGCAGAACTGAAGAGCCAAGAGGGCTGGTGATTCATCTCAGATAAGCAACAGAGGCACTCTGCTACTTCTGCCTACACACAGCTGGGCTGGAGCAACCTATTGAGAGGGAGAGGGAGTTATCAGACCCCAACCGTTGTCTCGCCTGCTGGGGGGCCAGATGCTCAGCTCGGATGAGAAACTGCGAAGGCAGAGATGGGGCAGCACCTGGGAAAAGGAAGGGGAACGGATGATCCGGCTGTTATGACTTCCAGAATCTTCTGCCACTGCCTGTCTTTGGAGGGAAATCATTAGAAGCCAAATGGCAAAGGAGGCTGAGATATGCCATTTGTAGAGGTCAGGTCTCCATGGTTTAAGAGTAAAGAAGGCAGCCTGTGGGCCAGAGAACAATGGCCAGTGGACCCCTTCCCTCTAAGCCTGGTTAGGTGGAAGGGATTGTGAAGTTTTGGTAGTTTTGTCCTTTGTGCTGTTATAACAAAATTGTGGTGGTTAGAATAGCAATGGGCCCCATAGACTCATGTGTTTGAATGCTTTGCCATAGGAAGTAGCACTATTAGGAGGTATGGCCTTATTGGAGTAGATGGACCTTGTTGGAGGAAGTGTGCCACTGTGGAGGTAGGCTTTGATGTCTCCTATATGCTCACACTATACCCAGAGTGGTACATACTCTCCTTTTGCGGACTACAGATCAAGATGTAGAACTTTCAGCTCCTTCAAGCACTATATCTGCCTGGATGCTGCCACGCTTCTTGCCATGATGAGAATGGACTGAACCTCTTCACTGACCCCCAAACCATCTAGATTTGAAGTTGTGTCTTCATGGATCCCAGATTGACTCTGAACTGACTACATAGCTGTATTAGCTGGTTTTGTGTGTCAACTTGACACAAGCTAGAATCATCAGAGAGGAAGAAGCCTCTGTTGAGGAAATACCTCCATGAGATCTAGCTATTAGGCATTTTGTCAATTGGTGACCAATGGGGGAGGACCCAGCCCATTTATGGGTGGTGCCATCCCTGGGCTGGTGGTCTTGGGTTCTATAAGAAAGCATCCTGAGCAAACCATGAGGAACAAGCCAGTAAGCAGCACCCCTCCATGGCCTCTGCATCAGCTCCTGCCTCCAGGTTTCTGCCCTACTTGAATTCCTGTCCTGACTTCCTTTAGTGATGGACAGCAACGTGGAAGTGTAAGTTGAATAAACCCTTTCCTCCCCAAGTTGTTTTATTCATGGTGCTTTAACACAGCAATAGAAACCCTAAGTAAGACAGTAGCCAGCGATGGCCTCAGACTTCTCATCTTCTTGTCTTTACCTCCTGAGTTCTGGGACTACAGGCATGAGGCACCAGTCTCAGTGTCTACAATTCGGGGGATGGAACCAAGGGACTCATGCATGCTTGGCAAATGCTGCACCAACCAGGCCACATCCCCAAGCCTGAAGTTATGGTGTTTAGTCTTGAATATGCTAAGCAATCTCTTAGAAGGATTTTGGAGACCTTTCTAACACATGGCAACGTTCTATCATGGAGAGCAAAGGCGGTACTGAGGGAATGACTGGACTAACTTACTTGAAGATTTGTATAGATCAGTTTAACTTCTAAAGTGTTCTTCCATTTCCAATCTGTTCTCCAAAGCACGAGATTGCTAGTGTCCTCCAAAGGGAAGATTCAAGGACTTAGCAAATGTCAGTCCTGTGTCTAACATCTCGGTCTTCTCTCTTAAAGGTGAGAGAGAAGTATATGATTGGACTATAGGAAATTGCTGGTCGAACTGGAGAGGAGAGTAAAGGCACACACATGAAGAACTGGGGCAAGGCGTGATTTCATCTATTAGCATACGATAATTAGCGTAGATTCAAGGGCCAAATTGAGTGATTCCAATAATTAGCGAACAGGGTAGCGTGTTGTAAGACGGGGATTACGTGCTGTGCATAGTAAGTGTGAAGTCAGTGAGAAAAAGGAGATAACAGAAGGCTGCGAAGGAGGGAAGGTTTCGGAAGGGTGTAGGATCCCATGCCAGTGACCCAGGAAGATGGCTTTAAAACATAGCAATGTCAGATATTAGGTTAAAGGAACTGGAAATCAAACATAAGATGAATTGAATAAGAAGTCCACCACGGTGGTACATGACTATGATCCTAGTCACCGAGAGGCAGAAGAGGGGGATTGGATTGCTACCAGTTCTGGGCCATCCTAGGCTTTGTAGTATTAGATTCATCTCAGTTTTTAGAAGTTTTTTAAAGGGGCGAAGTTGTTTGCAAATGTAATGGTGTGACTCCATCTCTGGAATCCATAGGGTGGGAGGAGAGAGCTGAGCACCTTTAGATGCTGCCCCACCCTCTACACACACACACACACACACACACACACACACACACACGCACGCACGCACGCACGCACGCGCACACACACACACACACACACACACACACACTTAAAAAGCCATCTCATAAAAACAAAACAGAAAATCTGTACCGTTCACACACATTTACCATTGTGACTTAGAACACAGTTAACAGGCTGGGGGTTCACCCTTCTTACCCTTCTGCAAACCTCTTCCTCCTTCCAGCATCCAGAATGGAACGGGAATACTGGAGATGGTTAACCATGTCTATCACAGGATGTGCGCTGCTTTCTTTGAAACAGTTCCGGAGGGAGGAAGGGTGCTAAACAGGCCCAGACAAAGGAAAAAATTGAGAAGTAATCCACAGGAGACATTCTGTTCTTCCAGCAGGAGGAAGATAATCCATTAGTATGTTAATGGTTCTTTGACATTATCTTTGAAGTTCAAGGCCATTGTTGCTTAGCCAGAGCTGTTGAGGAGAGCATGTATGCACTGACTCTTAATCTCTTTGAAAACAGACTGTGTGTGTGTGTGTGTGTGTGTGTGTGTGTGTGTGTGTGTGAGAGAGAGAGAGAGAGAGAGAGAGAGAGAAATAAACAGAGACAGAGAGACAGAGAGACAAAGAGAGAGACAGAGAGACAAAGAGAGAGACAGAGAGACAAAGAGAGAGATTGAGAGAGAGAAGAGAGCCCTTGGAGGTTAGAAGATGTTGGATCCCTGGAGCTGGAGTTACAGATGCTTGTAACTCACCTGATGCAGATGCTGAGAACTGAACTCAGGTTCTCTGGGAGAGCAGCAAGCACTCTTAACTGCTCAGCCATTTCTGCAGTGAGCCCCCTCCCTCTCTCTCTCTCTTTCCATAGTGTTACCGTTTAGATGTGGAAGGTCCCCTACCATCTGATTTGTTTGGACTTTTGCTCCCCAGCTGATGCTGCTGTTTGGGTAGGCTATAGAACCTTTAGGAGGCAGAACCTTATTGAAGGAATTGGGTCACTTGGGGTGGGTTAGCTAGCTCCCTGTCTATACTCTGCTTCCTGTCTCACCAGGATATGAAGACATAAGGCTTCTCAGCTTCACACTCCTGATATCGTGGAGGCCCTGATGCCACACCCTCCTCATCAGGATGGACTGACCCTTCTGAAAATATGAGTCCAAATAAACCCTCCATTCATTAGCTTCTGCCAGGTATTTTGATCACAGCAACTGTGCAGTGTCTTAGTCAGTATTCTATTGCTGGGAAGAGACACCATGACCAGAGCAACTCTTATAAAGGACAACATTTAATTGGGGCTGGCTTACAGTTTGGAGGTCTACTTCATTATCATCAAGGCAGAAAGCATTGGGGAATGAAGGCAGACATGGTGCTGGAGAGGTAGCTCTATATCCAGATCGGCAGGTGAGGCTATGGTCTCACCAGTTTTTGAATTTGGGGATTAAGTCATAAACCGATTCAAGCTACCGTGGGATACTTTGATAAAGTAACTCACCTCCTATATTTGCATTTTAATGGAGGCTCTCAATGTCTTAACAGCAGAAGGGTTGTAATTCTGGGCACCCTCGGTAAGCAGCTTGGAAAAATACTTTTCTCCAGAGGAGGTGTTTACTGCCTCTTAAATCTTATCACTGAGTTCTGCAGCCTGGGCTAGATGACTCTTGCAGCTGATTTCCTTCTCCTTCTAAGCTGGATACCTCCTGGGAAGAAGGCACAATGGTAACAACTCAGGTCCCGTTTTTATTAAGTGTATTGGCAAGAGTGAAAAAAAGGAGAAATTATTCAGAACAGGGAAAAACAAATAAGAGATTCTGCTGCTCTGTCCTCAGATAAAACCCATTGGATTGTATCCTGGAATGGTTCTGCGTTTCCATCAAAGACAACCTGGCTTCTCCTCCCCACTCCCAACCCCCACCTCTTTGAGGTTGGAAAGAACAGTTAGGTTTCTTTCCTACTGTTTGACATTTTTCCATGCTTGTTGCTAACTCTCTGACAGGAGCATTAGCTGGGCTGAAGAATAATGGTGTTGTAAGAATGCTGATAATGGCCTAGGGAAAAAAAAGTATGTATAATACATACCTTGACATTGAATCTCTGAATGCTTTGATAGGGGATATGCACAGACCGAGAGGCCTTTTGTGTTGACATGAATGTAAGTGTTACCTTTCTTCTCATTGAGAAACATAAAGAGCAGGAGAAGAAAATAGATGGGAAATATTCAAATATTTTCCTTGGGGGACTTTGATGTACTATACACCTATTGGCTCTTTTTTAAATTTCCTCGAGTGTTAAGAGAATGAGAGTGAATGAGAACAAGATAGGAGATAGAGTGTGTGGGCACTTCTCTGGTGCTTTCTGGAAGCTAGCTTCAGATGTGAGGATCTCACTCAAACATGCTGGGATGGTTAATATTGATGGCCAACTTAATGGGATTTAGAAACATCCAGGAGACACCCTCTGAGCATGACGATGAAGGTGATTCTACACTGCGTTAATTGGAATGGTGAGACATACTCTGAATGTGGGTGGCCCCATCCCCTAGGCTGGGGTACTAGGCTGATTAAAAAGGAGGTACTGAGCCAAGGACCAGCATTTCCTGCTCGAACTTCCTGATGATGAGCCAAGGTAAATCCTTCCTTCTTCAACTTACTGTTGTTAGATATTTTGTCATAGCAACGAGAAAAGAAACTAATATATACTACTGAACAATGCAGGTGTGTGCCCAGGTATGGCTATAAATATTGATACATGAAAGAATATTTTGACTGATTACTAACTTACATTACAAAAAAGAATCACACTGGATTTACATTAAAAAAAAGATTTGGAGGGCTGAAAAGTTGACTCAGTAGTTAAGAGTGCATACTGATCTTCCAGAGGACCTCACATCAGATTTTAGAACTCATGCCAGGTAGTTCACAGCCACCAGCACCAGCTCCAGGGGATCTGACTTCCTTTTCTGGTCTATGCAGATACTGCATTCATGTGTGCATACACAAACACACATCCATACACATAACTAAAATTGCAATTATTTTGCTCAGGATTATAGTTTATTATGGTATGATGATCGTACAGTCACTAAAGCACAGCTTATATGTAATTATTTTCTACATATAAGCAATAGTTGCATCCCATAAAGTTCCACTGAGATGACTCTGTGTAAGGTGAATCCTGTATTGCCTTTAACTATTATGATGAAGTAGGAGCTATATTTCCTATGGAAAGTATTATTCTGCAAGTAGCAGATGTATTGGACATAATGATAGCAGATGAAATTTCTATTCAGTGGTCATAAAACTAGGTTTGATGTAATACCACTGAAACGACAACATTCCCAGACTTCTCTTCAAATTGCTGGAATCAGGGACACCAAGAAGGATGCCAGGGAAGCTGTGGACTTAAAAGGTTTCTCATGAGGCATTGCTTGCTGCATGGGCTAACTTGGGAATCACTATTGCAGAGCAATTGCCTAGAATCCCCTAGTGAGGAGCTGGCTATTTGGCTCAGTGGTAGAGCCCCTGACTAGAACCCCAATAATAAGAGGCCATGGATGTGGCTCAACAGTGGCAAGTGCCTACCTAGAAGCCTTCAGTGAAGGGCTGGGGAGCATGGCTGAGGAGTCGAGATCCTGTCTAGTATTCCACAGTGAGGAGATGACCCATGAATGAGACTTACAGAACTATGGAATTCAACAGGTCTTTGAAATACTTTGGTCAGTTCCCAACTCCTCATTTTAAAGAAGGATGAAGTTAGGTTTCCTGATAGTGTGTCTGTGATCCCAATACTAGAGTATTTCTGGTGTGTGTGTGTGTGTGTGTGTGTGTGTGTGTGTGTGTGTGTATCTTGAGTTCAAGACTAGCCTGGGCTGTATAGTAAGACCCTATCTCAAAATATCAAGGGCTAGAGGCTTGATTCAGTGGTAGAGCACTTGCTCAGAGATGGGAGGAGGCTGGGGGTATGGACCAGTGGTAGAGAGATTTCCTAGCAGTACCCCAAAACCTAGGTCCCATCGACACTACAAAAAGCAACCAACCAAACAAAAACCAAAAAACCAAACCAAAACAAAAAAAAAAACCCAAACAAACAAAAAACAAAGACGAGAAGGGAACAGAAAAGGAGGAGGGGGAGGGAGAGGAAGAGGAAAAGCAAAGCCCATGGAATTATGAGGTGTGTAAATCAATGTGAGGCTCCACAGCAGCAGAGACCTGATTTAATCTTATCTCCGATTTCTGGGTTCTCACAAGCACATCACTGCTAGGGAAGGGAGTCGTGGTATTTTATGTGGTACTTCCACAGCTTTATATGGTTTCTGAACTTGGAATCTACTGACTGTCTTCCTAGCCTCTCTTTTATCAGAACATTTATCAGAGCATGAGATCTTGTATGGCAACCATGAAGCTCCTAGTCTGAGAACGTCTTTAGGGTTGTGGATGTTTATGCATTCCTGTGTAGAACAAGCCATCACTCATCCCTGGGTGGGGGTGGGGGTTCTGAAAATCAAGAGGGATACATCAAAATAAAAATCTTTAGTCTCAATATTTTATATTCCCTCTTTATACATTTTGTATTGACAAATTTGTACAAAAATCTATAAAACAAACTAATATCCATTATGATTCTTGCTATATTGCTTATATGATATGTTAATATTATTATCAGCATTTTCTGTGTTTAAGAGTATATGTTGTGTGCATATGGAGGCCAGATGTTGACGTCAGGTGTCTTCTTTAATTATTATCTTATTGTCTTATTACTTTAGAGATTTTTTTAAATTTCTAATTATATGTGTTAGTTATTATTTTAGTTATTTAATTATATGTGTTAATTATATATGTGTTAGTTATTATGGGTATGCGTGTCTTAGTATAGTGCCTACAGAATTCAGATCTCCAGAGCTTGGGTTGCAGGCAGTTCTGAGTCATCATAAAAGGATGCTGGGAACTGAACTTGGGTCCTCTTTGAGAGTCAAAGTACTCTTAACCATTGATCCATCTCCCTGACTTTGTTTTTCTTTTCTTTTCTCTTCTCTTCTTTCTTTCTTTCTTTCTTTCTTTCTTTCTTTCTTTCTTTCTTTCTTTCTTTCTTTCTTTCTTTCGTTTTTAGACAGATTTGCTAAGCTTGTTGGGCATTGAGTTCAGTTCTTTGCTCCCCTACCCCAGTGATGGGATTACCTCCTACGGCACCTGGCTTTTAAGAGGTTACTGGGTCCTCACATCTGCACAGCAATACTTGATTTACTGAACCATCTTCCCATCCTCAGGATTGTTAGTTTGAGGCCATATACAAGGACCTGTACTTGGACCAAATCTGACTCATGTTGAGATTTTCTTAAGATTCCACCTTAGAATGGCTAAGATCAAAACCTCAGGTGACAGCAGATACTGGCAAGGATGTGGAGAAAGAGGAACACTTCTCCATTGTTGGTGGGATTGCAAGCTGGTACAACCACTGTGGAAATCAGTTTGGTGGTTCCTCAGAAAATTGGACATAGTATTACCTGAGGACTCAGCTATACCACTCCTGGGCATGTACCCAGAAGATGCTCCAACATGTAATAAGGACACATGCTCCACTATGTTCATAGCAGCCTTATTTATAACAGCTAGAAGCTGGAAAGAACCCAGATGTCCCTCAACAGAGGAATAGATACAAAAAATGTGCTACATTTACACAATGGAATACCACTCAGCTATTAAAAACAATGAATTCATGAAATTCTTAAGCAAATGGATGGAACTAGAAAATATCATCCTTAGTGAGGTAACCCATTCACAAAATAACACACATGGTATGTACTCACTGATAAGTGGATATTAGCCCAAAGGCTCAGAATACCCAAGATACAATTCATAGACCACATGTAGCTCAAGAAGAAAAACCAAAGTGTGGATGCTTCAATCCTTCTTAGAAGGGTGAACAAAATACTCAAGGGAGGAAATACAGAGACAAAGTGTGGAGCAGAGACTGAATGAAAGACCATCCAGAGACTGCCCCACCTGGGGATCCATCCCATATACAGTCACCGAACCCAGACACTATTGCAGATGTTGGGAAGTGCTTGTTGACAAGAGTCTGAGACAGCTGTCTTCTGAGAGGCTCTGCCAGAGCCTGATAAATACATTGGACTGAGCAGGGCTCCCCAATGGAGGAGTTGGAGAAGGGACTGAAGGGAGCTGAGGGGTAGTGTAAAATTAAGAATAAGGAGGTGTGAGTGGAGCCTATGAGGCCTGAAAGGTCAAACTGAAAAGAATCGAGCAACTTGTACAGAATGCAAGGAAGAGGGAAGGGTTGGGAAAAACATTCATCTTTCAAATATTTGAGACAGACTAAGGAGAGAGGTTGATTTATGCTATGTGGGGGATATAACAACTTTAAATTTGGTCTTTGATTTGAGATGTCTTAAAAGAGATGTGATAAATATTTTTTCCTCTTTTCCCTTCCTCTCTTCCCTCTCCCTCCCTTCTTCTCTCCTCCCCTCTCTCCTTCTTTCCTTCCTTCCTTCCTTCCTTCCTTCCTTCCTTCCTTCCTTCCTTCCTTCCTTCCTTCCTTCCAGTGGTGTCTCACATAATTCAGGCTGGCTCCAAACTCACAATATCACATGTCTTAAAACTCTGGTTCTAGGAATTGAAATCTAGGGTTGGCCTCACACATGCTAGGCAGATACTCTACCAATGAACCATGTTCCCAGCCCTTCCCTGGGGGATTCTAGGCAGGTGATCTACCACTGAACCATGCCCCAGCCCCCTCACTGGGGTATTCTAGGCAGGGGCTCTACCACTGAGCCACACCCCCAGGCCCTCCCTAGGGGAATCTAGTCACACTGTTTATCACCTAGCTATGTCCCTGGCCCTTATGTATTTTTACTTTTGAGACACACTGTACAGAGTTGCTAGCTTTGACTCACTCTAGTCCATTAGACCTCGACTTTTCAATCCACTTGCCTCAGCCTCCCAAGTGGGTGGGTCACTAGCATGCATCGTTAGGTCTCATCCAACACACACTTTCTAAATAAATGAACAATCAGTCAAATCTTGCTCCATCTAGACCTCAGATTAATGGTCTATCTTGTCCCTCCAGTCCTTACCCAGTTAGTAGAAGATCTTTGTATTCTCAAACATACACTATGCTAAGAATCCCTTTTACTACTGCTAAAATAAACTTGCAAACACAAAACAATTAAAGTGACCCCTCAGACTTGGGAGATTAGAGGTTATATACTTGTACTTGACCATTTTGTTCTGCATTATGACCAAGGCTAATTGTTTATCCTACAGTTGGTTAGGGATATGAGGATGGTAAGTGCTCTTAGCACAGTCTGGGGGTCAGCACAGGTGCCTGATGAATGACTGTAGGCACTGCTAGACCTGCCTTTGAAAGGTGTTTATTTGTCCTCATTTAATCCTGGTGCGATTCTTATTGTTTAAATGGCATTTTCGTTCCCTAGGCTTTCTTTCAAGAGAGAGCATCCTTGTATCCTTACCTCCCCTTATTTCACCAAGTCTCTTTTATATGGTTAGCTCTCAGCGGAGGCTCTTGTATGCTGGGGTTTGATTGCACAAAGCAGTGTAATTCATGAGGATCATCACGAGGCTCTCAGGGGAATTCCTTCCTTTGATTGTAATTCTTCTACTGACTTTTGAAATGAGAGATTGGATTTGATCCTGATGCTGGGACCCATTAACACAGTTCCCCATGTTGTGCTGATCCCCCAACCATAAAGTTATTTTATTGCTACTTCATAACTTTAATTTTGCTACTGGTATTAATTGTAATATAAATATCTGATATGCAGGATATCTGATACATGACCCCTGTGGAAGGGCCGTTTGGCATTGCAACCCACAGGTCGAGAATGATTTGATTAGATGCTGTGCAAGTTGATTGCCTCATGGGAGAGGTCATTGTTATGAAATACCATCCTTATCTGAGAGGTCACAGACAAGGTTGGGGGTGTGGGTTCTCTCTCTCTCTCTCTCTCTCCCTCTCCTCTCTGTATATGAAAGTTAGAGAACGACCTCAATTGTTGTTCCTCAGGTGTTATCCACCTTGTATTTTGAGATGAGGTCATCTCTTATTAATCTGGCCTAGGCTGGCTGTCCAGTGGGTCCCAGAGATCCTCTAATCTCTACCGCCTCCCCAGTTCTGGGGTCACAAATGTATATCTCCATGCCTGGATTAAAAAGCAAACCAACAAAAGGCCAACCAACGAACCAAACAACCAACCAAACAACACCGGGAGATTTAGGGATCTTTACCCAAGTGCCCACGCTCACTCACAGGATGCTGTTTCCCTCTGAACTGGAACATTCCTTCTAGGAGGAAGGGTGAGAAGCTCATGAAACTCAGGGAGTAAACACAATCTAAATGTCTGGGAGAGCTGATATGTATAGGGTCCTAACACGGGCTGTGGTGGTTTGAATGAGAATGGATCCCTTAGGCTCATAGATTTGAGCATTTGGTCACCAGGGAATGACACTATTTGAAAAGATCAGGAGGTGTGGCTTTGTTGGAGGAAGTGTGTCATCGGAGGTGGGCTTTGAGATTTTCAAAAGCCCAAGCCAGGTCTAGTGGGTGTCTATTCCTGCTGCCTATGGACCCAGATGTAGAAGTCTCACCTCCTTCTCCAGCACCACGTCTGCCTGCATGCCACCATGATGATGACGATGGACTAAACCTCGGAACTATAAGTCAACACCAATGAAATGTTTTCCTTTGTAAGAGTTGCTGTGGTCATGGTGTCTTCTCACAGCAATAGAACACCAACTAAGACAAGGTCCTATCCCCCAGGTATAGAAGCTATAGCCAGTGCTGAGAGGAGATTTTCAGACCTGTCCAGCTATCTGAAGGTTGTGCAGAGATCTCCAAGCATGCAGCTTCCTGTGTTGTTGCCATGTTGGGGTGGATGTTTCAGTGATATAGCAGCTCTGAGTCATGCCTATAAGTCACCTCTCATCCTTATTCCTGTTAGTAACCCCAATAAAATCTCATCGGCTCCCCAAAGTAGACTTGGTACAATCATCACTTTGGTCTGTCATGGGTTCTCTTTCTGGGGTGAGTAGATGTGTATGTGTGTTGTGCACATCCCCAGGAGAAGCATCTCATACAACATGTGGTAGGCGGTTTATCATGTGAGCCATGTGCCCAGCCCCAAGGACATCTATTATAACAACGAACTAGAGAGATGACAAAATGCATTAAATCATGGAAAAAGAAGAATTTCCCCCCTTACCTTTGTGTGAGTGTGCATGCATGCATTGCATGCATGCATGTGTGTGTGTTTATGTGTGCACATGTGCGCGCACGTGGATACACGAGTGTGGAAGTGTGTGTGTGCATGCGTTATCTTCAACTGCACTTCCACCTTACTTATCAAGGCAGGTCTCTCAATCAAACTCAGAGTTGGCCGATATGGCTGCTTCACCTAGCCAGCTTTTTCTGGAGGTTCCCCATCTCTGCTTTCCAGGCCTGGAACTACAGCTTGTTGTCAACACTGTGTGGTCCTTATACGGGTTCTGGGAATTCAAACTGGTCCTGACTCTTGTGTGGCAAACACTCTAACTACTGAGCCATCTCCGCAGCTCTGAGAAGAGTTTGTTTAAGGATGCTATATAAGGGAACACTCACATACCCAAAAGGAAAAGCAGAATTAAGCCGTACCCTCCTCTCCTGTGTGCAGTCTTCAGATGGCTCTCACCCAGACGATGGTCTGCTGACTCAGCGCAGACAATCAGCAAGGAGACAGATTTTGCACAGAAGTGAGAAAAATTTCAATAGGACGCCGATGATCAATGGAGAGTGTCAAAGGACACAGAATTGCTGCAGTTTTAACACTGGCAGAAATTCCACCTGCACTTTTTAAATCAACATGGATTTCTTTCTTTCCTTCTTCATGCTTTTGCCCCCAAAGCAAATGGCAGCTCTCTTGTTTCTAAGTGCAGTAACTAGATCCAGATGGAATGATCACCACAGAGGCTATTTTTAAAGTTACCTTCTCTTGGATATAAGGTTTTGCTGCACAGCCCAGGGTATACTGTTGTGATTCTCCTGCCTCAGCCTCCCAGACATGTACCACCATACCTGGCTCTTTCAGGCTAGCCTCCAATTCCCTGTGTAGCTGAGAATGACTTTGAACTCTTTAATTCTCCTGTGTCTATCCCTGAGTGCTGACATTACAGGTGTGCACCATCATATGTGATCCTGTGGATGAAGCCAGGGCTTTGTGCATGCCAGGCAAGCGCTCTACCAACTGGGCTACAGCCCCAGCTCCAGATTACATATCAGTACCATGGGAATCCTTGCTTCTTTATAGAGGGAAAACATACATGAATTAAGTACATTCCCCCTGTTATGTAAGGATCCCACTAGTTGTCTCCTATACCGTCTCATCTCCCCAAATAAGAACTTTGTACCCAGTGAATAATAACCCTGTCCCCGTCTTCTGGCCTCTGCATGCAGAATCATCTCATACTCGTCCTTTTGTGTCTGGTTTATTTCATGTAGCATATCCTTAGGAATTCTTGACAGCTATTTAGAATTTGGCTGCCCCAGTGTTTTGGATACAGATTTCTGTAGTACGTGACACAATTCCCCAATTATCTTCTCAGAGACTTTTGCTGTGTCCCTCTTCCCCCTAAAATGGTGAATAGAAGTTTCTCTCCAAATAAGTCATCTTATGTATTTTGAGTACAACTTCCAATAGCAACGGTCATGTGATAGTCACCCTGGCAGGGCTCTGAAGTTTTCCAGAGCCCTTTTGTAAAGGAATTGTGGCCAATAGTGGTGTATCCCTGAGTATAGCTGGACCCCTGGAAATCTCCCACTCTGCAATATGATTCCAAGCCTTCCTTATTCCAAAGAACTCCAACCCATTTAGTGTGTACGCTTACTGCAAATCAAAATACTCCATCACTTTAATGGTTTTCGTACATTTTTTACAAGCCTCAAGTTTTTGTTTTTGTTGCTGTTTGACTCAACAAGATATAAAATTACTCTGTCAAGTTGCTATACAAGCTTCTAAATTCTTACTCTCAATTTCTGTATTTGTCTTATCGGGGCTCAGAAGCAAAACGTTCTAAGCTCCTCACCCCACACCTGGCAACCCCTATCTCTTTAAATTACTCCATTCTAAGGATAACTATGCTGGATACCTGAAAATTTACTTTAATAGAGCCTATTTTTTTGGGGTGTGTGTGTGTGTGTACACATGCGGGTATGTGTTTGCTCAGTTGTCTTGCCTCAGGCACTATCCACCTTTATTTCATCTTGGGTGTTTTGCCTCCTTGTGTATCTGTGCACCATCTGCATGCAGTACCAATGGAAGCCAGAAGAGGGCAATAGAGTCCCTGGGACTGGGGTTACAGAAGGTTGTGAGCCACCCTGTGGGTGGTGGGAACTGAAATTAGGACTGCTTCAAGAGATACGTCAGGGCAGGAGCTGAAGCAGCAACCATAGAGAATTGTGTGTGCCTCATGGCTTTTTCAACTCAAATTCTTATACCATCCAGGACCACCTCCCCCCAGGGGTGTGTGGCACTGCCGCCAGTGGGCTGGGACATCCCACACTAATCATTAATCAATAAAATGCCCTACAGACTTGCCTAGAAGTCAATTTTATGGAAGCATTTTCTCAATTAAGATTCCCTCTCCTGAGATATTTCTAAGATTGTGGCAAGCTGACAAAAACCAACCTTCATGCCACTTTTCTAAAACAAAACAACAAAACAAAACCTGTATGAATTCTTAGACAATTTCATACGTGTATACAATGTAACTTAATCATATCCACCCCAGCTCTCCCCTCCCTCCTCTTCTGCTATTCTCCCAACACACTCCCTTTCCAGTTTTTTGTCCTCCTCTTCCTTTTTAATTTTTTAACCCACTGAGTCCAGTGAGTGCTGCCTGTGGGAATTATAAAATGAATTTATAATTCTTGCTATCCAAAATAAAAGACACACACTTCAGGTATTTTATTTACAAGCCATGAGCCTAGACTGGGCAGGTTTGGAGCTACTTATTCCTGTTATAAAATCCCTTGTTACTTGCTATTTCTCCTGGCCATGTTCTCATGGTTCATCTTCTCTCCTGCCAGCTTCCTCCACCTCCATCTTCTTTCTTCTTCTTCTCCCTCTATCTGCAACCCCTCACTTGACCCTCAAGTCCCAACTTTCTCCCTCCACTGCCCAATCACAGACTCTAACCTTTTATTGACCAATTAAATTGGGGAGCAAGATTCACATAGCATCACTTGGTGTGCATGAGGATCTGCTTGTTGGGGGCAGCTGCATCTTAAGAGACAGTATTTAGTGTTAGAATACAAGTAGCATCAGACCAGCCTACTACAGGGAATGGTGACCTACTCATTTCATTGACCTCATAGAGGTCACGTACAAGAAACTACAGCTTCAATGCATTCCTGCATGCAATGACTGGTGTTAAATCCCAAAGTCAGCATCTTACAGCATCCTTCCCTTCCTTCTCAGTCTTATGCTCTTTCTATCCCATCCTCCATGATATTCTCAGAACGTTGTTTTATTTTGCTGACAAGGTATCTCACTGGCTATGCTGATTAGTCTTTGAGTTCCAGGGATCTGTTTGTCTGGGCTTTTAAGTGAATGCTATTACAACTGTTATTAAATTAATGCAACAGTTAGTCATAAGTCAACACAATGTTTAGTCTCAAGAGAAGTCCAATTTGGGTGATTTATTTTTGTGGTGGTGTTTTCTTGGATTGCCACACCCCAGTCCCTCACTGGAAGATTCTAGGCAGGTGCTCTACCACTGAGCCACACCCCCAGCCCCTCACTGGGGGATTCTAGGCAGGGTCTCTACCACTGAGTCACGCCCCAGCCCCTCCCTGGGGGATTCTAGGCAGGGGCTCTACCACTGAGCCACGCCCCCAGCCCCTCCCTGGGGGATTCTAGGCAGGGGCTCTACCACTGAGCCACGCCCCCAGCCCCTCCCTGGGGGATTCTAGGCAGGGGCTCTACCACTGAGCCACGCCCCCAGCCCCTCCCTGGGGGATTCTAGGCAGGGGCTCTACCACACTCATGTTGTAGATATGATAAACATTGTAGTAATGAGTTCAAGTACATGGATGGATGAGTGTAGGTTACATGTAAACACTGTGTCATTTACATTTTGGATTTGGGTGTTTAAATGTAGTCCTAGAAGCAATCCCCTGGATACTGAAAACAACTAGGCTTCTATTGAGATAACCATGCTTAAAATGATCAAAAAATTTTTTTCTTAGCAGCTCAGGGTTCTATCCCCAGCACCATGTCAACAGAGTGAGGTAATACAGGTCTGTAATCTCAGCACTCAAGTGGTGGAGGCAGAAGGATCATAAATTCAAGGTTATCTTCTGCTACACCATGCATTTGAAGCCAGCCTATATGCATTTTCCCATGAACCTTAAATCATCTCATGCCCTATCAGGATTCAGGCCAGTGAACATCACACTTCACAGCACAGCTTGAGGCAGCATTCTTTCATGTTCCTTTGCCATTTGTATTTTCATTTTCTGTTTTCTGAGACAGGGTCTCACTATATAGCTTAGGCTGGCCTGAAACACAGGATCCCCTTGCCTCTGATGCCTGAGTGCCAGGATGGGATCTCCAGCCTTGCTTTACCACGCATGACATCTTACACCTACCTGGTGTGTTTTATATTTTCTTTTGACCCAGGACCTATTCGCCTTGACTTCAAACTCACTATGGACTTGAGGATGACCTTGATCCCTAATACTTGCTTCCATTTTCTGCCACCTCCTGCCACCTCTCTAGTCCTGGATGGGAGGCATGCACCACCACACCTGGCTTATACAGTACTGAGGAGAGAAACCCAGGGCTTCATGCGTGCTCAGCAAGGGCCCTACCAACTGAGCCTCATGCCCTGCCCTAACTGCCTTTTAAAATCAGTGCAAGTTTGGACAGGCACTTCATCTCACAGAGCCTACTGGATGAAAACATGGGGGGCGGGGGGGTATGAGAGTGCATGAGCACACGTATACAGAGACTGGCTTAGAGCAAGCGTCACATACTTCTCTTCTTCTTTGAAAATTCTGTTACGGTCCAGAAAGCTGCTCTTAAATACTTGGCTTATAGGTGGAAGGCATGGTGAATTGCTTCCCAGTAGTGCCTGATAACAGATTGACGATGCCTGCTGGCTTGGAGAGTATTTTTTTTTCCTGGAAAGTCTGCCATCCTTGACTCTTAAAGAGATTGTGTCTGGTAGCAGTAAACAGGCTTTTAGCAAAATAGGTCTTTAATCCCATTTGGGCTTATTTTGCACTAACAATGGAAGTGGAAATGCAAATGAGATCTCTCTCTCTCTCTCTCTCTCTCTCTCTCTCTTTCCCTAGTGGGTAGGCAGAGAGCAGGAGTTTAATACCATGTTGGGCTAGGCAGAGTCTGGGACAGTGGTTACTGGTAAAGCATGAGTAGGAATTGTTTTTGTCTTAGTGGAAGCCGATTGGACATGTTTATTAAAAATGCAAATGTACATCTCACTTTTTAAAGATTTATTTAATTTTTATATATGTGTATTTATCTGTGTGTGTGTGTGTGTGTGTGTGTGTGTGTGTGTGTGTGTCATGTCTGTGTAGGAGCCTACAGAGGCAGGAATAGAGTGAGATGCCCAGGAGCTGGAGTTACAGGTGGTTCTAAGTCACCTGATGTGAGTGCTGGGATACACAGTTGGGTCCTCTGCAAGAGCAGATTTTTTTTTTCTTATTAACCACAGAGCCTATTAACCTCCAGCCTCGTCACTTCTTGAAACATATTTTTACTTGCTCATATGCAAAATGAAGTAGTTACTGAAAACCTCAAGTTATATTCTCAAAGGTATTTATTTATTTATTTGGATTCTTGGGTGTGTATATGAGTGGGGGAGTGGGGGAGGCACTGAGTTAATCTGTGTTGTTTCACATAGATGTGGCCATTGTCAAAGAACCCAGTATCTCAGACCCATAGGAGTGGCAGAGTCTTCTAGGGTAAGCTCCGACCTGGCAAAGCCTTCATCCGAGTTTGAATGTTGGGAGTGTGTGCAGAAACTAACAACTGTAGTTTCTTTCTTCCAGGTGACTGTGACCTGAGATTGTTCCCCCACAGAGACCGCCTACTGAGACTAACCAACTCCTCCACCCCCACCTATACCCCCTGCGCCACCCCCAACCCCCAGCTGTTGTAAATTATAAGTTGTATGAGGCTCTGGATGGTTTCCTAGTTGGTACTGATGCATCAGAATGCACAAGAGTCTCCTGATCCCAGCTTTTCTGCACTGGTAGCTGCCTGTTCTTCCTTCTTTCTCCTTAGGCAGGTCAAGTCCTAGCCTGGATTGAAGAGGTGTGTGTGTGTGTGTGTGTGTGTGTGTGTGTGTGTGTGTGTGTGTGCTCTCGCACACACATGTGCTCATGTGTCAGGTCACACGCATGGGGAGGTCTGAGGTCAACCTCAGGTGTCTTCCTTAGTCACTCTCCACCTTGTTTGCTTTGAGCCAGAGTCTCTCATTTTTACCTGGGAAATTATCCATTTTACTGCAATGGTGGTTGGCCAGTAAACCCTAGGATCCCCCTGTCTCTACATGGAGTCTGTCTTTTATGGTTTCTGAGGATCCAAACTCAGGTTTTTATGTTTGCATGGCAAGAAGAAATTTAACAACTGAGCCAACTTCCTAGGCCCCCACCCCCACTCCAACCCCCCCTTTAAAAATATGGATAACTAGGCTAGTTTGGAACTGAGGTGAGGATGGCCTTGAACTCCTGATCCTCCTGCCATCACACAATAAATGCTGAAATTACAGGTATGCATGGACTGCCTCACTTTCTATGTGGGTGTTGAGTTCCAAATTCCAGTCCTCATCATTATTCAGCAAATAACCTTGCTGATTGATCTCTCTAGCCACATAATCTAACTTTTAAAAAATTAAAAGCCAGAAGATGTGGTATACACCTGTAATCTCAATGGCTGAGATGATGAGCAAGGGGACTGTGAAGCTGCTCTGGTATATTAGTTCCTTAAGTGTTTTTGCTGTCACATAATACCAGACAAAAGCAGCTTGAGTTTGAGGACATAGTCAAGTCCATCATGATTAGGAAGTCTTGGTAGCAGGACTATGAGGTGGCGTATTACATTGCCAATTGTCCTTCTGTGTAGATCTGTAACCAGAATTCCCAGACATGATAGAAGGAGGAATTCAGGAATCTTCAAATTCTACCCAAAGAGGATTTGATCACCTACCTCTTGAGCTAGCACAGGATCATCCATTTCCTTGTTATTCTTCCCCAAGAAGCTCAGGAAATGGGACTGTTAACAATGATCTGAGCTCAAGGGGAGACACATAGGTGGGCCTCCTCACTACCCTTCCATTCTCTACAATAGGCAAACATGGCTAAGATTTCTGTGATAGCCCGTTACTTGACATAGCCTAGAATCATCTCAGAAGGAAGTCTTAGTTGAGTAATTACCTAGATTAGATTGGCAGATGGTGGAGTTTTTTGTTTTTTTGTTTTTTTTGGTTTTTTGGTGGGAATTGTCTTGATTGTTAATAGATGTAGGAGGGCCCAGTCCACTGTGGGTGATACCATTCTCTAAGCTAGCTAAGCATGAACCTACAAGCTAGCAAGCAAGCAGTGTTTCACCATGGTTTCTGTTAAGTTCCTTCCTTTAATTCCACTAATGGTCGGCTATGAACTGGAAGCAAAACCCAAACAAATCCTTTCTTCCCCAAGTTGCTTTTGATAATAATTTTTTTTAAATCATAGCAACAGAGATAAAACCAGAACACATGGTTTCTGCCATAAGCTCGGCTTTGCAAAAACAGTTTCCTTTTACTTTTTTCTGTGTTTTCTGAGCTTTCAAGCCCATGGGTATTTTGAAGGAAACATATTCCATCTGTTTCTGATTTGCTTCCATTAAACTTGCCAGAAGTTTCTTTTGTAAAGTCTATGTCGCGTCTGGGAAACCTTCCTCAGCCTGTTTTTCCTTTTCCTTTCTCTTTTTTTGTAAAGCCTTTTAGGTCAAATCTTCACTCTCCAAAGGAAGTAGAAAATTGAGATAATTATTGGGCTACAATTGAGATCAGAACCACTCTCTACCTTCTCCTTCTTACCTGGCCATTTTGGGAGGAGTAGTAAAATCTAGAAGGCCTTCATATGGAGGTGATTGGTTTAGTGATCCACTTGAAATTCTTTGTGTAGACATAGTCTTAAAAAACCTGTTTCCAGAGCCCCAAATGCAAAGTTTTGTTTCAACTTGAGTTAATCTCACTTAAGTGTCCCTGGTCTGTTTCCTATTCAGAAATGTCTGAATTTGAGTAGGATATAAATGTGATAAAGTACTTTTATTTATTTATCCTTCACTTAGAGGAGAACATGTCATAAATTCAAGCAAAAAATAATGTGCATAAAACTTTCAAATGGTACCATTAACTTTCAGATGATAAGTATTATTGTGTTTATTAGCAATAAATGACAAAACATTGAAGAGTGGTTGGGAGACTTGAAGTAGGCCAGGAAAAAAGGAATATATTGGGGAGAAACAGAGACAGCCCACTTTAGATGGCAATAGTTCAACTACCCAAGATACACATTGGTTTTAGAGGCTAAGAAATTGTTAGTCATCTCTGCCCCTAGTCTTGAAGAGGTCATATAAATTATTTTTATGTAGCTTCTATATAACCTTCCTGGGAGACATGAACAAAGTCTACTCAACTCAAATAGGGAATCACCAAACAACCAAAATAATGCTTCTACCAAAGTCCAGCTTAGTGAACCAATTAGTTTATTGTGATTACTTAAACGAGTATGGGTGAGGGGTGACTTACACGAATAGGGATGACTCAAGGATAAACTTTTACTGAAAAAAACCTACCCCAGGCATGGGTGCCTAATCACAAAAGCTACATCTCTTGAGTTTCCTGCAGGACTTGAAAGTAGTTCAGCTGGTGGAAGAGTTTCTCTTGGCATCTTGGCTGATCAAAGAGTCTCTTTTATCCAGTAATTATTATGTTTTTATAACCTTCAGGTGGTATCTTGTGAATCCTGTTAGTTTCAGGAACTTTCTGAGACTTGTGAAATACTTACTTCCCACAGCCCATAAATTTTTGTCCTCCTTCCTGGAAGCAATGTTTTACTTCAGAGGAAATTGTTACACAACAATAGCTATAACAAAATACCTGATACAAACAACATATTCAAGAAAAGGTTTATTTTGGTTTATGGTTTCCATAGTTTCAGTTCATTGCGGTCTTGAGGGTACATAGTGATGGAAACATCTGGTGAGGCTCTTTATATCACTTAGACCTGATTATAAGGGGCTAGACCCAAACCAGCGCAGGCTATAATGTTCAAGGGCCAACACCCAGTGATCCACCTCTACCAGGCAGGCTCTACATCTTAAAGATTCCACAGCCTCTTCAAATAGCACCACCAGCTAAGGGAGCAAGCACCGAACACATGAGCCTGTAAGAGCATTTCACAGACCATACAAGGCTGAATGAGGGTCTAACAAGGATGTGAAGAACTAGAAAATCCTAGAACAGTGGTTCTCAACCTTTCTAACACTGCAACCCTTTAATGCAGTTCTTCATGTTGTGGAACCCCCCCCCCCAACATAAAATCAATTTCATTGCTACTTCATAGCTGTAATGTTGCCCTTGTTATGAATCATAATGTAAATATCCGATATGCAGGATATCAGATATGCAACCCCTGTGAAGGGGTTGCGACTCACAGGTTGAGGACTGCTGTCCTAGAAGCAAAACAGAGTTCTCTCTATTTGTGTGTGTGTGTGTGTGTGTGTGTGTGTGTGTGTGTGTGTGTGATCTAGAGCTTGCTGACATTTTAGCTTGACTGGCCAGTGAGCTTCTAAGGTCCTGTCTTTCAGTCTCCATTGTTGGGATTACCAGCATGCATAATCACCCCTGGCCTTTTTACACAGCTTCTGGGTATCCAATGTGCATCCTTGTTTTGTCAAACCAAGCACTTGACTAAGTCACCTGCCCAGTCTTTGAATTTTTAGTTTATTTTTTCTCTCTGAACTTTATGGCATTTTCACCAAGTGAGATTTTTATTTGGGGATTTTATTTTCTACTTCTCTCCTTTTGAAAAATTGAGTGTGTCCTTTCCCCCTAAAAAGCACAGACATCCCACAGAAATTACGAGCAGTGAGGATGAGGTGGTGGTGATGTACAGGTGTGGTGTGCAGGTGCGATGTGCAGGTGTGGTGTGTAGGTGTGGTGTGTAGGTGTGGTGTGTAGGTGTGATGTACAGGTGTGATGTACAGGTGTGATGTACAGGTCTGGTGTGTAGGTGTGATGTACAGGTGTGATGTACAGGTATGGTGTGTAGGTGTGATGTACAGGTGTGATGTACAGGTCTGGTGTGTAGGTGTGATGTACAGGTGTGATGTACAGGTCTGGTGTGTAGGTGTGATGTACAGGTGTGATGTACAGGTCTGGTGTGTAGGTGTGATGTACAGGTCTGGTGTGTAGGTGTGATGTACAGGTCTGGTGTGTAGGTGTGATGTACAGGTCTGGTGTGTAGGTGTGATATACAGGTGTGATGTACAGGTCTGGTGTGTAGGTGTGATGTACAGGTGTGATGTACAGGTCTGGTGTGTAGGTGTGATGTACAGGTATGGTGTACAGGTGTGATATGCAGGTGTAATGTACAGGTGTTGTGTGCAGGTGTGGTGTGCAGGGCAAACTGGGAGGAATTTTTCTAGAAGCAGCTCAGGCTTTGAAGTCTGAGCTCAGGTTTAAAATGAGCACTTTACTTTAACTTCCACAGTGCAGAGAATTCCCAAAAAGAACACAATGCAACACAAAACAAACAAACCCCAAAACAACGTGAAGCTCAGTTGCCAAGTAATGGATTCCCATGGTGAGAAATATTTACTATTTCTATCTCAGATCCCTTGACTGCAAAACTAAGCATTTAACTGAATGTGTCGGTCTGCACTTGTAAACCCATTATTTAGCAGAAGGATTGTGAGTTCAAGGCCAGCATGGGTTACATAGCCTGATCCTATCTTGATTTTTGTTTTTAAAAGAAGATAATTCAATCTTGCTTCATTAACCAAAAAAGAAAAGATGAAGAGTTAAACAACAACAACAACAACAAAAACAAAAAACAGGACTTTTCTAGAAAACTTTTGTTCAACAGAAAGTTGTTTCCAGTGCAGCAAACCTTAGATACTAAATGTGTGTTGAGTTCTGTTTTCTAAACTTTTTCCCTCATAGGGAGCATGAAGGTGGTGTTTGTCCTCAGGATACAGTGATATTGTTGGATCTTAGAATTTATTATTTGGATACTTACTGTTTTTAAGATGTGATCTTTTAGGTAATTATCTGCTCCTAGGTATTGCTTCATAATATTTAAATCTGAAATTTTATATATTGAGTGCTCTATGTTCTTAAGAGTTTACCAAATTGTCTTGCCTACTTAAAATGTTTTATTTTTAAATATGAGAAACTAGGATTTTTTTTTCAACCTAGGCTAATTAGTTTTGGTTAACTTGACACAAATCTAGATGTACTTGGGAAGAGGGCATCTCAATTAGGAAATTGTCACCATGAGATTGACCTGTGGTCATGTCTGTAGGGCTTTTTCTTGATTGCTAATAGATGAAGCTCAGCCCATCATGGGCTGTACCTTCTCTGGGCACATGGCCTTGGGTTATGTAAAAAGGTAGCTGAGAAAATCAGTAACTGTGGGCCTGGGTGATCGGTGATCTCTGCTCCGGTTCCTGCCTCTATTTTCCTGACTTGAGCTCCTGCTTGGCTCCCTTCAATGATGGACTGTAACCAATTCGGCAGTTAAGCAAAAAACAAACAAAAGCAAGCAAGCAAGCAAACAACAACAACAACAACAAAAATCCCACTATCTTCCCCCAAGTCGATTTTGGTCAGTGTTTTATTACAGATTCAGAAACGAAAGTTGGCCACCATCCCAAATTAAACCCGGGATGAGCCGCTTGAAACTGTATTTTTTTTTTAATTTTTTTATCCATTATTCTTCTGTGTTTATATGTGTGATGTTTGTGTATGTGGGTGCATGCATACCACAGCACAAATGTGAAAGTCAGAAGTGCTTCTTTGTTTTCTCAGTGTGGAGGAAGAGGTGTGTTCTCTGTCTCTGTCTCTGTCTCTGTCTTTCTCTCTCTGTCTCTCTCTCTCTCTCTCTCTCTCTCTCTCTCTCTCTCTCTCTCTCTCTCTCTCTCTCTCTGAGACAGGGTTTCTTTGTGTAGTCCTGGCTGTCCTGGAACTCACTCTGTAGACCAGGCTGGCTTCAAACTCACAAAAATCCACCTGCCTGTTGCCTACTGATGGCTGGGGTAAAGCCATGCTCCCTCATGCCCAGCTGAGTCTCTTCTGTGTAACTGGCTCTGGAGCTTCTGGGCGACTCTCCTGTCCTCACCTTCCATCTTGCTGTAGGACTGTTGGGGACAGTTCCAGGTGTTGACCCTTGTTCATTAAACATCTTTTTCTTCCACCTTTCTTTGAGACAGGGTCTCTCTAGGTTGCCCCAGCTGGCCATGGTTGAGTTCAAACTTGCAGAAATGCTCGGACCTCTGCTTCCTGAGTGCTGGGCTGAAGGCATGTACTACCAGGACAGTCTGTCGTGTACCCTGGATTTACACTGTCTCCTGTGAATGCCTGCTTTTCTAGAGTGTCTCTGTCACTCAGCTGAGTCTCAGTTTGATTCTGTCACCGCTAATCCAACTAAGTTGGAAGAAGTTCTTCAGACCCACTGGGCTTCCATTTCATTAAAGAGGGTAGCACTGGTTAGGTGGGTGGGCTTCTCTCTAGCATAAGATCATCATACCTGAAACGTATTTTTTCTTACAGTTTCCATGGGAGAGATACAGAAAAGAAAAAAAGGGAAACTCTAAAATCTGACATTATGGTACACACTTGTCATCCCAGAAACTGGAAGATAGATGTAGGGGGATTTTGGCTAGTTACTTATTGCCCTGGGTTATTTATTAAGATGTTGTCTTAAACAAGACAAACTAGAACCCCATACTAAAAACCAACAAGCAAACAACAAGAAAAGCCAAACAAAATTATTAAAACAAAAACAAACAAACAAAGCAACAACAATAATACCAACACACACACACACACACACACACACACACACACACACACACAAATGAGGCTGAGGAGATAGCTTGGTTTGCAAGCATGAGTTTGATCTCCAGAACCCAAGTTACAAAAAAAAAAAAGAAAGAAAGAAAACAAGAAGAAAAGGAAGAAGAAGAAGAAGAAGAAGAAGAAGAGGAGGAGGAGGAGGAGGAGGAGGAGGAGGAGGAGGAGGAGGAGGAAGAAGATATGTGTGGGCTGGGGAGATATGCACAGCATAAGAACCTGTGTTTAGATTACTAGCACCTATGTAAAAAAACTAGGCATGGTGGCATATGTTTGTGACCCAGAATTTGGGGTACGTAAGGGGTGCGAGGGTAGGGAAAAGGAAGCAGAGACAAACAGACTTCTGGAGTTCACTAGCTAGCCTGTTACGCTAAATCAATTAGTTCCATATTCACTGATAGACCCAGACTCTATATACATAACCACACATGTGTACCTACACACACATAGACACACACACACACAACACACACCACATACACACATGCCATACCACACACACACATGCCACACACACACACCATACACACACACATGCTTCCCATGCCACACATATACACCACACACACATACCACACACACCATACACACACCACAACACACACACCACACACACCACACCACACACACCACACACATACCACACACCACACACATGTCACACACCACACACACATATCACACACACACCACACACACACACCACACCACACCACACACACACCACATATACCACAGCACATACAGCATACACACACTGCACACATGTCACACATGCCTTACACACCATACATGCCACACACAGACTATACACACACACACGCCACACACACACATACACACACACACACCACATGACCCCACCACACACACACACCACACACATATGTCACACATGCCATACACACCATACATGCCACACACACACCATATACACACATGCCACACATACCACACATACCACACACACACCAGACATGGTGGTACATGTTTGCAACTCTATTGCTGGGGGAGATGTGTGGATATAGGTAGATCCCTGCGGCTTTCTGGCCAGGCAGCCTAGAAAACTCAATGAATATATGGCCATTGAGAGCAGTGGATAGTGACTGAGTGTAATAGCTGAATTTTCCCTCTGACTTCCACATGTATGTGTACCTGCACACATATGTGCACACATGCACACATGTAAACACAAACATCACCAAAAAGTTTTAGTTGCTGATGCAAAATGTTAGTGCCTCTCATTTTTCACACAGGAAAGAGGAAAGAAAAGAGATCAATTACTTCAGCTAAATTGATATAAAGAGTGTTCTGGAAATATTTCCAGGTGAACTGTGCCAGCCCTCCTCATGGGGAGAGTTTAGTGTTGTCACATTGTTCCCCCATGACACGGTGGGAAGTGTTTATCTCTTAAACTTGTTTATACATCGTGTGCTCTCACATGCTATTAAATTCCCAACACAGGCATTTCCCATGCTATGCTAAACTCAAATCTTCTTTAAAAAATAATTCTAGATTGATTCCATATACAGGGTTGGATGAAGAGCATGCCTAAATACTGTCATGTGCTTTAGGTACAGGGGACAGAATGTTCAGCTGCGTTTGATTGGACAGAATGTCTGAACCGTGCCACTTAATTAAAACAGAAAAAGGCCTGCAGCTTCTCAGTGGGGCTGTGTTTTTAGGTCATTTCTATATCATTCCTGTGACCTACTTTTCTTCTTCAATGTACATTTCACTGTGTGCATGTTAAGATCTGGGAGAGCAATTTGTACTGAGTTCTCTTTTTTGTCAAATTCATTGCACATTGGCTAACCTTTCTTAATTTACCAAGGCTTTGTCCATGCCATGCTTTCTTATGAGAACAAAGTGCTTAAAATAGGATTGAATGGCTTTTTTCTTTTTTAAAAACAAGGTCACATTATGTAGCCAAGGCTGTCCTCAAACTCACGGTTATTTTGCCTCAGTCACCCAAGTGCTGAGATTCCAGATGAATACCACCACTTTGCTTCTTGAAGAACTATTTTTGGGTGAGTACATGTGTGTATATATGCGTTCATATCTGTGCATGTATGTATGTGGGACGTGTGTGTGTGTGTGTAGGCTGTATTTTTTCTGGTGCTATTTATCTGATGTTTTTTAAACATTTTATTATTATTATTTTGAGTATGTTTGTATGTGTGTGTATATGTATGTATATGTGTATATATATGTGTTTGTATGTGCATGTATGTGTGTATATGTGTGTTTTTGTGTGTATGTGTTTGTGTGTATGTATATATTGTATGTATGTGTATGTTTGTATGTATGTATGTGTATTTGTGTTTATGTGTCTATCTGTGTTTGTGTGTGTATATACGTATTTGTGTGTGTATATATGTTTGTGTGTGTGTCTGTTTGTCTGTGTGTGTGTAAGTACATACCATGGTATAAGTGTAGAGCTCAATGACCAGCTTTGTGGACTTGATTCTCCCTTTCCAAACCTTTATGTGAGTTCCAGGGATGGAATTCAGGTCCAAACTTTCGCCTTTACCAATGAGCCATTTTGCGGGCTCTACCTTGGTTTTGGAGCCAGGGTTTCTTACTGCTTTGGAGCACATCAGTTAGGCTAGGCTGTCTGGTCATCAGGACACAGGGATCTGTCTGTGTTTGCCTCCCAGAAGCTGTGGCTACAAAAGCACAGGGTTTGAACCCAAACTTCCCAGCCAGTGCTTAGATGAGCGTAGAACTCATTCAGTACTTGGTGCCTGTGGCTTCAGAAGAGGCAGGGTTTTAGAGCACCAGAGGGTGTGAACTCTTCATCTTCAAGGGGAACAATTTGGCAACAGCAGCCACTCAGCTAAAGCATTCAGTGGCTGTTAACAGGATACAATTAAGTGTATGACCTCTTATGACTACCTGAAGTACCACTTAGAAATGAGAATTCTTTCTAACAAGCAGCCACATTATGCAGTTGTTCGTGCTTGATATCCATAAAGGTTTTGCTTATCATTCTGGGTGGATGAGCAGGAAATATCTCTAAGTGTCTTCAAAAATAGCAGCAAACTACTGGAAGGGTCCTAGTGTATTAGTTACTTTTATGGAACCAATGTACTCTAAACAGCTAAAAAGAAGAAAGATTTATTTTGGCTCATGGTTTCAGGTGTATCATTCACTATGGTGGAGAGGATCTGACAGTGTGGACCAGTTCATATCATGACAGAGTTCAGAGAAACAGATACAGAAAGCCGCCAAAGCAAGATAGATTGCCCATGAACATGACCCCTCCTCCCATAACCCAGTTCCTTTAAATAAACCTATCTCTTATCTTTCACCATCTTCAATAATACCACCACATTGGAATTCCATCAAGGGATTAATCCATTGATTAGGTCAAAGTTTATAGTTTGTCTTCATCACAGAAATAACCAGAGGTGTGCTTCATAATTCTAGGTGTGTCCCAATCCAATGAACCCTAACCCTAACCCTGTTTTTTTTTTTAAACAGACTTTTAGTATCTTAAAGTATAGGCTTCTTGAACATGCTAGAGACTCTGATTTAATAATTAATGTACTTTGTTATTGAGTAAGAGAGCAATATGGCTTTAGCCCATAGGAAGACAGGTTAGAACACTCCCTTCTGTTCCAGCCCTTCTCAGATTATATTACCTTTCTCTCCTTTAGGTCTACCATTTTGGCGGTGGTGCTGGGGTCTGGGATCTGAGCACAGGAAGTTGGTTACTGAGTTAAATATCACTCGTGGGGGTGGGGGTGGGGGTGGGGATGGGGATAGCCAGGTTAAGTGGTGCTTACACAAGCAGAACTCTACCACTGAGCCACACCCTAGACCCCTCACTGGAAGATTCCAGGCAAGTGCTCTCCTGCTGAATCATGCTTCCAGCCTTTTGCTGATGGTTTCTAGGCAGGACTCTACACTGAACTATGCACACAATCCCTATTCTATTTATTTAATATTTTTAGATTATACTACAATGACATCATTTCCCTCTTTCTTTTCTCCCTCTGAACCCTCCTGTGTACCCACCCTTGATCTCTTTCAAATGTATGGCCTCTTTTTCTTTAATTACTCTTACATATATATGAATGTATACTGCATGTGTACATATATACCCTTTAATGACATAAATTTGACCTGCTCAGTCTGTATAGTGTTCCTTGTATATTACATAAAAGAGTCTCTAAGCTTTCTGATACTGTCCTTGAAAGGTTGGGCTCTTGTATCTTCCGCTCTTGGATCTGGGTGGTTGTAGTGGATGTTCCAATGAATAGATCATGGCGGATGTGATGCAGAGCTGTTACCGGAGCTAAAGTCGTCATCAGCTTGTGCCTTGAGACACTTATTCCGGAAGACACTATCTTTGCATAAGAGTCCTGACCACCCTGCAGAGGCTGTGGGCTCAGACACAGTTGTGCAGTCAGCTGCCAGGAGCATTAAGTGCCAGCCATCTGTGTGAGCCATGGCGGACAGCCAGGCCACTTGAGCCCTCACATGACCACAGCACTTGTGGGGACATCTGACTGCCACTCTGTGAGAGACTCCAATTCAGAACTGACTAAGCCTCACACAGATTCCTGACTCACAAAATTAGTAGTCAAATAAAATAATTGTTACGTTTTCTTTTTTTTTTGCGGGGGGAAGTGTTTTTTAAACACAGAGTTATTAGAAGAATACATACCAGCATTCAAGAGCTGTGCCTATTATTTTTATCTGTTTATTTTAGCATTTAGTCATTGCACAAAATGGTCGGTTTTGTTATCACATTTTCACGAATGCATATCAAGTGCACTGTTTGGTCTACTGGCAGAATATCATTTCCCATTCTCCTGGGCTCCTTTTAACCTCATCTGTTGCTGGAGGATCTACAGGCTGTACTCTTTGAATTAATGCCCGCAGAGATGTATAGAATTTTGGTAAGACACATCCAGCTCACTGTGTAAGGGAACTGTGACGAGACACACCCAAATGGGTGTTTGCTAATGGATGTTGGTGTTTGTGTTTTGGAGGGGAAGATATCTGTTTAGAGACCTTGGGAGGCTCAGTTCTTAGTCAAGCAGCCGAGGGAAGCTTCCATAGAGGCACAGATGAGAACTCTGAAGCATAGGAAGGCTTCTAGACACTGTCGGAAGGCCAAGGTCAAACTCCACAAGCTGCTTCAGGCACCAGGGTTGACCTCAGGAGCCTGTCCATTCCTAAGATGTTCTGGAGCCCAGCTCTGTCTGGCTCTGTCCAGCCACCCTTGGCCACCACTGCTAACATGATCAACTCCTGTCTTGGGGGGCTCAGGATGCCGATGGATTAGACTCTCCGGCTTTGATCTGATGCAAGAGCAGAAGAGCACCTGGGACAGGGTGTGTAGCAGTCCCATTAACATGTGGGTCTGACATATTTCTCAAAGGTTCATGTGGTGAAGGCTTGGTCCCCAGTACAGCAGTGGGAGAGGCAGGCTTCTGAGAAGTGACTGGATCATGATGGTTCTCTTCCTCTCCCTGCTTCTCCTCTTTCATCTGTTCTGTTTCCATCCCCCCTTTTCTCTCTCTAATTCCTGTTTACCATAAGGTGAGCCGATGCCTGTTTCATATACTGCCATCCACAGACTCTACCTCATGGTCAACCAGGAGCAATGGAGCCAAGTGACCATCTAGTGGAACTCCTGATACCACAAGCAAAACTAATCAAGCCTGTTCTTTAAGCTGATGTTTTCAGTCATTTTCTCACATTCTAATCCTTGGTGCTGCTGAGAGGCTCACTGTTGTGGTCACAGCAGGACCCTTCCTTCTGTTTGTTAAGCATACTGCTCAGCCATTATGCCCTTGAGGAAGTGCTGGGAGAGGGTGGGAATGGGGTACAGCTCACTTGTGTGCTCAGATAGATTTTTCTTGTCACCCTTAGGGTAGTTGTCACTCTATCTATTACATGCCACAGATCTGTAGGCTTTTAAAGTACTAAGTACTTCTGGGTGATGTTATCTGAGGTGTGGTTTGGGCAGTAGCATTCCTCTACTGTTCCCCCTCCTCGTGTGTGTGTATGTGTGTGTGTGTGTGTGTTGTGTGCGATCTGTGTATGTATTATGTGTATTATGTGTATATGCACTCTATGTATATTGTGTGAGTGTGTTGTGTGTGTTTATTGTGTGTGTATGTGTGTGTGTGTGTGTGGTCCTGCATGTACATGCACAGAGGCTGGAGGAGGACATTTTCTGACCTATCCCACTCCATCTCATTCTCTTGATACAGGGTCTGCCCCTGAGCCTGGAGGCAGGCTGTCAGCCAGCAGTTCCCAACAGTCTTCCTGTCTCCAGCTGGCACAGTGCCAAGGTGACATACACTCCCAGCTTTTTTCACGGGACCAGGGATCTGAATTCTGGACTTCATACTTGCATAGCAATCACTCTTACTGATCCATCACCCCACATGCCCCTGGAATGATTTTCCAGTGGCCAGAGACTCTGTTTTGAAATAGGTGTCATGAGAGCTTTACTCAGCTCACTATTACCATGCCCGTTCCTCTGGTGTCATGGTCCACGTGCCCCACATGAATCTTGAAGGAAACACTTTTAAAAATGGAGCTGGGTTGAAGTCCCTGTTAGTAATGTGCTTCTTGTGCAAGAATCAAGATTCAAGTTTGAGCCCCCAATATCCATGTAGCAAGTTTGGCATAGAGGCACATATGTATAACTGTAACGCTGGGAAGCCCAAGATGGGCACACTCCCCAGGCACGTGGGCTGTCCAGTCCATCTAATCAGGGAGCTCAAGGTGCAGTGAGAGGCCCTAGTGCAATAAATGTCTAGGCAACTGAGGAAAACACCTGATGCTGACCTCTGGCTTTCAAATGCACATGTGCCCACAAGTACACACACCCACATGAATACAGACACACAGACACAGACACAGACACAGACAGACAGACATACGCGCGCACGCACGCACGCGCACGCGCACACACACACACACACACACACACACACAAATTTTAAAAAAAGAGGGGGGGAGCCAGGCAGATGGTTATGCTATGAATTGGGTTCTAGAATCTGTCTGCCTAATTTGAATCTTAGCTTTCTTCCACTTACTGATTGTTTTTGTTGTAAGTTATTTAGCCTCTTGAGAGCCAGATTTTTTGCTGTCTTTATGTTTAATTTTAGAAGTGGGTTATTTGAGACAGGCCTTGCTATGCCGTTCAGGCTACACTGGAATTCACGATCCTTTTTCTGTGTCTGTCTTCCAGATGCTGGGATGACAGGCGTGTGCCTCCAGGCTTGGCAGGTTTGTCATTTTAAAGGTCAGATTAGTCACTGTATTTCCAACATAGGGTGACTGCCGAGGCTCCAGTGAGCTAATGTATAGAAAGTGCTTGTGCCATTGAGAAGGGTTTGTAACTCTGTTGTTTGATGAATCCATTTCTCTAACAACCTTGCAGTATTACACTCTATACCTGTGTCCCTTCTGCTGACCTCATGTCCTGGCCGACCTTGTGCCCACTCAGCCTTCCTCTCCTTTGGAGAAAACCATGGCCCTGCCAGGTAGGAAACAATGTAAAACCGATTGTCTTCTAGTCTTGTTTTGTTTGTTTTGACAGATCCCTGTTACTTAGTCCAGGTTTGCCTATTATTTATTGCATATCCCAGGCTGGACTTTGATTTGCTATCGTTCTGCCTCTGCAAAATAAATGTTGGGATTCCAGGTGTGAACTACCATGACCAACTGGTCTGGTGCTTTCAATACCTGTCTTTTCCCCTGGCCTAATTCTAAGTAGGGATTGCTACAAAGATTACCAGAATGTTCTTTCTCTAAAAGAATAAAGATATTTTCCTCTAATGTGAATCCATTTCACTTCATGATTTTAAGAAATTTATTGCCTGTAATGCTTAAACGTATTGTCGACTTGACAGGGAGTCACCTGGGAGACACAGCTCTGCATGTGTCTTTGAGGTAGTTTATAAATGCAGTGGGTAGATTCCTCTTTAATGTGGGCAGCACCATCTGCTACCTAGGAACCTGGGCTGAATTAAAAGGAAAAAGTGAACAGAGTGCCACTGTTAAAGTCTCTCTATGTCCTGATTGTGAATACAATGTAACCAGTGGTCTCATAACCCTACAGCCATAGTTTTCCCACCCTAACTGTAAGCCAGAACCAACCTCTCCTTCCTCAAGTTGCTTTAATCAGATACTTTGTCACAGCTACAAGGAGAGTAAAGAATACATCACCTGAGAAACCGCAAATGTCAAGAGAAATTATGGAGCAGAAGAGGTGTGTGTGTGTGTGTGTGTGTGTGTGTGTGTGTGTGTGTGTGTGTGAGAGAGAGAGAGAGAGAGAGAGAGAGAGAGAGAGAGAGAGAGAGAGAGAGAGAGAGAGAGGTAGAGACAGAGACAGAGAAACAGAGAAAGGGACAGAGGGAGACAAAGAGGCACAGACACAGACAGAAACAAAAATAGAGACAAGGTCATATTGAGACAGAGAAAAAAGGACAGAGAGGCACAGTGATACAGAGACAGAGAGAGACACAGGCAGACAGACAAAGAGACAGACAGAAATAGAAATAGAGACAGAAAGAGATTGGGACCAACACACACACACACACACACACACACACACACACACACACACACACACACACACAGGTACTCTGTACATGCTGTATCTATGCCTATGTCCTCCCTGATGGAGTCTGAGTCTAAGATTACAGTTGAACTCTGGCAGTTCATTCACTATTTAATCCTTTAATTGATGACTGGGGTAGGATGATGACAGCAACATCTCCTTGGCAAGGAGGCAAATTCTATTCATTTGTTGATTACTGTTGCACAATTTCTCTAGTGAACAGTGGTAGGAGGCCACCCATGCTTCATGGTTCAGAATGGTGTCATAAATAACAATTAATCCGCTTAGATATCTGACTTCAGTCAACCTGAAGGATCCCATTGGGCAGAAGAGTCTGGATGAAGAGGCATTAAGGAGTGAATGGAACTCTCCATTTTCTTGGTTTCCTGTTACTGAGGGATCATTCTCAGAGTGCAGGAGAGAAGTCCATGATGACCAGTGGTCAGGAGGGCTGGATCATCTCTTAATGTCTATGGCTTTACTGAAATTGATTCCTCCTCTTTAGACTGTCAATCTCACACTATCCCTGGGTTTTATTTTCTCTTCCCTTCCTGTCTCTCCCCTCCTTCTCATCCCTTCCCCTGCCCCCGCTTCTCCCTGTTCCTTCCTTCCTTTTCTTCCTATAGTACTAGACATGGAGTTTGAGGACTAGGAAAGCAGGCTACCACTGAGCTACATGCCCCAGTTCCTCTCCTCCTCTCTGTTTCTTTCACTTCACTTGTCTTTTTTTTTTCTTTTTTCATGTTCAGGATGAAACTCAGGGCTTTATGCATCCTAGGTAAGTAAGCACTCTTCCAACTCAGCTACATCTCCAGCCCCTTACGAGGGGATTCTAGGCAAGAACTCTACAACTAAACTCTGTCCTTAGAACCCCATTGGAGCATTCTAGGAAGGCATTCTACTGCTGAGCCACATCCCCAGCTACCCACTGGGTGATTGTACATAGGTGCTCTATGGCTGAGCCATGCTCCCAGATCCTTTTTGAGGGATTTTAGGCAAGTTACAGCCACCATTGAGCTTGGGTATTTCCTGAATATACATATTAAATTATTAAAACTTCCATTGTCTACTTGTTATCTATTTCCTTCTTTAAAAAAAGTGGCAAATTACTTGAAATTAGGGATTATCACACAGTAGAGGACAAGGGTTGATCCTTAGTAAGAAAGGAAGTAAACATGTTTTGAATTCCTATTATGTTCCGTGATCTGTGCTTGGAGTGCTCACATTTATCCAGCAATATTTGAAAGAGGGACGTGTGTTAACCAAATGAGCAGGAGGTTATTGGCCTAGGGCTATCTCTGTACTTTGGGTTCAACTTAGTACATAAATAGATCTAAGCCCAATTTAGAAGCCCTTTCTTGCTTTTTGCTCTATAGCTTAGGAATTCTAGCATCATTTCTGTTGCTATGACAAATACCCTGGCAAAAAGGGACTGAGGAAAAAAAGGGTATATTTGTATAATTCCAGGTTATATTCTATTGTTGTAGGGAAGTAACAGAAGCAAGAGCTTGAGACATCTGGTCACATCACATCCACAGTCAAGGGCAAAAAGAAATAAAGGCACGCTAGCTGCCTATTAGCTTGCTCAGCTAGCTTTCTTTATTCTCTTATACACTTCAAGGACCAGCCTACAGAATGGTGCTACCCACAGTGGTCTGTGGCACTTGAAAATCAAGATAAACCCTGACAAATATGTCTACAGGCCAGCCTGGTCTAGATAACTCCTCAACTAAGACTCTCTTCCTAGGTGGTCTTAGCTTGGGAGCCAGTTGACCTTTAAAACTAACCATCACACCAGGCTAGCCTCAAACTTGTGATTCTCTTGCTTGGCTGGGAATACCAATGTTTGCAACCACATTTGTTTTCTTATCTTTCCTTAAGTGATACAGAGGAGATCTAAGAGGAATTACTGATGCTGAATTGGCTGGAGTCTTTTAGTAGTTGACCTTTCTATGTAAAGGTTACCTTTCCTTTCAATAGCACTAGAACTCCAAGCTCCTGGAATGTTAGCTTCCACAGTGGTACATCTCAGAGCACCTGTTTGACTTTTGGACTGAGCACATGTTCCTGAGATCCCCATCTCTATCCCTGCCTTAGGATTTGAGTAGGATAGGCTGGAAGAACATCCAAAGTCACTTTGGGTTTGGCACATTTCCCACATGGCCCAAACTGGAATCAAGTGCGTATGCATTCTTTGTAACACATTGTTCTTGATGCTGGGCAAGTGGTCTATTGCTAAGTCATGCCTTCAGCTCCTTAGTGACACATTCTAGCCCTACTCTACCCGAGAGTTAAATCCCCAGCTCCATCCTTTTCTTTCTTTCTTTCTTTCTTTCTTTCTTTCTTTCTTTCTTTCTTTCTTTCTTTCTTTCTTTTTTTCTTTCATTTAGAGACAGGGTTACATGAGACACTAAGTTACCTAGGTTGGCCTTGAACCTCTTTCTCTATAGCTATGCAGGCCTTGAAATCAGCTTCCCAAGTGCTGAGGTTACAGACCTCTACCACTAGGCCTGGCTTCCTTTTTCCTTTCCTTGTCTCAATAAAAATAATCATAGTTATCTATCTGTCTGTCTATCTGTCTATCTGTCTATCTATCTATCTATCTATCTATCTATCTATCTATCTATCTATCTAATATATGTGATGTGTATATATTATACTGTGATTATTATATACAACATGGCCACATATACATACATACATACATACACACATACCCATACACATACATACACACATATACGGTCACTAGAATTATATATATATATATATATATATATATATATATATATATATATTCACTAGAATGGATACCTGAGAGTAACCACTTAAGAAAAGGGGGACTGTGGTAGGGTCATGGTTTGAGAGGATCTCAATTTCTCATGGTGACCTCATGGTAGTGGAAGCATGCAGCAGGGATTCTTTCTCTTAGAGCAGTGGTTCTCAATCTCCCCAATGCTGAGATTTTTTAATACAGCTCCTCATGTTGTGGTGACCCTTAACCATAAAATTATTTTCATTGCTACTTCATAACTGTAAATTTGCTATTGTTATGAATTGTAATATAAATAAATATTTGTATGCAGGATAGTTGATATGTGACCCCTGTGAAAGGGTTGTTTGACCTCCAAAAGGAGTCGTGACCCGTAGGTTGAGAACTACCGTCTTAGAGGCTCAGACAACAGATAATTGAACTAGAAATGGGCCTGGAGTATAACCCTCAAGGTCTACCCCTTAACAACCTACTTCTCCCAGGCAGGCCTCACTCCTAATGAGGTACCCAAACGACACCATCAACTGATGACCAACTATTTACACACATGGACCTGTGGGAGATACTTAAGGATAAGAGCATTAATATCCTTAAAAACCAAGCAAACAAGCAAACAAACCAACCCAGTCTCATTTCTCTGATTAGAGTTAAATCATGCTCTATAAGATAGAACTCATACACTCTTGGTACCATTAACTGAACCAAAAGTGTGTGACCATCTAGATCATTGCCCTAGGGGAGAACCTAGCGCGCTATTATTCGACTAAATGGATGTAGTGATAAACTGCCTCCCCAGTATTTATCTTTATGTCCACAGATTAGTGAATTTTCAGCCCTCGTCCAGGAACCTTTGCCACAGATGGCAATTAACACACAGAGAGACCCATAACTGGACAACAGGCAGAGAAGAAAAGACTGTAGCATGGCCAGCTACAAAGAAGCCATTGCCAGCTTATTTTTCTCCTCCTCAAACTAAGAAGTCTTTGAGGAAGCGGTGGCAGAAAGATTCTTAGAGCCAGAGGCACTAGGACAGCATTTGCCGGACATGACAGGGCCATTACACACAGACACACACTCACAGCAGCTGTGACTTTGTGTATAAGATCTTTGCAAGACTAAGCTGGCCAAAACTACAGTGTGGCTGTGGTAGGGAACTCGTGAGATTTTATCCCTAATTGAAGAGCTATTGGCAACTGATGGTTCCTATGGGGAGAGAGGGACAGTTTTCTTTAGGGATGTTCCAGTGGGTGGTCCCCCACCTATGCACACGGGTGGCACCAACTGGACTCAGGTTTTTATCTTTTAAAGAAAATCTGATTGAGAGTAAAGAGTGGTGAGGATCACATTATGCTCATGTATAACATTTTCAAAACAAGGAAATAAATGTAAAAGAACCCAGAGAACTCAGTGTTGTGATTTCACAGTAGCACAGTTCTCCCAATCGAGCCTGTCACCTCACAAATGCGAGGAACAAATTGTTGACATCACAGTGCTCTGCAGGGCAGGTCACAGTTTCACTTAGATTTCAGAGGTTAATCTCTGCCAGTGACACCAGACGCGATGGTCAGCAAAGGTGCCATTAGCCCGGGCTCTCTAGAATTTCCGAGGGTCTTTTCTGCTGGAGTTGTAACTGATAAGTGTCTGCTTTTGTCCCATGAAAGGTAAGATAAAATAAGCACTCAGTACTGCATGTAAAACAGGGAACGTGGCCACCCTTGTAATTGAATCGATGAGAGTCTGTCGGTAGAAAGCCTTGTTATTACTAAAACAAAAGGAGAAGGTAACAGCTCTTCATCACTTTATTCAGGACGCACGGGTGACAGTATTCACAGCTCTGGAGACGGACTGAACGGGTTCCTTTGTTCTGGGGCCACTCTTTGCAGTGAATAAGAACAGGAGCCACTCAGGCAAACCTCAGTGGAAGAGAAGAGTCGGGAGAGCTTCCTGCTTCCGGGTTCAGCGTGTCTTTGTATTTTTCTCCTTGAGTTTCTGAAGCTGCAGATAAGAGCCAGTGAATCACTCTTGCTCTTCAGATGGTCATGGTCTCGCAATAGAGCTGCTTTCAGATTCATGGCCACTCAGAGATTCATTGAATCACTTGAAGCTTGAGAGGTGGGTTTGTCTCCAAGGACTCCTGAGAGTTAAAACAACTAAGATTCCTCCTCCCCCCAACCCCCCCCTCCAAAAAAAACCCCAAAACCCAAAAACCAAACCAAAACAACAACAACAACAACAAAAAAACCCCAAACACTAGCGGTTGGTGGTGCCTGCCTGAAATTTTGAGGCTGGAGCAGGAGGAGCTTCATTGGGAGACCAGCCTGGGTTACATAATGAGAAATAGCCTCAAAAACAAAAACAAACTGCTTAAAAACCTTTACTGCATGTTGAATATTGGTTCTTTTAGTCTATGGTGCCATTCATTTATGGCACTTCCATATTGAATACTAAGATGATAATTGCTGTTTTGTAAACGATGAAACAGACCTTTGTGGTATTCTGGGACGGCATAGATTATCCGCCAGGTCAAATTAGACATGCCCATTGTAATGGCGAATTTTAGAGATGAAACATGGTTTGGAAACTTGGGGAAAAGCAACTAGAGTTTGTATTTCTTACCCAGGAAGAAGGCACCATCTCAGCTTAGAAGCATCTACAGCCTCTGTGTGGTGGGTGGTTTGTATCTCTAAACCTAGAACTAGGAGGCTGAGTGTTCAAGACTAACCTGGACCGCATACCTTGTGTCGAAAAAAGAACAAGGGCTGGGGAGATGGCTTAGTCAGCAAAGTACTTGCTGTGCAAACGTGAGGACCTGAGTTCAGATCCCCAGAATCCATGTAGAGCTGGTGGTAGGTGACAGGATCCTGTAACCCTAGTAGTGGGGGTGTGGAGATGAAGGAGCCATCATATTGGCCAGCCAGTTTAGTGAGTGAGTGAGGCTCAGGATCAGAAAGATATTCTGTCTCCTGTGGATGCATTTTCTGCTTCTTCCCTCGGGGTGTCCAGGCACTGCTGTACCAGACAAGAAAGAATGAGCTAAGTCCGCAACAGGTGGGTCCCAGGATCCCAGTCTGGCAGTGAACGCCAGAGAGAGAAGGCCTTCTCTGAGAATTTTAGTCACAGCTCTCTTAGACGCTATTCAATGAAAGAGCTCTCTCAGACCAAGGTTCAATGAAATAGCGTATGCACATACACTTTATTCAGGGTGAATCAAGGGCTTTGGGGCATGAGGAAGTGTTCTTCTTAGGATAAAGTTTCATTGACTGAGGCTTAAGGTTCTGGGGATATCTCATTTGCACGGAGAGGCATTCCAGAAAGTTGAACCTGTAATTTCTGCCAAGGATTTCATGACTTTCCTCAGGTAGAAGATTGTGGGTCGAGCTCCCTAGATCAGGTGAGAAAGAGGAAGCCCTGCTAAGAAAAGTGGCTCCTCTATTTTGCACTGAGCTCAGGAAAGCTAGCCAGACATGGTAGACTACAACCTTATTAGCGAAATGCAACACTTACACCCATTTCCATAGATACATGTAAAGCCATATGCTAGGATCTGTATATAAGGAAAAACATGTGACATCTTGTTTTTTTCCTGAGTTAGGATCACCTCACTTAATACTTGTCTTAGTTATGGTTTTACTGCTGTGAATAGACACCATAACCAAGGCAACTCTTATAAAGGAAACATTTAATTGGGGCTGGCTTACAGGTTCAGAGGTTCAGTCCTTTACCATTAATGCAGGAACAGATGTGAGGCTAGAGGAGCTGAGAGTTCTACCTCTTGTTCCAAAGGCAGCTAGGAGAAGACTGGCTTCCAGGCAGCTAGGACAAGAGTATTAAAGCCCATGTCCACAGTGACACAATACCTCCAACAAGGCCACACCTCCTAACAGTACCACTCCCTGGGCGAAGTATATTCAAACCACCACAATACTATACTTCCCAGATCCATGTAGTGTCTTGAAAATTTCTTGATTTGCTTTTCCTTCATAGCTGTATAATATTCCAGTGTCCATACATATCACGTTTTCATTATCCATCTGTTGATGGCATTTAGGCTGGTGAGATAAAGAGAGGTTGATGAAGAAGAATAGCAAGTAGGCAAAAAGGACAAATGGGACATGAAAGAGGAACGGAGTCTTTAGGGAGAAAAGGGATAGGCAGGTGGCAGGAAAGAGAATCACAGAACCATATTTCATCCAAAATGGTCATAATGCTTCGAATACAATTTGTAACGATTAAAAAGTAAGCACAGAACAAATTACAAAAATGAAAGTAGAGAGTCATCAAGGGGAGCATGGACACAGTCCTCCACATCCCCACATGCACATCCCCACAAACAACTCAAGTAAATCCCACACAGCGTACACATCAGAAGCATTTACAGATGCCCTCCTGGAAGTTTGAAGGGCTGGCAAGTGTACAAGCATTTGGGAAAGTAGCCACAGATGCTGCCAGCCAGCTTCGCTTCATGATGAACCAGTTTTTCAGGATGAGTTTCATCCAGAACTCTAAACTTCAACACAGCGTTTGGCAGGGAGAAAAAAAAAAGGGACAACAGAATGGAATAATTCTTGATTAAACAGCCCTTTTTAGAGGGACTGATTGCAAAGCAAAGCTGGTTCAGGGAGAAGCATCCAGAGATGTGCTCCGAGCTTTGCTCTTGTCCTTTGAGATTTCTTTTTCTTTTTCATCTTTGATTTTCATGGACATTTACAAAGTGGTTTGTAATACAAATGTTCCTAACGAAGCTGTGAGCTAGGTAAGTGCTTAGCCCCGTATCGTCAAGCACATAAACAGGAGAGTAAGCAGGTCAGATTTAATCAGCCCACTGGGATACATGAGTGGCCAGAGGGACGTGGCTTCACAGCACCGGGTGTTAGCTGCAGGTTGTCTATGTGACATTGCTGACACATAGAGGAAATGTGACCTTGCCTTGTGTCATTAGCACACATAAGGATTGTGTACTTTTTGTGTGTGTGACAAAATGCCAAGAAGAACAGCTTCAAGGAGGAAGAGTTATTTTTTTTTTATTCATAGTTTCAGACATCTGAGTCTGTGGTTGACTGGATCCATTATTTTGGAGTTGTGGTGAGGAAGAACACCATGGCCATGATGCTGTATGGTAGAGGAAGCTGGTCACGTCACAGCAGTCAGGCAGCCGAGGTCTGCTGGGGCACCGGTCACACACCAAGTGCCCTACCTTCTCCAACTAGCTTTCTTCACTTCCCAATAGTCCATTTGATTATGGATCAATCCATTGATTAGGTCAGAGCCATTGTCTTAGTTTTACTCTGTGGCTGTGATAAAATGTTCTGACCAGAAGCAACTGAGGAGAGAGAGGGGGCTATCTTCGGATCAATATTCCAGGTCCTAGCCCATCATTATGGGAAAAACAAGGCAGGAGCTCAAAACATCACATTCACAATTGAGAGCAGAGACAATAAATGCATGGACACTAGTTCGAGGCTGGATGGTTACACAGTTTGGGGCTCAATCTGTGAAATGGTGGTGCCCACATTTGGGAAGAGTCTTTCCACCTTGATTGACAGCCAAGACAATCCCCTGCAGTCCTGCTCACAGGACAACCTGGGCTAGATAATTCTTCAACTGAGATACCCATCTCCAGTGATTCTAGGTTGTGGTAAGTCCCCACTTAAAACCAACCACCACAACCATTTCTGAATATCACACTGGACAGGAAGCCTTCTACTCATGGATCTTGAGGGACATTCCCCATTAAAATCAAGTGGTTTTCAAGGAAGGAGAGTCTAGGTGTACACTTGTAGACAGGTGCCTAGTATAACCATCACCAGAGAGGCTTCAGCCAGGACCTGATGGAAGCAGATGTGGAGACCCACAGCCAAACATTAGATGGAGCTAAGGGAATTGTGTGGAAGAGGGAGAAGAAGGATTGTAGGAGCCAGAGGGGTCAGGGACACCACAAGAAAACCCACAGAATCAACTACTCTGGGCTCATAGAGACTGAACCAACAACCAGGGAGCCCACATGGGTCTGACCTAGCCCCTCTGAATATATGTTATGGTTGTGCAACGTGATCTCTTGTGGGACTCCTAACAGTGGGAGCAGGGGACAGGGGATGTCTCTGACTTTTTTGCTTGCCTTTGGGACCCCTTTCCTGCTACTTGGTTGCTTCATCCAGCCTTAATATGAAGGGAGGTACTTAGTCTTCCAACTTGCTATGTTACATTTGGTTGATAGCCCTGAGAGGCCTGCCATTTCTGAAGGGAAATGGAGGAGGAATTGGTGTGGGGGTAGGGTAGAGTGGGTGTGTGTGGTGGGGACTGGGAGGGCAGGAGAGAGGGAAAAGTGCAGTCAGGATGTAATACATGAAAGAAGAATTCAAAACAGAACAACAACAACAACAACAACAAAAAACAAAAAAAGTGTAGCCTGAAAGTTGCTCTGAAGCCTGGGTGGGGCTCAGCCTAGATCAGTACCTTAGTTGGCTAGGAAGAAGCAGAAATGGAACCCTTAGATCTGAACAACATTAGCCTTACAGAAAGGTTGGGGCGGTGGCATCCATAATCAGTACTAGTTAGAGGTTTGGGATCTGGCCTATTTTCCTTTGTAAAAGCTTCAGAAATCATCTCTGTAATAATTAACATCAGGCGGAGGTCAGTTGTGCACAGAAGATGTGGAGGTTTTCTTACCATTCTGAGGGATTTTGCATTGTTAAGACAAAAAGCTCTGTGGGAGAGAGAGGAGGGATAGAGGAGAGATGAGTTACTTTGTACTTTGATTCAAGGAAACCTGGATTTGGCAGGGGTAGATGCTTTTACGTTTTCAAAAAAGCTAACTTCAGGGATGGGGAAAGGGCCCAGTTGGTAAAGTGTTTCAAGAATGAAGACCTGAGTTTGATCCTTAGAACCCATGTTAAAAATAAAAAAATTAAGAAAAAAAGCTGGATTCTGTGGGGTGTACTAGTTGTAATCCCAGCACAGGGAACACAGAGATGCTTAGACCTCCGGAACTCACTGGCCAGCCAGCTTGTGTAAGTGTTGAGCCTGGGCCCAGTGAGACAACATCTCTCAAAAAGAAATATGCCGGAGAAAAGATGCCTGAAGAATGACTGTCAAGCTAACTATTAGGCACACACACAGGTACACAGGCACACAGGCACATACACAGGCACAAACACAGGAACACACACAGGCACATATACAGGTACACACACAGGCACATATACAGGCACACAGACACATGCACAAAGAGACATGCACAGATGCACACACCCATATACAGATACATATACACACAAACACACTTATACACACACACACACACACACAGAGAGAGAGAGAGAGAGAGAGAGAGAGAGAGAGAGAGAGAGCGCTAACTTCAAGAGGGACATCTCTTGTTTAAAGTTCCTGTAGCATCTGGATAATGGACAGATTGGATTCAAATTTTATGCGTTGTCCTGTTCTGTTTTGCATATCCACACGGACACATACCTTAGAAAAACAGATAATGGGTGAGGCCCTGGGAGTTGGTCTGTAGGTTGTGAGCACTTTATGCAAGCGGAGTGTGATTTTTCTTAGAATGAGTTAGGGAACAATAGCATGGGATTATCCCGACCAGGGAGTTTAAGAAGGGAAGTCAACAGCCATAACCAACAGCCTAGATCCTTTTGCTAGGCCTGCTCACTTGAGATGGAGGGAAAAAAACCAGACAGGCAATGAGAAGGAATGTTAGGGGCTGTTATGGGCACAGAAAATGCATTGGTTCTGGGATTTGTCAATTCCAGGAAAAAAGGAATCAGTTTAAAAATAGTTTTCAATCTTTTAAGGCAGGAAAGGCCTCTGGGAAGAAGAATGGAAGGTGAGGAAAATGTGGAGAGACTACAGATGGGAGGGAGGAAGCAGACAGCTTATCAGAGCAGGGAGGGCAAAGCAGGGGGGCTGGGGAAATAGCTCTCAAACATGAAGACTTGAGTTGGGATTCTCATCAGTCTCATAGACAGCTGAGCATGGTGGCACATGCCTATAACCCTAGTTCAGGGGAGGCCGAGGCAGGAAGTGTGCAGACTGAAGGGACAGTTCTGATGGAGGGAGATGTTCCAGGAGGAAGCTGAGGCATCGAAAACAGGAGGGATGGATGCAAGAGTGCCACACCGAGGGAGAAGTATGCAAGCTCCTGGGATCGAATATAAGGTCATGGCATCCACAAGTGTGTGTGTGTGTGTGTGCGTGTGTGTTGGAATAGTCATACTGAAGAGTGAACTTAAGACCCCATATACGCTAGGTAGATGCCCCACGCTGAGCAACATTCTTAGCTCTTTTCTAGAAGATTCTAGGTATGCATTTTATCATGGAGACATATCCCTAGCTCCTCCCTGGGGGATTCTAGGCAGGGGCTCTACCACTGAGCTACATTCCAGCCCTTTACTGGCAGATCTTAGGCAAGCAATCTATTCTCCAGTCAAGCCCCCTTTCCCTCTAGATAGACATTCTATCACTGAGCCATGCTTCCAGACCCTCACTGGGGGACTTTAGTCATGCCCTATATTGCTGAGCTATATCATCATCCTAAAGTAAAAATTTAAGTTTAATGCTCCTTAACTGTCCATGAGACTTTGCATGATGTCAGAATCTTGAAAATATCTTGAGGTTTGTTTTTTTTTTTTTTGTGTGTGTTCTAATGCATACCTATTTTGGTAAATATCCCGTGTGCTCTGGAGAGCTGTAATAAATATAACCCTGGAGGTACGTTGTTAATATCTTGACTTCCTTTTACTTCTTGGCTTTCTCTTTTACTTACAATGTGATTCTCAGGATAGACTTTATGCACAGAAATTTTAGGTTCACTCTTACTTTGTATGTATTCCAGGTCTAGTCAATTCCCTTAGGGTCGAATATTAATCTCCAAACTTCTATATTCTTTGAATCAGCATTTTTCCCAAGGCAACTCAGCTTCAGTGTTTTCTTAGAAGACTAATGTGAAAAACCATTTAAAAAAAATTTTTTTTTTGCCCTTGAGGCTTACTTGCACTTTCTTTCTTTCTTTCTTTCTTTCTTTCTTTCTTTCTTTCTTTCTTTCTTTCTTTCTTTCTTTCTTTCTTTCCTTTCTTCCTTTCTTCCTTCCTTTTTCTTTCTTTCTTCTCATTTCTTTTTTTAAAGCTAATGTTCAATAATGTGCTTATAATATATTTAATAATATTCTTACATCATCTGATTGTTTGATACTGAATGCTGCTTCTCTGAATTATAATCCCCCCCCACCCCAGGTGGAACCCAGATGCTCTGGTTTAAATTCTATTGCTGTAATAAACAAACAAACGAACAAACAAACACAAAAATCAACTTAAAAGTAAAAGAGTTAGTCCACAATTCCATGTTACAATTCATCATTTTGAGGACATTACAGAGGCAAGAACTCGAGATGGTTACTTCACAGCCACAGTTAAGAGTAGAGATGTGAGCGAATGCACACTTTATCTATTTTTCATACAATTTTAGAGTCACTTACCTAGGGAATGGAGGTGTCCAAAGTGGGCCAGGTCTTCCCACATCAATTAACAATCAAGTCAATCTACCACAGACATGCCCACAAGTCAACCTGACCTAAACAAGCCTTCATCCAGGCTCCCTTCTCAAGTGACTCTGTGTCAATGCAGTGCTTTGAATAAGAATTTCCCTAGAGGCTCAGACATTTGGATACTTGGTCCCTACTTTGGTGCTACTGTTCGAGAAGGTTTAGGAGGTATGGTCTTGCTGGAGGAAGTGCATCACTACAGCTGGGTTCTGAGAGTTGAAAACCTTGTACGATTTCCATTTTGTGCTTGTTCTGCTTCATGCTCACGGTTGAGATGTGAGCTCTTACCTACCGTGCTTGAGGCTTGCTGCTCGCTGCTTGCTGCTACATCTCCTCAGTCTTATACCTCAGGAACTGTAAGCCCAAATCACCCTTTATAAGTTGACTTGGTCATGGTGTTTTATCAACAGCAACAGAAAAGTGTCTATTACAGTCTAACTGACAGTTAAAGATAACCAGCAATCACATCATTCTGTCTCCCCTTCCAATGTAGTTCATAAGTGAACAATACTTATGGACATTCAGTGACCACCTAAGCCTTGTGGCATTGGCTTATCATCCTAGCTCTGGAGGCTGAGGCAGGAGGATCACAAGGTTAAGGCTTGCCTGGGAAACTTAGTGAGATGCTGTTTCAAGAAACTAACACCCAAACACTTCCTCAAAAACCCTCTTTCCCCTCAAATGACCGGTGATCACCCATCATTAGGTAAGAAAGGACCAGGCTGAGCTATTCATCTCAGGAATAAGCAAGAGCATTAATGATGTCTTCCTTCTAATTCATTTTTCTGGTATTGTAATTCTTTCTTGTCTGTCCCATTGATCTAGCATAGTTTTTACCAAGTTTCATATCCCCATTTTCATTATGTCTATCAGGGATTAATTTTTAAGGAGTAATTTCAAAGACAAGAAGTTATTAATGCTTGCTTAGAAGGAAAGGAAGGAAAGACACTGTTGAAGATAAAAGAAAGTGGGAAGAGATAAAGCAGGTCGTGGTTCAGGCAGACATGGTACAGTGTACATGAGACACTATTTCAACAAATAGATGTTCTGGGGCCTGAGATCTTCAGGAAGTATGCCCTTAATAATTTATTAATAGCACACTGCTCTAGTTTCCTTCTTGTTGCGGTGATACAGGACCCTGACCAAAAGCAATATAGGAGAGGAAAGTTTATTTCAACTTATAGGTTATGAGTCCATCACAGAAGGAAGTCAGGGTAGAAACTTTGGCAGAGACCTGAAGCAGAAACCACGGAGGAATTCCACTCTCTGTCTCACTTATGGGCTCCCATTTAGTTAGCTTTCTTACAAAGCTAAGGACCCCCCACCCAAAAACAGGTTTGCTCACAGTGGGGTGGGCCATTTATATCAATTAATAAACAATACACAAACATGATAGCAGGAGAATTGTATCTAGGAAATTCCTCTTTCAGATGACTCTAAGCTGTGTCAAGTTGAAAGTCAAAGCTAAATAGGACACACAGTAAATAGATAAAATAAGAAAGGATTGATTTCCTACCATATTTAGGCTCTGATTTGGGACTCTGGGAATCAAGGCTTGTGAGCACAAGAAATAATTCTTCTATCAAGTGCTCACTCAGAGACCCAACCATTTGACATTGTAATATGATGTTGTGACCTACAAATGTGTTGGACCATGTACATGGCTATTCCAGGATGCATGTAGCCTATGGGCTCCAGGTTGCATGTGCCAGGTACAAAATTTAGTTTCCCAGAGAAGATACAAACAGTAAGAACAACATATAATAGTGTATAATAGCTCCAGGATTTATTTAGACAAGTTCACTGTGAGCCAACAGAGTCAACTAAGATGAAAGAAACATAGATATAGAAATAGTAATAAAGATGAAGGTATGTATGATAAATAAATGATAGATAGGTAGGTAGATGGACAGATAACTAGATAATCTTGGAAGGATTGATTTAATGTTGAAGAAAGCCAGGGACTTGTTCTCTACATAGAACAAATGCCTGTGTGTTTTCTTGACTGGTCCTAATTGTGGAATAATTTGCCCATATAGATGCTCAGTCTGTTCTCTGTCTCTCTGTATCTCTCTGTGTGTGCATGCACATGAACATACATTCATGGAGGCATATGGAGGACAGAGTCACCTGTAGCATCTTTCAACACACTCCCACATTGATTTTTGAAGCAATTTATCTCTCTTTTCCCCAGGGGTTACTGACCACAGCAAGTGATCCTGACTCCCCATCTCTATCTAGAATGACAAGCATAACCTCCTACACTCAGATCTTTTTGGAAATGGAACCTCAAGCTTGCATACTTACTGACTAAGCTTGCACACTTACTAAGCCACCTTCCAAACTCTGATTCCCAATCAATTCTATTTATCTTCCTTAACACACCTTTGATGTACACTCTTGGAACACGAGCTCTTGACTGGACAGTTTAGAATTAGACTATCATCTAGGTATAAGTTCTTTCTGGACAGTAATTATTTAAGAAACCATTGTAAATTCTATTCTATTTTATTTTTTTCTTTTACGATTTTCAACTTTCAAATTCTGCAAAAATACCTTCAATGAATAATCCATTGCTATTTGCAAATGCTAAGCCCTCTCTAGAGAAAGATGCTGTATTAATATAAAGAAAAAGGCCCTTTGGTGGGCAGCTTAGTACCTCTGAGCCTAGGAGGACCAATTAGCCGACAAAATAAATTTCTAGAACAAAAGCTGATTTGATGAACTGTTACACAGAGGAGTCAAGTCAAAGAAATAATAATCACATGCGATTTAGCCTGGAACAAAAGAGGGAAACCGCCATGAACCACCAGAGAGCGAAGATTCTTGATTTTCATCTTGGTTTTGATGATAGTTTAAGCAACGTCTACAAAGGGGAATATGGTATTTTACGCGACTTCTGTGGAGGACAGAGGCTTGCCATCCCTGTGCGTAATTCCGTGGATGTTGTAACACAGCAGCCCCAGGTTCTAGCAGGTAAAACCTCGAGGTGGATAAAACATCTTTTGAAATAAGTGGAAATGATCAGATGATAGCCTGAGAGAGTACAAAAAAGTCAGTCATATATTGAAAAAGAAGAATGGCTTTTCTCATAGGGGAACCCAGAGCTCAAGCTATAATATGTGCTATGGTGACTAACTAACTCTCATTCCTCACTCAGAAACCATCTTCCCTGAATCAACACCACATAGTAGCTCTTGCTTGGAGTATGTACAAAGGACTAGTCATGTTTCTGGGCTTAAGTCTGGGACTAAAGCTGACTAGATTTACATTTCATTCCTATGTTTAAAATGTTTTATTTTTATTTCCCTGTCTGTGTGCAGTTTTATGTATCTTTGTACAGGAGCCCGTGGCAACCAGAAATGGAAGTCAAATACTCTAGAACTAGGAATTGGGTAACTGGAAGTTCTGAAATATTGTCTCCCCAAGGACCTATGTCCTCTAGCTTGATCTCATTCCTTGTGGGTTCGAAAGTCTTTGAAAATAGAGCCACCAGTTGGGGAATGAAGATTCAAAGCATGGCATAGGGAATATTTCAGATGACAGAAGATATAACCATTCATCTGATAATGTCCCCACCTTTCAGAATGACCCGAGATCTGTACCTTACAGCAAATCCATGTGAATGGAAGGCAATCAGAGGAGGGTGGGACAGTGCAGATGTGCCTGCAGTCCATGTGTGTGCTCTTGTCTACAGAAGCCATAGCTTCCTGGTAAGTATCTTCTTCAACCAATGCTCATATTATTTCTTGATCTTGGGTATTTCATTGAGAATAGAGATCACTGACTGGCTGACAAGAAAGGAGGATCTGCTTGTTTTCGTCACTCCGGTTTTAGGGTTACACATATATGCCACAATGTGCATGTTTAATGTGGTGGCTCTCAGGAGTTATGCCAAAGCCTTTATCTGGAGGATCCCTGCTAGTTCCTGATTCTTCTTCCAGCTGCAGATGAACAGCCTTCTCAATGCCTGTCATGTACATGTAGTACAGTGACTACAAACATGAGTCTAGAGCCAGAGATATTTGACCATGGTTATTTGAAGCTAACATTAATTAGATGTTTGTCTCCAGGCAAGCCATCTAACATCTCTGCATTTTGTTACACTCCACTTATCTCAAATACAAACTTTCATAGTATGAAGGTGCGGATGAGTCTCTCTAGGCGATAAGAATTAAGTGAATGCACATGGAGTGCAAAATACAGTTCTTAGAGATGGGGATGTGGCTCAGTGGTAGAGCCCCTGCCTAGAAACCCCCAGTGAGGGGCTGGGGGGTGTGGCTCAGTGGTAGAGGATCTGCCTAGAATCCCCCAGTGAGGGACTGGGGATGTGGCTCAGTGGTAGAGCCCCTGCCTAGAATCCCCCAGTGAGGGGCTGGGGGGTGTGGCTCAGTGGTAGAGCCCCTGCCTAGAATCCCCCAGTGAGGGGCTGGGGTGTGGCTCAGTGGTAGAGTCCCTGCCTAGAATCCCCCAGTGAGGGGCTGGGGGCGTGGCTCAGTGGTAGAGTCCCTGCCTAGAATCCTCCAGGGAGGGGCTGGGGGTGTGGCTCAGTGGTAGAGCCCCTGCCTAGAATCCCCCAGTGAGGGGCTGGGGGCGTGGCTCAGTGGTAGAGCCCCTGCCTAGAATCCCCCAGGGAGGGGCTAGGGGCGTGGCTCAGTGGTAGAGCCCCTGCCTAGAATCCCCCAGTGAGGGGCTGGGGTGTGGCTCAGTGGTAGAGCACCTGCCTAGAATCCCCCAGTGAGGGGCTGGGGGCGTGGCTCAGTGGTAGAGCCCCTGCCTAGAATCCCCCAGTGAGGGGCTGGGGTGTGGACCAGTAAAAAATGCATATGTAGTTCTTGGTGAGCATAACATTTTTATGAATTAGAGGTCATGTACTACATGGTCTTTTAGAAGCTTTTTCCCCCTGCTTAATAGTGTAATGAGTATATTACATATTAACTCCTTCTAAAGAACCATAATTTAGAATCTGCATAATTTTTCTAAAATCAAATTCTTGCCTCTGATATACTTACTTGGAGTACTACTGACTAGTTCTGACTTGAAAGTGCCAATAGGTGAGTGTACTTTAACATCATTTATATGTCTGCTATGGAACATTTTATATTGAAAAGTTCTGTTTCATTATCTGAGACATCTAGAGTTCATAAATGTGATTTTTGAAAAAAAGGGCTGGGATCATGGTTCAGTGATAGAATGACTGCATAGACTCCCCCATATTGAAAACATGGATAGCAAACAATCCAGTTTCCATGGGTAAACATTGATATCTTAGCTCATTCAATATCTTGATTTCTCTAACCTTCAGTTAAAAAAAACAGGCAAGGAGCCAGGCAGTGGTGGTGCATGCCTTTAATCCCAGCACTTGGGAGGCAGAGGCAGGCGGATTTCTGAGTTCGAGGCCAGCCTGGTCTACAGAGTGAGTTCCAGGACAGCCAGGCTACACAGAGAAACCCTGTCTCCAAACAACAACAACAAACAGGCAAGGCCCACATACATCAATTGCTTCCATGTTTTAAAAATGCTTTTCCAATCTTTATTGTTGCGATATGCTATTTCTTTTCCTTTTTACTGAGGCTAGGTCTCCCTATGTTGCCCAGGCTAGACTTAATTTCACTATCCTATTTCAATTTCTTTAGTGCTGTGATAGGTTTGTACCATCATATGTGACCCAAAATATGCTTAGTTTTCATATTTTATCTCATAGAGTTCAATTGAAAAGGATGAATAGGGAGTTCCCTTCCTGGAGGGAGAGACAGAGACAGAGACAGAGACAGAGAGACAGAGAGAGAGTCAGAGAGACAGAAAGAGACAGAGAGAGGGAGACAAACAGAGACAGAGAGACAGACAGAGAGACAGAGAGAGAAAGACAGGTATCAGTTCTAGATTCTCAAGATGTTCATCTACCTGTGAATCGAAGCCCCTGTTGCATCTTCTGATGATGTCACATTACACTCAAAGTGCCTAACATCTCTGGGTTGGGACTTCATAGGCTCACCACCTTTCTTTGTCACAAGCAACCACCAGGCAGAAACAGCAATGGTATAGCTTAGGTCTCATATTCTGGTGCTTGCATTAACTACCTTTCTTGGAATTCTCATGACAGGTGAGTTTCCATTTAGTGGCTGATGTAAGTTGTGTGCTGTGAATTGATTTTCTTTTCTTTATCTCTCTCTCTCTCTCTCTCTGAGATAGGATCTCATGTAGTCCAGATTGGCATTCAAATTCCTGTGTAATCTAGTATAACCTTCAACTTGATCCTCCTTCCTGCCTCTGCATCCTGAGAGCTGGAATGGCATGTGTGCACACCACCATGCCTGGCCTTCTCTCTCTTTTCTCTTCTCTCTCTCTCCCTGACCACCAGGCTCTTCACAATTCTCATCCCTCTTATATTTGTGTTTTCCAAATTAGCAGTTTGCTCTTGTGTGTTGACCTTTTTAATATTCTGTATTTTGATTGGTTGGTCTTGCCACTCTCTCTTGTTTTCAACCCAGTTTAACCCCCCAGGGAAGAGGTGAAACAGCTATCCAATAAAAATACAAAATACTGAAAAGGTCAGAATACACCATTACAATAAATTACCATAACTCAAACAAGGAAGCGGACATTAAGATTCTGATACAGACGAGGACGGAGACTGGCAGGAGAGTTGAAAATGGCACCTCATGAATGCATTTGGATGTCAGGGTTCACATGGAACAGAGTCAACATTCCAAATCGCAGCTGGAACATTGTCTTGTGAACTTCCTGCATCCTCGGTTGAAATACAGAAATGCCATACTGAACAGGCTGCTTTCTTTGTTTTACTTCTATCGCCAGACATGGAGGACAAGTTACTGCTGAGGGAAAAAAGAACAGTGTCTGCCAGATAAAGTACCACAGTCTGAGGGAGAGAACCCTGAACCAGGAATTAGGAGACTTAGCTCTGCATATCTCTGCTGTGAACTCATTGTGGAAGCTGCAAATTAATCAACACTTCCTGCCCTCACCCTTTTTCAGCACTGGGGATGGAATCAAGGGCCTTGCACATACTAAGCAGGTGCTCTGTCTCTGACCCACATGCCAGTCCCCCACTTCGGGATTCTAGACAGGGGCTCTACCACTGAGCCACGCCCCCAGCCCCTCACTGGGGGATTCTAGGCAGGGGCTCTACCACTGAGCCACGCCCCCAACCCCTCCCTGGGGGATTCTAGGCAGGGGCTCTACCACTGAGTTACAACCCCAGCCCCTCACTGGGGGATTCTAGGCAGGGGCTCTACCACTGAGCCACGCCCACAGCCCCTCACTGGGGGATTCTAGGCAGGGGCTCTACCACTGAGCCACGCCCCCAGCCCCTCCCTGGGGGATTCTAGGCAGGGGCTCTACCACTGAGCCACGCCCCCAGCCCCTCCCTGGGGGATTCTAGGCAGGGGCTCTACCACTGAGCCACGTCCCCAGCGCCTCCCTGGGGGATTCTAGGCAGGGGCTCTACCACTGAGCCACGCCCCCAGCCCCTCCCTGGGGGATTCTAGACAGGGGCTCTACCACTGAGCCACGCCCCCAGCCCCTCCCTGGGGGATTCTAGGCAGGGGCTCTACTACTGACCCATGCCCCCAGCCCCTCCCTGGGGATTCTAGGCAGGGGCTCTACCACTGAGCCACGCCCCCAGCCCCTCCCTGGGGGATTCTAGACAGGGGCTCTACCACTGAGCCACGCCCCCAGTCCCTCCCTGGGGGATTCTAGGCAGGTGCTCTACCACTGAGCCACGCCCCCAGCCCCTCCCTGGGGGATTCTAGGCAGGGGCTCTACCACTGAGCCCTGCCCCCAGCCCCTCCCTGGGGGATTCAAGGCAGGGGCTCTACTACTGAGTCACACCCCCAGCCCCTCACTGGGGGATTCTAGGCAGGGACTCTACCACTGAGCCACGCCCCCAGCCCCTCACTGGGGGATTATAGGCAGGTGCTCTCACTGAGCCACACTCTCAGCTCCTCCTCCTGATCTCAGGTGAATGCTTTACTTCTGAGTTATATCCTCAGCCCAAAGTTACTTAACGGTGTTAACACTGTCCCATCAAAGTCACTTTTTGTATCACACAGGACGTTGGAGTTTTGTTCTATCATCAACATGGCCATGTTGTGACAATTATATGGCGTGAAGTATTCTCTTCCTACCTATTATGTTCTGTGAGCAGGCAAATTTCTAAAACTCTCCAGATCCTGCTTGCCAATATTTTCTCTAGATTCAGAAGAGACCGGAGGTGGAGCACACGATTCAGGCTGCTGCCACTCCTCCGCCTTCTACCCTGTGTGGGAAGTTGAAATGAATAAAATCTCCAGCCTGGAAGGTCATTTCATATCAGGCAGATCAATAAGAACTCCATTTTTTTCCCCAGAGACATGGCAAGTAGGCATCGCTGGTAGCTCCTGACACCTGGGCTGCCAGCCCTCCTGCCTGTCACCCAGTTATGATGGCAGACACCCGTCCCACCTCCTCAGCCCCGCAGCAGGGCAGAGTATATCATCAGAGTCACCCTATAGGTAATGGGTGCCTTCAGGAGATAGGGGAACCCCTGCTTGTGGGCAGCCATAATTTAATCATCTCTATCTTGAACAAATTAGCTCTTAAGTGGTAGCATGAAGAGAGCTGTGTTAATCTACTGAATCGTAAACCTTCCCCACAGTGAGAAGCCGCCATTCACACAGACGCTAATCTGCAACCACACCGTCAGTCTGGGTTTTGACACAGACACTTTGAATTGCCAACAGAAAATCGTATTTGACATTTAATTCCAATCATGCGGAGCCTTTCATTGAAAGCGCTGTCACTTCACCTTTATTTGGGAGACAATACACTCATGTCTTCTCATAATTTTTTTTCCCCCTGTGGAGGAGGGGGAAGAGAGAGAGAGAAGAATGGAAGAAAAATTGAACTTAAAGGGATGGATGGGTGGCTTAGCAGTTAAGAGTACTTCCTACTCTTGCAGAGGACCAACGTTTGGTTCCCAGCATCCAGATGTGATGTCTCACAAATGTAACTAGCTCACCGGGATTTGTCACCATGACTGGCTTCTGTGGGTACCTGCAAGTGCGCTCGTGTGTGCGCACTCACGCACGCTTGGACATACACTTACAGAAAAGTAAATCTTAAAGTAAAAAGAAAAATCAAACTTTGAATAATGCACGGGTTGAAGCAATGCTCAGCTTCCCACAACAGCCTGCAGCTGATGTTGATCTGTGGTTTCTGCTGCTCTTGTATTTGCTGTAGCCCTAGTACATCTCTGTCACTGCAGGCAGATGATATATTATTGTGTGCATATTAGGTCTCATTGTATGTAAACCAGCACCGTTGTATGTGGATTAGACATTCATTCAAGTTAAAAGGGATGCTGAATGAAGACAGGGACATGTAAACTAATCGGTACAGTCATAGTTTCCTGTTGCTTTGATAAAATACTATGACAAAAGCAATTTAGGGAGAAAGTATTGATCTTTAGCTCAGGATCCTAGAGCTACCAGTTAGAGTCCATCAAAGTAGGGAAGTCACATGGGCAGGAGCTGGACTCCAGCTGCTAGGGTAACCGGTTACACTGTATCTGCACTCAGAGGACTGTAGTAGATGCATACATGCTAACACTCAATCTCACTCCCCTTTTCACATAAAACTGAGCTAGCCACTTGGATGCACGTTTTTTCCCACCACAATTAATGTAATCAAGGCAGTTTCACACAGACATGACCACAGGCCAACATTATCCAGACAGTCCCTCATTGATATTCTAGATTGTGTCAAGTTGACAATTAAAACTAACAACCATAGGTACAAAACTTTAGATACCTAGGAGATCCTATTTAACTGTGTAGTGTGGTGTCTATAGATATCAGTAACATATTGATATATATCAAAACAGCTATAGGATTTGCATGCTTATTTTTGTTTATCTAGTTTGTGTGTGTGAGATGCATGTGTGCATTCAATGTGCATAAAGAGGTTAGAGGACAACTGTCAGTCCCCTGGATTCTTCCATGTTTTTTGTTGTTTGTTTGCTTGTTTATTCTTTAGAGGAGGCCCCGTATTTGCAGGGTACATTATGAGGTGGGCTAGGCTAGCTGAGCAGCATACCTTCAGAGATCCACCTGTCTTTGCCTCCCATTTGCAAACTTATTGCCTGGCTTTTAAAAAGATTTATTTCTTTTATATTATGTGTATGAGTATTTTCCTGCATGCATGTATGTATGCATCACATGTATGTCTGGTGCCATGGATCCCTGGAACTGGAGTTACAGGCAGTTGTGATCTGCTGTGTGGGTGCTGGGAGTTGACCTCGGGTCCTATAGAGGAGCAGCCAGGGCTCTTTATCACTGAGCTATTACCTCAGTCTGGCTTTTGAAATAGGTTCTGAGTGTGAAACCCATTATGCTTATGAGGCTAAGTATTTACTAACTGAGCTATCGCCACAACCCCTCAAAAATAGCTAAAAGAGAGGCAGGAGGATTTCTGAGTTCGAGGCCAGCCTGGTCTACAGAGTGAGTTCCAGGACTGCCAGGGATACACAGAGAAACCCTGTCTCGAAAAACCAAAAAAAAAAAAATAGCTAAAAGATTTAAATGCTTTCATCATGAAGAAATGATAAACATTTGAAGTATCAGTCACGCAAATTAGCTTGGTTCATTCTACAGTATGTATTGATGTAATAATAGATCAACGTATACTGATTATATGATGTTTGAATATGATATATACAATGTACTGAAATGACACTTTTCATCTTATAAATCCAGTGAGATTTGTTTACTAAAAGTAAAATTCAAAGGGCTGGGGAAATCAGTCCATGGTTAAAAATGTTTGCTGTGCAAGTGTGATGATCTGAGTTTGAATGTCTGGAATTCATGAAAACCTACATACAGTTGCATACACCCGTAATTCTAGTGTTCCTATGGTGAGATGGTAGAGTTCCCAGAAACTCATGAGCCAGCTATTGTGATATACACAGTGCTAAACAAGGGACGTCACAAGGCAGAGGATGAGGAATTATATTTGAAGTTGTCTTCTGACCTTTACATATGTGCCGTGGCATGTGGTATGTAAATATGAGCGCACGCACACACGCACACATGGTTACATATTTTAGGTCAGCTTTCCCAACCAGCAGTGGCATCAATGTACCAGATAATGTTTTAAAAACATCTACTACTACTGTAATTTTATAACTTTAAGTATAAATGGTAAATAGTAAACTTTTGGTGCTTTCTGGGAGACCTCTGACATGTCATAAAATTGCAATCAGAACATAGACAGGACAGAAATGAAGAAAAATGCTGGTTGTCGCAGCATTTAAATCTTACCTGCCACCGAAATGCCACCCTTCTCAAGTTGAGTCCTGTGGGAAATAAAGGGCTGGGGAGAGCAGGTGGCATGTTCAGTAGGCAAGAGAGCCAGCCTTTCAAACTTGAGAGTCTTAGCTAGAGAGCTTGTCAGGAGGCAGGTCTCTTAGTTTACATCATCCCCAGGTTTGGGGGGTTAGGAAAGAAGGAAAGAGATGGAGAAGGAGGAAGAGGACAGGAGATAACCACAGGACTGCTGAAAGAGGTGGTTTCCCCCTTTCTGGAGTCTAGCTGTGTAGTCGTGTCCTCTGCTGCTGCTAAGTAGGAGAAGTCCCAGTCTCTGAAAGCACGTCTGGAGACACTGCTTGAAGGAGGCAGTCTTTTTGGATTAGACATCCTATTCCCATGCCGTCGTGACATCCTAGAGTACCACAGACAGGTAAAGGCTTTGTGAAACAAGTGTGCATTTTGGTTTCTTGAAAATCAAGAGCGAGTTTCTTCAGATGTTTGAGTCTTCCAAGTTTCTCTATCTACCCATCCAGCTGTGAACACCAGATCACCATAGTTGGAGCAGGGGGCTTCATTCAAATCTCTTCTCTGGTGGTCTTTCAGTGAAGACCAGTTACTATGGCTACAGAGGCTAAGTTGTTAATCTCAATGGTCCTTGATACTAAGAACTAGAATAGTGGCTCTCCACATGTGGGTGGTGACCCCTTTGTAGCTCGAATGACCCTTTCACAGGGCTTGCATATCAGATATTCACATTATGACTCAGAACAGTAGCAAGATCCCAGTTAGGAAGTAGCAATGAAAGCAATTTTATAGCTGGAGGTCACCCCAACATGAGCAACTGCATTTAAGGGTCTCAGCATTAGGAAGGTTGAGAACCATTGGGCTAAAGTGTCAGATGTGCATAGGGATGGGGGATGGGTTGTTTGATGGCTAGTACCTCCATATTGAGACACTCTGCCCTCTACAACATGACCAAATAAAGTGACGATTGGCAGAAGGCAGGAACTGTCTCCAGAAGTCATCAGGACCCTGCTTGGTCTCCCAGACAAGGAGTGACAACTGCTGGAGATACTGGGATACAGGAGGATACTAGGCTCCAGCTTGGAGCAGGGATTCTGCCACAGGAGACAGGAATGAGACAGACAGACAGAGAGAGAGAGAGAAAGAGAGAGAGAGAGAGAGCGCTAGAAAAGTATGATAGGTTTCTGTCTTGGAGGAAACGGTTACCACCAGGAGATAGATTATGCAAACAGGGTCTGATGGCTAGAGCTAAGGAGGTATGGACAATAGGAAAGAATTCAGCATTGCAAACCAGGCCACTGGATTTGAATCCACTGAAGATGGATGGCTCAGAATAAGAACACAGGGTACCTGACACTCTCTCCAATTTAAGGCGGGACTAGCCAGAGGAGTTAAGTCTTCATAGGGGTGGCTGGCCGGGCTAGGGTCGTGGAAAGCCTTTTATGTCCTTAAGTGCTCTGTGTCCAAAGGTGGGTGGTAAGTGTCATAAGCAAGTCCTGGAAGGCTCCCATGCCATTCCATTCTGGAACAAGTGTGCCTGACCACGGGAAACTTGGAGAAGAAAGATGTCACTAGACGATTGTTCTTGCACCATTCAAGTGATTTAGCTGCCTCTCTGACAAGATCTTCCTCAAATGTCTCTTTTCTCTCTCTTGTCACGTTCCCTGCTTCTCAGCTCACTTTCAGTTTGATAACCGAATACTTGACGTTAGGTATTATATAGTCTGAAGTCTGATGGCTGCAAGTCATGAGAACGACCAGGCTTTTTCGTTTGCATGGACTTTCTCTCAGGAGAATTGTTTTTGTGATCAATGTTAACTTTTTCTGAGGTCAATGTCCTGAACGACCTAGAGAGCACCATTGTTACCCTTTTCGGGGTGGGGTGCTTGGTGAAATCTAAGTACTTGAGTATTGCTAGACGAGCGTGTTACTGGTGAGCCACGCCCCTAACGCTCGTGTGTGTGTGTGTGTGTGTGTGTGTGTGTGTGTGTGTGTGTGTGTTGGGGGGGGGGATTCTAGGCAGGTGCTCTCCCACTGAGCCATGCCCCCAGCCCCTCACTGGGGGATTCTAGGCAGGAGTTCTATAGTCAAGTCATGTTCCAGACTGTCCCCAAGTCTTTATGGTTCTGCCTTCTCTCAAACACTGCCCCATCAGAGACCATGTTTCTAAACCAGTGTTTCTCAACTTTTCCTAATATGGTGACCCTTTAACACAGTTCTTCATGTTGTGGCTATCACCTCCCTCCCAGGTCCCTCACCATAAAATTATTTCTGTAGCTACTTCATAAGTGCAATTTTGCTACTGTTATGAATCATAATATAACTGGGCAATGCCTTTATTTCCAGCACTTGGGAAACAGAAGCTGGAGGTTCTCTGATTTCGAGGCTAGCTTGGTCTACATAGTTCCAGGAAAGTCAGGACTACACCGAGAAACTCTGTTTCCAAAATCTGATACATGACTCCTGTAAAAGGGCCATTCATCGCTACCCACAGGTTGAGAACAGCTCTTCTAAACACTCGTATCTTCTGGGGACACCCTCAAACCATGTGAGGAATGGGGCATAGGGAAAGTGCATGCGTCTGCACAGCTGCCTGCTTGTCGCCACGTGCTTCCCGCTGATAGAGATCTTTCCTCCTGTTATGGGAAGCGCTGCGAAGCTGCAGCAGGCCCAGCAGCCGTGGCAACAGCAGGGACGGACACTGTTGCGAAACCGGGAAGAAGTGTGAATTGTCCATTTCACACTGATCCTTTAATGTGGACACCCTTGCCGGTGATAATGAAACAGAGGGATGGGAATATCATGTTCTCAGTTCCCGCTACATTCTGGGGCAGCTGGCTGCTGTGCAAACTTGTGAAAACTGTAGGCATCGAGTAAGAGCCACCTGACCGGGGAGCCGGATGCCTTCCGGTTTATTTCATCTTACACCATGCCGAGGGCTAATTAGAGCAAGCCTATTGCTGCAGTGTTAACTGGGGCAAGCGAACCTGGCATAGCGTTTCTCCTAAGCTGGATGCCAGGTAAACATCTATTAATGGCAGCAATGGTGGTGATACGAGCAAAGAGATGAAGTTGTCATGATGCTGAGCTCATGAATATCTGCCTCTCTGTTTAAGCTAAAAAGTGTTGGAGGGTGCACTCTCTCTCCCTCTCTCCTTTCTGTCCCTTCTTCCCTCCTTTCCTCCCTCCCATCCTTCCCCCTCCCCCACTTCGTTTTGCATATAATTTCAAATATACCAGCTTGGCTTTGAATTTGCTGTGTAGCTGAGGATAACCTTGAACTTTTTTGTGTGTGCATGTGTAGTCTATACATTTCTATTCAGGTAGAGGTGTTTGTGTAGGTACACACAGAAGTCAGAGGACAACCTTAGTTGTCATTCCTCAGGCAGGGCCCACCTTCTTTTTGAGACAGAGTCTTTTACTGGCCTAGAACTCACCAAGTAGGATAGACTTTCTTTCTGGCTACTGTGTTTCCAGTCTTAGAATTACAAGACTTGTGTCACTATAGTGGCTTTGCCTCCATGAGTTTTGGGGACTGAACTCAGCCTTTCACGCGTGTACAGCAAGTGCTGTGCCTATGGCAAGCCCTCACATCACCTCGTAAACTTCACCGGCTTGTACTCTTGCCTCAGCTACAGGTAAGTGCTGGAGCTATAGGCGTGCATCATCATACCCAGCTTTATGTGCTGATGGGAATGGAACCCAAGCCTGTACCTGACAGGCAAGCACTGCCAAACGAGCTATAGCCTCAGAACCTTTTATCGTTAGTCATTAGTCTTCCACAGAACATGGCCTTTGCTTCAGTAAGGTCCCTGTGTGGCTGGGCATGAGGCATATGTGCTTTAGATCCCAGTACTCAGGAGACAGAGACAGGTGGGCTCTTTGAGTTCAAGGCCAGCCTGGTTTACAGTGTGAATCCCAGGGTAGCCAGGGATATGTAAAGAGACCCTATATTAAAAAAAAATAAGTAAATGAACGAATAAACAAGATCCCTGTGTAATCTTTTGTTGTTCTCAGATCCCCTGGAGTAGGAGTTACAGACAGTTGTGAGCTGCCATGTGGGTGCTGGGAATTGAACCCGGGTCCTTTGGAAAAGCAGACAGTGCTCTCATCCGCTGAGCCATCTCTCCAGCCCCCTGTTCGATCTTGAGTCAGTAACTTTATATCTCTGAGTCTAGTAGAGAGACCTTGTCTTTAAAAAAGAAATAAATGAATAAATAAGCAAAAAGTCCCTGTATAATCTTGAACTAGTAACTTTATATCTGAGTCTAGTAGAAAGAACCCTGCTTTAAAACTAACTAACTAACTAACTAACTAACTAACTAACTAACTACCTAACTAAAACTAAAGTCCCTGTCAATCTTGAGTCGGTAATTTTATATCTCTGAGTCTAGATTCCCTCACTTCCTGGGGTTATTCTGAGACTTCAGGAAGGTTGAGTATCCTTAGCACATGCACTCCATAAGCATTGATGGCCATGGTAATTGCCCAGCCACTGGTTGACAATGTGACAGGGAAGCCAGGCTTCCTGGGTTTGAATTCTGTAATGTTCATCATATTGGTACACTGTCACGTGTGGCTTGAGCCATTTGGGGAGCCGGCTCTGGGAATGGATTTGCCAATCCCCTCACCCCCAACTTCAGACTCAAGCATGTCTGTCTCAAAGTGCCATCTAAGACCCCTGTGTCTAGAGATAGGCTGGGTGCCCCTGACTGTGACAAGGGAGGGAAGGGAACAGCAAAACGACTCAAGAGAGAAAACAACAGGACCTTGAGGGTGGCTGGAAGGCGACCCATTTCCAACCGAGGTCACTTGTGTTCAGCCTATGATATAAAAGTGCAGTAGTGGGAGAGAGAATGCAGCTCAGCCATGGAGAGAAAAAGTTCCGTGGAGAACTCCAGATGACTGCCTCAGTCAGCCCGGATGGTTCCTTCTGGATGCTGTGAGCTTCCCATTTCATGATTTTGTTTTCATTGGTTGCTGTTTGATTTTCTTTACTTGAAAGCTTCACCCGAGGGAGCACTGCTCTGTCTCGAACTCTCACCAGGGACTCCAGCTTGTTAAGACAAGGTCTTTCTCATGTTTTACTGAACCATGCAAATGTCTGCTCAACCACCTTTCTGTTACTTGCTGTCTTATCCTTTCCTGTTGTGTACTAATGAAGGCACCCTTTGCGACTGTTGTGGATCAGTCTCTGGTCCTGCTCTGTGGTTTTCCTGCCTCAGCAGCCTCATCTGTGAAATGGGTTGAATCCTCCATGATGGGGTTTTTATGTTGAATACGTTCCTGTAGCGTTCTTAGGATAGTTCTTGGCATCAAGCACCTACTATATAAATGTTTATGAGCTAAGTGAGCGGATGTAGGTAGACCACTCCACAAATGTGCCTAAGACATGTCTCTCCAGATATGGGAAGAGGGAGAGAGAGTAAAGATCCCTTCTTCACTAAAATGACCACATTTTGATTGTTTTCTGTATAAATAGCTTTGCCAGGCAGCTAATTGCCTCAAATATCACTAGCTTACAGAGAAAGTAACTGTGTGTGTGTATGTGTGCACGTGTGTGTTATATATAGATAAATGTATTTATTGGTGTGTGTATGTGTGAGCATGTATGTGTGTGTGTATGATATGTGTGTGTACAAGCATATGTGTGTGTATGTATGGGTAAATGTATATGTTGGTGTGTGTGTATGGTTTGTGTGATGCATGTGTGTATGGATGATTATATGTGTGTATTGATGTATGTCTGTGCACATATATTTGTGTGTATTGTATATAAGTGTATGTGTGTATTTGTATATATGTAGGTATGTGTATAGCATGCATATGTATGTGGATATGAATGTATAGGTATATGTGTATATTAATGTGTATTATGAGAGAGAGAGAGACAGAGAGAATGGATGTGTGTGAGTGTAAGTGAATGTGCAGGTTAGACATCATTGCTCAGGAATTGTGCACTTTTTCTTAGAGGCAGATTCTCACTGGCCTGGAATTTACCAAATTGGCTAGCCTGGCTGGACAGTAAGTTCCAGGAACTCTCCAGGGCTGCGATGACCAGTACATGTCACTACCACACCGGCTTCTTATGTGGGTTCTGGAGCGTGAACTCAGGTCCTTTTGCTTGGGCTGTAAGCACTTTCTTGAATGAGCCAACCCCACCCAGTCCCAGAACAGTGGTTTCTTGTTCATCTTTAGGTGGACTACTGCTGTGGGTCTGTAGCAGTGGTGGTTAATCTTGATTGTCAATTTGACACCTGAGAGATTAGGCTGGACTTGCCTGTGACAATGTTTCTAGGGAAAATTGGAGATCCTCAAGGCTCTGACTAATCTTCAGATCATCGCTTAGTGGAGTCATGATACAATGGTATTGTTAAGAGACACTGAGGAGTGGGAGATGGGAAGGGGTTGGAGGGATGGGTCACTGGGGAGCTCTTAGAGCTGTATCTCGCCCTGGTCTTTTTCTGATTCCCTTTCTCTCTGCATCCCACCTGCCCTTCTGTGGACCATCCTGCTCTGCCCTTCCCTCTCTGTCATGTTGAGTGGACACTGCTGTAACCATGAGCTCAAATAAATTCTTCCTCCCTTAGGTCATTTCTGTCAGAAATTTGGTCGTGGTGATTTAAAGTTAACAAACACAAGATTTTTGTTCCATGGGCCTTATTATTCTGGAAACCCTGATGATGGAGTAACCTCCATGTTGGAAAAGGTTTGACTTCTCACAGAAGAAGAGCGAATTGTCTGAGTGGAACTCTACAGGCATCTTTTGAAATTCTGTGTGAAGTTGTGTAACCAGGCTGGAGCGGCCCCATGGTAACGGTTGCCGACAGGCTCCTTTCTTGAAAAAGATGGTATGGAATTGTGAACACACCATAGCTAGTTACCCAGAGAATCAGGGCAATGAGGAGACAAGGTGCCATTTCATAAAAGGGAAGTTCAATGTATTTACTCAGCTTGGAGTATAGAAGTCCTTGGAAGAAGGCGTGTTTGAAAGCTTTTTGGAGAAAGATTGATGGAATGTAACCCGTGAAAATCACAAAGCAGTATTGGGCTTGAGATACATTCTTTTAAATATTGGCTGCTGAAAATGAAAATAGGTCTCCTCAAGGTGGAAAGTGCCATGTACTTGTTATGAGGATTTGAGTGGCAGTTGTCAATGGGTGAGACATGAAATGGTGAATAGACTCTCTCTCTCTCTCTCTCTCTCTCTCTCTCTCTTTCTCTCTCTCTCTCTCTCTCTCTCTCTCTCTCTCTGTGTGTGTGTGTGCGCGCGCCCGTGCGAGCACACCTATCTACATACCTACTTCACACTTTCCATAACCATTCACCTAGTACAAGCTTCTAGGCTGACTCTGTAGCTAGTGTCTACTGTAGCTAGTGCCACATGAAATATCATGCGTATATAGATATCTCTCTACCAATTTTCTATGCAATTGGTAGAAGCATAAATTAACATGGGATCTGGGGAGTAAATATGGAAATCTGTGTCAAAAACCAAAAGAGAATCAAATAGTATGCTTTGACTCACTAAGTCTATTTTTGGTGAATTTGACTTAAGGATACATTCAGATGCAAAGACAACGATCGATGTCTTAAAAACGTGCTGGAGTCATTAACTGCACAATCACTTCATTAACATGTCAGCAATGGGAAAGTGCTTACGATATCATGTCACAGTGTAAAAGTCTGTACCCTATGTGATCTTGGTTATGGTAGAGATGGAAAACAAAACAATGGGAAATAAATGCATGAAGCAGTATTGATGGCTAACACTGGGCTGGGGTCATGGCTCAGATGGTAGAACACTTTCCTAGCTTACACACAACCCTAGATTAAGTCCCCAGTACTATAGAGACCAGGCATGGTGCCACAACATAACTGCAACCTCAGCACTGCAGAGGAAACTGAGGGCAAGGGGATCAGGAATTTAAGGGCATTCTTTACTATATAGTAAGTTTGAGGCCAGCCTTGACTATATGTCTCAAAAAAAAAGTAAAGCTAATTTTGAGGTTGGTACAGTGGTGCACACCTGTAATCCAAGTTCTTGGGAGGTTGAGGCAAGAGGATTACGAGTTTGAGGCCAGCCCCAATCTCAACCTCCATCCTTCATAAAATAAAATAAATAAGTAAATAAAAGTTGGGTAGTTCCAGTTTGAATATATGGGATTTTACTTATTTCTTCTATGCTATTTTTTTTTTGTATTTTGGTCTTTCTATACCAACATTTCTAATGTATTTTGTACTGTCTCTATTTTGATTGTAAGGTCTTTTTGAAGTTTATTTTTATGTTATGTGCATGGGTGTTTTGCCTGCATGTATGTCTGTGTACCACATGTGTGCAGTGCCCACAGAGGCCAGAAGAGAGTGACAGAGCCCCCTGGAACTGGAGTTACAGATGGTTGTAAGCCACCATGTGGGTACTGGGAATTGAACCCAGGTTTCTAGAAAAGCATCTTGTGTTCTTAACCACTAAGCCATCTTTCCTGTTCCCAATTTTAAGTTTTTTAAGGTAATGCATTCTTGTGAGACAAAAATCAAAACCCATTTTATTTCTCATTCATTCTTTCATTCATTCATTGCTATTTCTTTTTCCTATAAATAGCTCCTATCATAAGCTTTATGGGTATACTAAATTGTTCTACCCATAAGCAAGCTAAAATCCCCATTTGTTGTAGTTTGATTGGTTTTTTTTGGTTGTTTGTTTTTTGTTTTTTGCTTTTTGTTTTTTTTTCGAGACAGGGTTTCTCTGTGTAGCCCTGGCTGTCCTGGAACTCACTCTGTAGACCAGGCTGGCCTCGAACTCAGAAATCCGCCTGCCTCTGCCTCCCAAGTGTGCCACCACTGCCTGACTGTTGTTGTAGTTTGAATGTGAAATGTTCTCCTCAGATTCATGAGTTTTAACAGTGGATCTCCAGCTGTTAGTGTTTTTTTTGGGGGAAGTCTGAGGAACTTTTAAGAGATAGAACATTGCTGGAGGAAGTGGGTCACTGAGGGAGGGACTTGAGGCTTTATAAGTCATCTTTACTTCTTGATTACTATTTCCTGAGTGCAGATGTAGTGTGGTCAACCTTCCTCCTGCCCCAGAAGCCGTGACGTCCCTGACTGAAGTTGTCACCACAATTACCTGTGTCTCTCTGGAACTGCTGGCCAAACAAGCCCTGTGTTCCTTCAGGTGTTTCTGCCAGGCTATTATATCCAAGTAGTGAGAAAGAAACAGAGGCACCCACACAGTTGTGTACCACTTGACATGGCCTCTAGGAACCAATCTTGGGCTCGCCTCAAGAGTAGCAAGTACTCTTAGCTACTGAGCCATCTCCCCAGTCCCACGTTTCTCCGTTTCGCTATTATTTTTCTATCTTAAAGTGGCAATCTACTTCAGTAATGAGGTCACATTGATGCATAACAAGGCACCTACAGTTAAAGAAATGGTCCATTTGGGGGGCCTATCGTGACTCATGTAAATGACCTCTTAATTTATCTTTAAGCTTTTTTTTTTCAGTAAGCAGTGATGAATAGCATTCAAAATGTGTCATTTTAAAAATGTATGACTTTTGTAACCAGTGACAAGCGATTGCAGCTGTCAACAGGAACATAAGAAGTGGTTTGCCAACTAGGTAAGTTGTTGGCGCTTGAGCTCAGTTTGACAGATGTGCGGTTGGTTTACACAAGGTTTGAATGGACAAGACAGATGGGAAAGGAAGATTTGCCTTCATGAAGGAGGTGTGTAAAGCGAAACCTAAAAATGACATCAGCTAGTCTTATTTCTCACTTAGCAGTTAAGCTGCTTTAGGAACCTTGTCTGATGTATATCCCTGAAACATCACATTCGACAGACACTCCTTGTATCCGTCTATGCATGGCTGTTATTTCACAGAGAGACTGCTCATGGTCCTCTAAGACATTTCTGCAAACTTGACCTCATTTGACTGTTGTGGTAATGCTGTGAAATAGGGGAGGGCATCTAATGGCCCCATTTCAGGGTAATTAGCAGATACTCAGCTCTCCATCTGGCTGTCATCCCAGAAGAGGTCAGTGCTAGCTCTAGTTCCAGGCTCCCTTGCCCCTCCCCAGTACTAAAGATTGACCCTAGGGTTTTGCACCTGTAAGCAAGAGCATTATCACTGAGCCACACCCCCAGCCCCTCCCTGGGGGATTCTAGGCAGGGGCTCTACCACTGGGCCACGCCCCAGCCCCTCCCTGGGGGATTCTAGGCAGGGGCTCTACCACTGAGCCACGCCCCCAGCCCCTCACTGGGGGATTCTAGGCAGGGGCTCTACCACTGAGCCACGCCCCCAGCCCCTCACTGGGGGATTCTAGGCAGGGGCTCTACCACTGAGCCACGCCCCCAGCCCCTCACTGGGAGATTCTAGGCAGGGGCTCTACCACTGAGCCACGCCCCCAGCCTCTCCCTGGGGGATTCTAGGCAGGGGCTCTACCACTGAGCCACGCCCCCAGCCCCTCACTGGGGGATTCTAGGCAGGGGCTCTACCACTGAGCCACGCCCCCAGCCCCTCACTGGGGGATTCTAGGCAGGGGCTCTACCACTGAGCCACGCCCCCAGCCCCTCACTGGGGGATTCTAGGCAGGGGCTCTACCACTGAGCCACACCCCCAGCCCCTCACTGGGGGATTCTAGGCAGGGGCTCTACCACTGAGCCACGCCCCCAGCCCCTCACTGGGGGATTCTAGGCAGGAGCTCTACCACTGAGCCACGCCCCCAGCCCCTCCCTGGGGGATACTAGGCAGGGGCTCTACCACTGAGCCACGCCCCCAGCCCCTCCCTGGGGGATTCTAGGCAGGGGCTCTACCACTGAGCCACGCCCCCAGCCCCTCCCTGGGGGATTCTAGGCAGGGGCTCTACCACTGAGCCACGCCCCCAGCCCCTCCCTGGGGGATTCTAGGCAGGGGCTCTACCACTGAGCCACGCCCCCAGTCCCTCACTGGGGGATTCTAGGCAGGGGCTCTACCACTGAGCCACGCCCCCAGCCCCTCCCTGGGGGATTCTAGGCAGGGGGGTCTACCAATGAGCCACGTCCCCAACCCTTCCCTGGGGAATTCTAGGCATTCTACTTCTCTCTATTGAATTCTAAGCATTATCACTACACACTGGACTACACGTCTCTTTTTGTTTTATGCCAAAAATCTCACTATGTTACCCAGGCTGTCCTTGAACTCAGTTTGTAGTGCAGGAAAGCCTTGAGCTCATTATCCTCCTGACTCAGCCTCTGAAAAAGTAGGGATTTCAGACCTCTACCACCAAGCACAGTTTCTCTCTTTTTTCTACAGACCATGATGTGCATCACAACTTTAGCCTTCTCAACTTCTTTCTTCTGACGACCATTTATATCCAGACAACTCATTTACTTACCTGGGGCAGTATTTCATCCTCAGCTTCTCTAGGAGACTTTGCTGAGATGTCACATAGCTTAAACCTAGACCTTCTAGGTTTGATTTCTTCATTGAGATTTTTATGGCCCTGGTGGGCTATTTCCAACTAAAAAATATTGCAGCTATTCTCATTGGCATTGAACTTCAGGGCCTCTGTCTCTAATTTATCTCCATGTTGGAGCAGATCCAGAGCTGTTTTCTGAGGGAAATCTTGGCTCTGTGTGAGACTGCTCATTTAACTCACCTCAAGCTCAGATCCAGGCTACATTCCTTAATCTATAGATGAGGATGTCCAACATGTTGTGTGCGCTGCTGACTGTTAAAGCCTAGACATCAGCCCTTGATCAGCACTATGCAGGGGATGCCTACTAGGTTCCTATTGGAGGACAACAGCCTTTAATTCTTTGCTGCTAATGAATCAATATATTATTATTTTTGAGACAGGGCCTTCCGATGTAGCCCAGGCTGGCCTGGTATACTCACTAAATAGCTCAGGCTGGCTCATGATGCTCCTGACTCAGGTTCTTAAGCATCAAGATTAAAGGCAATGAACCAGCAGGCCCTGCTTGCTGTTAATTTTTTTTTTTACATTTTAAAATCACATTTTGTTTATAGATTTACTAATTTTTTGTTTTCTGTGAATTTATTTATTGATTGATGGGTTGATTTGCTGTTTCTCAATTTTTTTTTTTTGAGAATTTCATGCATGAGTACAGCATTTATATCATTTCCAGCCTTATCTCTCTGTCCTCCAACCTCTGTGTTCCCTGGAACTTCCTCTCAAGTTCATGACCTCTTATTTTAAAGTTACTAATGTTTTACTCTCTCACCACCATATAACCATCTTGGCCCCATCTAGTGTGCCTCATACGTACATGTGTTTATGACTGACCACCTGGGATTGGATAACCTATCACAGTTCATCCCTGGAGTAAACTGATTAGCCTCCTTTAAGTAGCCACTGATTGCTTTGAGCTATTTATCCAGAGGTGGGGCCTTGTGAAATTTCTTCTACTCGAGGTGGCCTGTTGACTGGTGCTGCCACTATGCAGATGTTGTTTAGTCATCTATACTGTTGAGATTTCATGGACTTAGCATCCCTGTCTTGTCTAGAAGACACTATCTAACAGCCAGCATCTGAACCCTTTGGATGTTACAGTTGTTCTTTTCCCTCTTCCATGATATTCCCTGAGACGTAGGTGTAAAGATTGTGTTGTAGACGTACAACTGGGGCTGGGTAACCATGACCACTTGTTCTCTGCATTTTGACCAGCTGTGGATCTCCACGGTAGCTGCTACAAAAATAAGTTTCTTTTTGCAGTGAGAACTATACTTGTCTGTGGTATAAGAATGAGTATTTAGAATGCAGCAAGAGAGGAATTATATTGGTTTAGGAAAATGGCAGTAATAAGTTCTCTTCAAGGATATATAACCTCTCTAAACATGGCTAGTTGTCTGAGGTTATAGTACCATGCTGACTTCTCTCCTATTAAATGGTCTTTAATTTCAATAGGTGTCAATAGACACCTATTGGTCACCCCCATGGTAATAATACCATTAATGCACCATTGGGGATATCTTGTCAGTCTGGTCATTGTTGTGGTTTGTAGACATTACAGCTAGTCTTGATGGTCTTTCTCCCTTGGCAGGTTGCATAAAACTTTCCAATACTATGATTATTAGTCCTCAGGGAGGAGGTTTCCAGGTCAATTCTAGATCTATGACTCCAAGTCCTATGTTCAAAGAGTGTGATGACTTCAGAAATAAGGTTTTAGCATTAAGTTTGAGGAGGCAACCATGGGCAATGAAATAATGTATAATGTTCTGGGAGTCTCTTGGATCCAGTGACAAACAGCTCAAAGGGAGGTAGATAGTCTGTGGCTTTTGAGGTGAGTGTGATCATCTCATGTAGCAAAACTCTATTTAAACTACACACAGAGAAAGGCACACATGTATTTATATATGTATGCATATATGTATATATGATGTATGTATATTAAGAGGGGTATAGTAAGACATAGGTGCTGTGAAAGGGGAAATGGGGGGACTTTGGGGAGGGAGAAAGTAATACAGAGGGAGAGGGGGGAAGGAGAGCTAAATGTGTGTTTGAAAAAGTTGTAAGCTTAAATTTTGTTCACTTATTGGCATGTGTTTTGAGGTCAGAGGATAACCTTTAGGAGCCAATTCTCTCCTTTTTCCATGTGGATCCTTGTGGGGCAAGTGGAACCGTTCCACCAGACAGAAGAACTGGTAAAGTCAAAGCATATTCAACGCCCCCCCCCCACTCCTGGTAAATCTCATAAATGAGAATGGTAGGTGTTAGTATCAGCTCCCAGCAAGACCACTGTCCTGGAGCATGTGACCATAACACCTCACTAAGAGGACCATGACAACCAGTCACAACCAGAAAAAGCTTTAGTTCGTTATGATAATGAAGTATCTAGATAGGTCCTGAGTTTTTAGCCAATGAGCTTCCCTTCCTGGGCATTCCTTCCCTCTGGTTCACCCTGAGTAAGACATATGCATCCTCATCCACCATGAATAAAACAGTTTGGACAAGCAAACACCCTCTCCTTCATCAAGGACTGCCACAAGGAGGCCTTTGTTATACAAAGCTGCACCTAAGTCTCCCATAGAAGGCTCCTCTTCCAGCCCCTCCATACTTCTGGCACTTACTGGGAGACAAGCCAGGTTCCAACCCGGTCCCTAGCTCATTGTGGTCCCTCAGACCCCAGTTCCCAACTCCTTGAGGTTCCCAGTAGCATCTGGGTACACAGGAGTTTGAGAACCACAACATACATTCCAGATCTCGCTATTTCTCACATCGAGAAACACAAGTTGGTACCCGGCATCCCAGTGGTAAGGAGGAAATGCAGACTTACAGAGCCTAATGTTTGAACTCATTGTCAGACTTGATAACAGTGTCTTTACCCACTAAGCCACCTTGTAAGCCACCTGCTGCCTAATATTTAACCAACACAGCAAAACTTCACTTTTTAAATTATAATTACTTGTATATCTGATATTCCAACTCAGTTACAATACCTCCTCTATTTGTAATTAGGGATTAAGTTTTTTGTATTCATTATTTCAGTTGACCAATAGATAGTAATATGCATACACATATATACATATAAACACACATGCACACACACACATGTGCTCACAATGCAATTATGTCCATACACACAGAAACATGCACACATAGAGGCATACACACACATAATTATGCACACATAATATATTCAGCACATACAAACATGCACATATGCACAGAAGCAAGTACACATAGAAGTATATACATTCATAATTATGCACATACATACATGTGCACATGCATGCATGTGCACACACACAGGTTAAAACAGAACTGGCTCTTGTGATTATGAAAGCTGAGAAGCTCTCAAATCTGCATTGGTAAGCAGGAGACTCAGGAGAGCTGATGTGTGTGTTGTCATTTTTAAAGTGACAGGTGCAATAACTCCCAGAGAACCAATGTTTTCAGTTCAGGGTAAAAGAAAAGGAAAGATTAACATCCTAACTTATGCAACCTGCAGGAGAAATCCTTTATTACCCAGATCTTTCAGTCCCATTTAGTTGGATGAAACCCAACATATCAGTTAGCCAGCTCTTTGTCCCTGTGACAAATACCCGAAAGAACACTTTCGGAAGAAAGATTTATTTTGGTTCATGGTTTTATGGGACTCAGTGGATTGTTTCAGGCTGGGCATGTGTGTGGGACTACAGTTCTTCATCTCATGGCAGTCAGGAAGTAAAGAGAGACAGACATAGAAGAGGGCCTGAGGACAATGGCATGCCCCAATAACCTGTTTCCTCTAACCAGACACTATGTTCCTTAACCCTGCCCCCAAGAGTTCATTTAATTCTGGACCCATTTGTGGAATCCATTGGCGAAGTGAGAACCTTCCCAAGTCAATCACTTCCCAAAGCCTTGACTGTTGGTTGGGGTTGGGATTGATGTTTCCAGATTCTTAGCCTGTGATGGCTATTCCTGACTGTCACCTTGATTGCATCTGGAGTGAACTACAATCCAGAAATGGAGGGCATGCCTGTGTTTCAGATACTGAGACTGGAAGACACAGGCTTCTGACCCTGATCTTGACCTGGGATGACACATGCTTTTGATCCAGATCTTGAGGCATAGTGACCAGGAAAAGTTTAGGCCCAGGCAAGGTAGTGCATACCTTTAATCCCAGGAAATTGAGGCAAGCAGATCTCTGAGTTTAAGGCCAGCCTGAGAGAGAGCAAGTTCCAAATCCAGATGTGGTGGTGCACATCTTTCATCTATCTGGGCCATACTTTCTGCTGGAGACCTACATAAGGACATTGGAAGAAGGAAGACTCATTCTTCTTTGTCTTCTTGCATTTACTTGCCAGAACATCCGTTGGAACTTAATTCTTAAGGATTCCAGCTTATATGGAAGACCAGCTGAAACAACTAGCCTTTCAGGACTGAGAAACTACTAGATTGTTGGACTGCAGATTGTAAGTCATCACAATGAATTCTCTTAAATATAGAGACATTCCATAAGTTCTGTGATGCTAGAGAACCCTGACTAATACATGACCTCTTATCCAAAGAACTAGAAGTAAGGGCTCACACAGATGTGCAAAAGAAGAAACATAACTTTATTCAGAGCCCTCAACAGTACAGATTTTAGAGGGCTATGCTCTCACATTTGCTGGTGGCCACACGACTCAGAGTATTCAAGACTCCCTGTTTGGTAGCTTTATGTTTCAAGAGAAGGAGGAGCTGGTTACAAAGGGGCATAGTTTGAGTGAGTCTCTATTTTAGTTGGTTAAGTCATATATTCATTCTTCCCACTGCACATATATCACTACCCACAATGCATCTGACTTTAATCACATGCATACCCAATTATGCATAGGCATAAGATGGAAAATAGGAGATTCTCCTTAAAAGTTTCCTTGAAGGACTCAGTTTGGTTTTTTATGTGTGAATTTCAAACCAGTCCAGGCCAGATCAGCCCTTCTGCTTATTACCTAGGTATGTCAGGAATATACTTGAATGGAAAGTATCTAAACTTGTTATTGGAGACAGGGAAACTTACATTATTCTTTTGAAATGGGAATAATGTTACTCAATGCAGGTGGAGTGTTGCAGGGGTTCTGAGATAGCTAGGCCCATTGTTTAGAGAGGGGCATTTGTGCATAGTGTGTGTGTGTGTGTGTGTGTGTGTGTGTGTGTGTAAAAGAAAAATAAAATAGGATTCCAGGATAAACTATCTCCTATGTTTGCCTACCTCAGCCTTGTCTCTGAACACTGACTGTGTTGGAGACCAAGCCTCTAACACAGGTGTATTTGAGGGATGTCTCAAAGAGCATTCTTTTTATTTAGACTACTGATTCGAAGGTCAACTGAATCCAGAAACACTTTTAGAGGCAAATTACCTGAGTAATATTTGAGCAAATGTCTGTGCTTTCTATGGCCTTGGTTCTGTCCCCACACTAAAAAGGAACCACTATGGTGAGCAATAGTAACTGAGGATTTCCCTCGGAGAGAAGGGAGGAGCCATGAGAGAACCGTGAACAAGAGGGATTCAGACTGACACAAATACATACTGTGGTGGGATCTTTGGGCTCTCTGTGCTGTAGGTGGCAGATCCAAAGGGATTATTTAAGCCTGCTGGAGTCGACATGATTCCATCAGAAGTCTAAGATGCTGGACATATTGCTGCAGGATTTGGGTTTTGCTGCAGGTTTTCTGGCTTGGTTTTTGTCTGTTTTTCCCCCCTTTCTTTTCTTCTGTTCCTTATGTTTGATATGTGAGGGGTACTCTATCATTGTATATTGGAAGCATGTAGCTTGGTTTTCCTTTTTAAAGGGGTTTATGGTTCAGAGACTGTCTTAAGTCTCAAGGGATTTGGGGGCTTTTAGACAGTGTTGGGACAGCTAAAGACTATGGGAATTTTTAGAGATACACTGAGTGTATTTTTTGTTGTGATATATAAATGAGACTTTGGGTGCCATGGGTGGAATGTTTTGGTTTAATATATTGTGTTTGGGTATCAAATTGACATGATGTGAAGTTGTGATGGTTACTATTGATTGTCAACTTGGCAAAATCAAGAATCACATAGGAAACAGACTTCTGTGCCTGTCTGTGAAGGAGTTTATATACTGGGTTAATTGAGGATACACTATCTTAAATGTGAGCAGCACCATTTAAGGGTCTGGGGTACTGGGCTGAGGCAAGCTGAACACCAGCATTTATCTTTTTCTCTACTTCCTGACTATAGGTACTGTATGATCAGCAGCCTCACTATGACCTCCACACTCTGATGTTCTGTATCATCAACCATGAGCCAGGACAAACTCTTTTTTCCTTTCTTTGTTGAACCTAAACTATAGGTTTTAGAGCAGAGAGGGAAAAACTGAGGACAGGAGATATATCACTATGTAATTGAAATAATAAGGAATGAGAGTAGCTCATTCCTTGATGATGGGAAAGATCCTGGTTCTAGGGAAATTTTTCATGTAGATTGTAGGCTTAGATTTTTTTAAACCTACTTCAATAAGGGTTCTTAAACTCGTTAACATCCCTTCTAGTCCACCACTCACAAGAGGGAGTGGAAAGGAAAGGTTAATTGGGCAAAGAGGGATGTAGACCTGTTTAGAAATAGTTCTTTGGAGCATTTTCAATCTATGTTATCAGGATATCAGCAGTTCAGTTCACACAATTTAGCAGCAGTAGCACAATCCACTTGCAAACACCATTCACGAATCAACAATGGCAGTTCCATCCAGAAGAAACTGCAAGGCTCTACAAATAAGTCCTCTGCTTGAGTCTTCTGAAGAGACAAGAAGCTGCTGGAATATCAAGAAGGTCTTTGGTGTGTTACTTTCTATGAAGTCACACAAACTGATCAGTGAAGAAGGCAATGCAAACCAGTTCCACAGCATTGTCAGCAAAGACCAACAAAGACCAGGGAAGAGTGGCCAGGTTAACTGATGCTACAGCATCATCCACTGTCTGATAGGTTATACTTTTACTCTTTCCAAATATCACATGACTTCTCCAATAAACATTACAAGCCCCATTTCCAGGAAGCTTCCAGAAAAATATCATGTCTCTTCTCAGCAAAACATCATCCCTTGGATCTGCTTTAGCAGAACATCCTTTCATAAGACAGTTTCCAGAAGAAAAGCAGCATATGACATAACTAAGACACCCTGAAATTTTTACTTCAGTAGATGATGATTTCACATGGAAATTCGTGTCTCTGTTCACTAGGAGCTTTGTCCATATTTTTGTGAAGCTGTCTCTTAGCTTTTTGTATCTTTGTAACTATTTTGCAGTTTTTTCTTCATCTCCTGTGTTAATTGATGCTTTGTTGATCTTTGTGTATTGATAAAATTCCTTCTTTTAGGGAGATGTGAATTTCTACTTCTTCCCTTCAAGATTGGCATCTGAGGGGTTGGTGGTACAGAATGTAACTTTGGTGTGGTTAGAAAGGATAGAATAGACAACAATCCTGAATGCCCAGGTGGGTTGCTTTATTGAGGGAAGAGGGCATGCTTGTGATCAATAAAGACAGTAAGAACTTTAGGGAATGAAAGACAAAGGGAAATACTTCACCAGAGACCCATGATTTTTCTTTCTCTCTTATTCTCTTACAGTACAGAAGAGATTGTCCAGACTGAAACTCCTACTTCTGGGGCTGTGGAGATGACTCAGTCAGGAAAGTGTTTGCCATGCAAACATAAGGATCCAAATTCAATCCCTAGCACCACATAAGATGCCAGGTGTGGTAGCATATGCTTGCAATCCCAATATTGGGAAATGGAAACAGAGAGATCCCTAGAACTCACTGGACAGCCAGCCCAGGCTAATTGTTGAACTTAAGACCAGTGGGAAGACCTGTCTCAAAAATTAAGATGGATGGCTCCTGAAGAATGACCCTGAGGTTGATTTCAGGATCTACATACATATGCATATGCAGATCTACATACAGATATATATGTGCACTTGTATCTGTACACACATGTGCAAATAAACACACGAACACACACACACACACTGAATTTTAAAAATTAAGTCCTATCCTTTTTTTTTCGATGCTATTTGATGCTTGGCCAATGGGATACTTCATCACTAGGACATCAAAGAGAGCCACTGAGCTGCAAGACAAGTGGTTCTCAGTGCTGGGAGAATATGCCAACTTTGCTGCTGCTACTGTTTGAGCTGAAGACTCAGCATGCAGCTGTGGTTCTCAGATGACAGATGGCTGGACCTGATGTGGCCCAGATTTTAATGGGGCACCCTTAATGAGTTGACAGCTGCTCCTGTCATTGACTCAGTGTCCCTGCTCCACTGCCTGCCCTACCCTTCTATTCTACAACAATCTGCTCTGCAGTCAGAATAGCATCCATCCCACATCTATTGTGTGCAGAAAAGACCAGAAGCATATATCACGTCTGCTGTAAGGTCATTTGTTGACATTGGGGCACAGCAAAATAATGAAGTCATACAGAGTTCCTGGAATGGTCAAAAATGAGCTCGTTAAAACCTAAAAATGTCATTGCAGTAAAAGCACATGATAAGAATAGCTTTTGAGGGAACGGAGAGATGGCTCAGTGGATTAAGGTGTCTGTTACCAAACCCAAGGATCTGAGTTCAATCCCCAGGACCCACATGGTGGAAGGAGAGACCCAACTCTCACAAATTGCCTTCTGACTTCCACATACATGGACCCACAAAATTAATAAAATGTTGAAAAGAATGGTATTTATTTAAAATTTTTTGTATATGTGTATATATTTGTGTATATCCAAAACTAACATCAGTTGTCTTCCTTGATCACTCAACTTAATTTACTGAGTCAAGGTCTCCCACTGAACCTAGAGCTCACTGATTTGGCTAGTCTAATCATCCAGATTGCCTGAAGGATCTTTTGTCTCTGCCTCTTAGGCACCAGGACTGGAGGATTCCTTCATGCTCAGAATTTATGTTGGTGCTGGGGTTTTGAAATCTGGTTTTCATGCCTGAGCTGTAAATGCTTAACTCACTTGAGTCATCTTCCCAGCTCCAAGAACAGCTTTTATGCAATGCACTAATTCATTAAGATTGTCAGATGATATCATCTACCATTTGGATTGTAATAGAGACTAGGATTACAAAGGTCTTAATCCAACCCTGTTCTTGCAGATGCTGAGCGACACTGGGCAAGACACTCATCTACAATAGGCATAGTTACACGTAGCTCGTCAATGATGATGCAAAGGGTTCTGGGTAGATGACAATCACCATTATCACGACTACCTCTATTACATTTGGTTATGTCTCCTCTGTCCCAGGTACTAGTATGTGCAATGTTCTTACTGTCTTCAGTGGATTAGATATACGAATCTCAACTATCTCTGTGTCTTATTTCTCTGTTCCCTATGTAAGAAGATCACCCTTTCCTGTGCAATATCAAATGAAACCCAGATTTAAAACAGAACTTTTCTGACAAAAGCAGACTAAGAAGTTTCAAGCTCTTCCCATTCCAGCCACTTGGCCTCTCCTTGTTGCCTGATGTGTTTCTATCATAAATGGTACCTGAGAACCACTGGTAGAAAGTGTATTCTCCTAACATTTGCTCTAAATAGCACCATAGACTTGCTGACTTAAATGTATTCAGCTAAAGGAATGATAATCCATTTTCTTCTTTTTCCTAGTGTTTGGAGTTTGCATATGCAGGTTGACTTGTAACCCCTTCTCCATATCACTGTCAACATCTTGCTGTCAGCCCATGTTCCCTTCTCCTCTTTAGTAGCTAAATAAGTTCTCTCATCTCTTTCTATTCAGGAAATTTGGCATTAAATTAGACCAACACAGATATTCCAGTGTAAATCTTCTATGTTAAAATTATAAATTCTGTTTTTCTTTGGTTTTTAAAGATGTGTGCATGTGTGTATATATGCCACATGCATGTAGTACCCCATAGAAGCCCATCAAATCCCCTGGAGCTGCAGGCACTGGCTGTTAGGAACCACCTGACGTGAATCCTGGGAATCAAACTCAGATCCTCTGTAAGAGCCCTATGCACTTCTAACTGATGAGCCATCTCTCTGTCCCTATTAGCCACACTGTAGAGTCTCTTTTGTAATGTCAAGTTAAAGCCACATATATTCAGCTGCTACCAGGAGTATGTAGCATCTCCTCAGCTTTGTTGGGAGCCTTCATACACTCAGAATTGAGCTCATATCATAGAGTGACATCAACACTTTGTATTTAGGGCCAACAAGATGGCCCAAAGGGTAAAGGTGCTTGCAGATGAGTCCCACGATCTGAGCTTTAATTCCCAGCACCCACATGGTGGAAGAAAAAGCACTATCTCCCATAAGTTATCCTCTAACCTCCACACCCTGTGGCATGTGTGTGTATCCCCTACAGCCGAAAAAAGTGAACTGTAAAAATAATTTGTATAGGTACGATTGAATCTTTTCAAAGTTGCTTTCCAAATCTTCCCTCTATTAACTACCTTTATAATATAGTATAGTAGACGGGGAAGGATCAATTACTCTACTCTTAGCTTGGTGAGGTGTGATGCCAGTTCTATTATAAAGACTTCAGCGTTCCTCTAGCAGTCCAAGCTATGAGTGTCTTTGGTCATCACTACCATGTCAATAACAATTATTTCCCCTTCATGGTTAGCTCCACTCAGCTGAGTCTAAATGATATCAAAACAGCCAGTCAATTTCATCAATGTACTACTCAGTCTGTCAATTTAGTAGAAAATAAAAAAAAATCAATTAAATTAGTGGCTCAAGCGAATTGACAGGTTGTCTAACCAATTTGATCACCTCTGAGAAGGCTATACAGATGGTGCAAAGATGTATCTCGCCATCTTAAAGATAGCCAGTTACTCCGAAGGGACACTGTTTTTATAGTGATAAAAATAAACCTCTTGGGCTGAGACAGTTCAGAGAGTGAGGCCCTTGCTGACAAGCCTGACAACTTGAGTTTGATCTTTAGGATACAGACGATGAAATCAGAGGCTCGACTCTTACAAGTTGTCCTATGATTTTCACATGCGTACACAGGCTGTAATCGAGTGGGCATGTGCACGACACTGTGTAAATAAATGTAATAGAATCCTTGATAACTCTACCTTAGAGAAGCCCGTATCCATGTTCCCTTTTTGCTCTTCCGCCTTATTCATTGAGCCAGGGGCTCTCAATCAAACCTGGAGTTCACATGGAAGAGCATGTCTTACTTTCTTCTGTAGTTCTCCCTCTTTCTCTTAATGGTCATGCTTAAAATTTGTCATGATATGTATTTGAGAGCGGAGGAGATTTGTCAGTGGTTAAAGCACTTGCTTTGGATCCAAAGAGTCCCCCGTAAATGCCAGGTGGGCAAAGTGACCCACTATGATTCCAACCACACAAGATGGAAGCTGGATCCTCAGAGCAAGCTAGCTAGGGACATTAGTCAAATTAGTGAGCTCTGGGTTTGATTGAGAGACTGTGGCTCAATGAATAAGGTGGAGGAGCCATGAAAGATGTTTCCCAACACAAACCACAAGCCTCCACATGCATATGTATACATGTGTGCATGCATGTCCACCCATGTGCCCAACATGTACACACACATGCGCACTACACAAACACACATGAAACTAGAAAGGCAAAATATATTTTAGTTAGGTTTCGACTCTGCTTCCTTAAAAAAAAAATCTTTTTTCCCCTGATTTTTCAGAGCTTATAGCTATTTTAAGCAATTTCACTATAATGATGTGTTTTTGTTGGGCCAACAGCCTGAGGCAGTTAGGACAGCTGATAAAATGAAACAAGAAACTAAATAAGAAGTTTAGAGAGACACCGCAACGGTGCTAGTCATACCTCCTAACATGTGCTTGTACCTGATTTAAACATTTACATGTATTAACTAATTTAACCCTCCCGAGATGTCTACGAGGTAGGAGCTGTTTTTGCATTCTTTGCTTATTTAAAAGAACTATGTATGCATGTGCATGTGAATATGTGCATGTGAGGGTAGATGTCCTCAGAGTTCAGACAAGGGCATTGGATCTCCAGGAGCTGGAGTTAGAGACACTTGTGAACCTCCTGACAGGAGTGTTAGGAACTGAACTTGGGTCCTCTTTAAGAGCAGTCACTGTTAACTGCTGAGCCACCTCTCCAGCTCTCAAAGTAAAAACTATTAATATTTATATTTTATGAGAAAAAAGGGCAAAGGATAGAGTTGGAGTTCAAATGTAGTCTTTTACCGACTGGATTTCTTAATCAACAGTTCTCCATCTCATGTTGGGGACATGATTCAGCCAATGAAGTGCTAGCCATACAAATGTGAGGACCTGTGTTCTATTCCTGGAATCCATATAAAGACCAGCAAACGGAACCAACTAGATGTAGATGTATTCCTTGTAATCCCAGTGATGATGAGACTGAAATGCATGGACCCATGGGGGTTGCCATTTAGCTAGTCAAGTCTTCTTGGTGAGAGGCCTTGTCTCAAAACACAAGGTGGACAGCTCCTGAGAAACCATAGCTGAGTTGTTCTCTGGCTCCCACCAACATGTTCATATACAGAAGGGGCAAGGGACAGATTCCGCCTCCAAAGCCATGCTCCTAATATTCTTTTTCTTCCAGTTAGGCTCTGTCTCCTATTTTCTATCATCTTTCCATGATACTGTCATTATAAATGAATAAAGAGATTAACTCGTTGATTAGACCAGGACCCTGAAACCTCAGCTGCTTCTGGGAACACCATCACAGACATTAACAGGTGTGCTTTACTGATCTCGCAAGTGTCTCTTAATCTAACGACGTTAAGAGCTGAGATTCATCACCATTGCCTGATGTCTTAGTTACTGCTCTTGTTCTGACAAGACATCTGACAAAGGCAACTTAAGGGAGGAAGGCTATTGTGGCTCATGGTTTGAGGCTGTTGTCTGCCTTGGCCGAGAAGGTATGGCAGCAGGAGCTTGAAGCAGCTGGCTGCTTTGCATTTATAAATGGGAAGTAGAGAGATGAATGTTGTTTTCTCTGTTTTATTTAGTCCCCAAATGTGGTGCCCATCTTTAGGATAGGGTTCTCCACCTCCACTAACCTAATCTAGAACCCTCCTTACAGATACACCCAGAGATTTTTCTCTTAGGTAAATCTATATCAGTGGTTCTCAACTTGTGGGTCATGACCCCTTTGGGGGTTGAGTAATCCTCTCACAGGGGTTGCCTAAGACTACTGGAAAACACAGATATTTACATTAGGATTGTTAACAGTAGCAAAATTACAGTCATGAAGTAGCAACAAATATAATTTTATGGTTGGGGGGGTTACCATGACACAGGAATTGTATTAAAGGGTCACAACATTAGGAAGATTGAGAACCACTGATCTAGATCCTGTCATGTTGCAAATCAATATTAATAATTATACCTGGAAATAAGAAAAGTAATATATAGAAGGCCATTCATCACAGGCTTATTTATAAGGGCAAAAATCTGGATCAATTTAGACAGAGATCTAGTATATCACATCATTGCCATGATAGGGAAGTATAAGTGAATGAATGAAATATATGAATGCATAAGTATATACATATGTATGTATATACATATGCGCAAGAATTATTTTTCAGAGATATATTCTGAATTAGGCAAATCTGATACCAATTGTTTGCTTCAAACAGTTATTTCTTGTGAGGGGAGAAAGGGAGATGAGTAGAAGCAGAGAGTGAAATGAAGTTGGTCTTGTGTTGTTAATTACTGAAATCAGAAGAGCTACAGTGGGGCCTTAGGGGATTTATGATGCTTCTCTTTATACATATTTCACATACCAGAAATATTCCACATAAAGACTTTTAAAGGTATGGAACAAAAAAAAAATCTCTGTTGAATTGCCTGGGGCTGAATTTTGGTTTTGTTTCAATTTTTACAATTCCCTAAGTGATTATAACATGCAGCCCTGATTCCAGAACCTTCTGTAATTTTCCCTAACAACTTTTCCTCAGTGGAATTTAGAATTCCAGTCTGCTGGCGAGATGAACACTGTCCTAGAGTAACAATGGTATTTTTCCTGTGATTGATGCCATCTTGAAATTACTTTGGCGAGAGGGTTGTAAGATGCCATTTTTTTTCTATTAGTTTTTCTAATTCCACCAGTTGGTTTGAAACTCCAAAAAGTTAATAGTTGTTTTATATTTGACTTATTTTTGCACTTGAGGCCTGAGACAGTGCCTGCCAATAAGGAGCTGACCTAATTTTAGGAAAGGGTGTTATTCTGAAGATTTCACTGTTATCTATTCTCCAAGAGGATGAAATGGTCTTGTTCCCAAGAGCTGATGTCAAGTCTGTTTCAAGACGCTCCATGCTCTGAGAAAAGAATGCTTATAAATCTCTACACAGAAAGTTGGCTACCATTGTGGGAAAGAGTGGGTAATGTAGTCATTCCCTGAGAGATCTTGCTACCAATTTGCTTGGAGATTTTTATCAGATGTCAGAGGCCATGTTGGATACTGTTGCAAATCAGCCATGTGAGTTTTTTTTTTTAATTTTTTAAAAATGTTTTTATTGATTGCTAACTTGAGAGGATCTAAAATCCTTGGAGACAAATTTCTGGGCATATCTGTGAGAGATGAACACATATTAGGCTAACTGAGGAAAGAAAGACCTGACTTAAACGTGGGTGGCATTATTCTATGGGCTGTAGATCCTGGAAAGAAAGATACCTAAGTATTGCTACTCATCTCTCCCTGCTTTATGACTGAATGCAATGTGACCAGCCACCTGAAGCTCTTGCTTTTATACCTTCTACACCAGGATGGCTTGCAGGTTGAAATAAACCTTTTCTTTATTAAGTTGGTTTTGTGAAGCATTTTGTCATAATAATGAGAAAAAATGACTGATATAGATTTCACAGGAACTGAAGGTGTGGATTTTTGGTGATGAAACTGATGAATTCCCTGCAAGAAAGTGAATCCCAGAACTATTCCTTAATTCCATGGATAAAACAGTAATACAGGGTTTTGCACCTGATTTTTAAAGGTCCCATTGTTCTTGATAATGTTTGAAAAGAAGCCTTGTGTTTTCAGTGTGCTCTGAAAATTTTGTCTTTGAGAAGAGTGATTATGAATGGGAGATTGTGGGAGAGTCAAAGCAATTCTAAGTCAGAGGATCCTGTAACAATGTTGAAGTCTGAAGGATGTATTAAATGAAAAGAAAAGGCAGTTACAGAGAGGTTGGAGGAAAGTTTTTTTTTATTTTCTAAGTTTTTTTTTATTTACATTCAAAATCATTTCCCCTTTCCCGTTTCCTCGCTCCCCGAAAGTCCCATAAGCCCCCTTCCCTCCCTCTTTTCCCCATTCAACCCTCTCTCGCTTCTCTGTCTTGGCATTCCCCTACATCCAGTCTTTCCAGGACCAGGGGTCTCTCCTTCCATCTTCTTGGAAATCTATAGATATGGAATTGTGTCTTGGGTATTCCAAGATTCTGGGTTAATATCCCCTTATCAGTGACTGCATACCATGTGTGTTCTTTTGTGATTGGGTTACCTCACTAAGGATGATATTTTCCAGTTCTGACCATTTGCCTAGAAATTTCGTGAATTCATTGTTTTTAATTGCAGAGTAGTATTCCATTGTGTAGATATACCACATCTTCTGAATCCATTCCTCCGTTGAGGGACATCTGGGTTCTTTCTAGCTTCTGGCTATTATAAATAAGGCTGCTATGAACATAGTGGAGCATGTGTCCTTATTGCATGCAGGTAAAGCCTCTGGGTATATGCCCAGGAGTGGTATAGCCGGATCCTCCGGGAGTGTCATGCCCAGTTTTCTGAGGAACCGCCAGACTGCTTTCCAGAGTGGTTGTACCAGCTTGCAATCTCACCAGCAGTGGAGGAGTGTTCCTCTTTCTCCACATCCTCGCCAACAACTGCTGTGTCCTGTGTTTTTGATCTTAGCCATTCTGACTGGTGTGAGATGGAATCTCAGGGTTGTTTTGATTTGCATTTCCCTAATGACTAAGGATGATGAACATCTCTTTAGGTGCTTCTCAGCCATTAGATATTCTTCAGGTGAGAACTCTTTGATTAGCTCTGTACCCCATTTTTTTAATAGGGTTACTTGCCTCTCTGGAGTTTAACTTCTTGAGTTCTTTGTATATATTGGATATTAGCCCTCTGTCGGATGTAAGGTTGGTAAAGATCATTTCCCAATTAGTTGGTAGCCACTTTGTCTTTTTGACAGTGTCTTTTGCCTTGCAAAAACTTTGTAATTCAGTGAGGTCCCATTTGTCAATTCTTGATCTTAGAGCATAAGCTATTGGGGTTCTATTCAGGAAATTCTCCCCTGTGCCCATATGTTCAAGGTTCTTCCCTAGTTTCCTTTCTATTAATTTCAGTGTATCTGGCTTTATGTGGAGGTCCTTGATCCACTTGGAATTGAGCTTAGTGCAAGGAGATAAGAATGGATCAATTTGCATTCTTCTGCATGTTGACCTCCAGTTGAGCCAGCACCATTTGTTGAAAAGGCTATCTTTTTTCCACTGGATGGTTTTAGCTCCTTTGTCAAAGATCAAGTGACCATAGGAGTGTGGATTCATTTGTTTTGTTCTTTATGTGCCTGTGTGTGCTCTATATGAGTATGTGCACATGTGTGTGGATACTGGGGAGGCTAGAAGAGGGTATCTGATCCTGCGGAGTTGGTGTTACAGGCAATTGTGAGTCACTTGGATGCTGGGGTCCTAGTCAAGAGGAGCAAGAACTCTTAGTCACTAAACCATCTTTTTACCACCTTAATGAAAGACTAATACAAGATTTTGTTTTTGATAGAAGGTCTCACTTTACAGTCCTGGCTGTCCAGGAACTCACTATGTAGACCAAACTGGCCTCAAACTGCCCCCAGAGATCTGTTTACCTCTGCTTCTCAAATGCTGGGATTAAAGGTACCTGCCACCAGTCCTGGTTAATACAAGATGTTTAATGCTGGTGGAAGGACTTTTCCAACCTAATTTCTATTCTGAGTCAGCAACATAGAATGGGTTGGGAGAGAGCAAGTGTCTTTCATTTTAGAAATAAATTGATTTAAAGAGCCCCCTGAGCTTTCTGGGACTCAATTGTGGAAATAGAGTGCTTAGTAGTAGGACTGGAGCATTCAGGGACTTTCTGCTCAGGGGTTAAGTCCAGAGAAACCCAGCTAGTCCACACAGAGTAACCCAGCTTCAAACTCACCTGGGCCAGCTCACAATGCTATCGACTGGGTAACTAATAAACTAATGGACAGAAATTTCTTCCCACAGTCTTGAAAGGTGGATTCCCAAGATCAAAGAGCTACCAGATTGGGAATTGAGACTTTTCACTACATCTTCAATTGTTGGAAGGGATGGTGTTACTCTTTTATTTTTTAAAAAATTATTGTTAAACTAATAAAATTTATTTTAAAATATACAACTCAGTATTGATGTTCTTTAAGTCATCAAAATAATTTAATAGTTAAATGTTTCTTAAATATGCATGATATCTTCTGAAGCTAAAAGTAGTATCCACTCAACCAGTTTTTTAAAATCTGTTTGGAGCATTAAACATGATAGAAGCAGAAAAAAATCTCTTATGAAGTCTTCTATGAAAGGAAATTGTGACAGGTTCCTGATTAGACAGAAACTCCATCTCCAAGGAGAATACATAGCATAACTTTGGCTTCATAGAATGAATTGGGTAGTATTCCTTCTGTTTCTATTTTGTGAATTAGTTTGAGGAGTATTGGTATTAGGCCTTCTTTGAAGGTCTGATAGAATTCTGCACTAAACCCATCTGGCTTTTTTTGGCTGGGAGACTTTTAATGATGACTTCTATTTCTTTAGGGGTTATGGGACTGTTTAGATAGTTTATCTGGTCCTGATTTAACTTAGGTATTTTGTATCTGTCTAGAAAATTGTTCACTTCATCCAGATTTTCCAGTTTTGTTGAATATAGGCTTTTGTAGTAGGATCTGATGATTTCTTGAATTTCCTCAGTTTCTGTTTATCTCCCTCTGGGGTTCTTTTTCCTATAGCTCTGTTCTTGTGACCAAATCACCTCTCAAAGGTCCCACATCCAAATACTACCATGTCGGGAATTGTATTTTAACATATACATTTTGGAAGGACAGATTATGTGTATAGCAAGCTCTGAGTTCATTCTCCTATCCATTTTATGAGAGCCTTCTATAAAATTACCTAACCATTCACTAAATTATTTAACACACACACACACACACACACACACACACTTTCGTGCTTGTGCATACGCACAGAGGGGAATTGTAAGTTGTGATAATAGGATTTGAATAAATCTTTTAACCTGTAGGAGCTTCAGTGCTTTAGCTGTCAAGGGTGTGTGTGGGGGGGGGGCAGGATGGGTGAGTACACAGATGCCTGCATGAGTGTGTAAGTTAATTTTTCCCAAGGTTGTTACAAGGTATTTGTTGAGTGCATGTCTTATCACACAGCTTGTGACCCAGATAGGAGGCAGCCAGTTTACAGTGATTATAACTGATGTTGAAAGGAAAAGAAATTGTGGAGGGGGGAGGGGAGGAGAAGATATGAGGGAGTGAACTCTGAGGAGTTGAGAGAGGAGGAAATGAAGGCAGGAGAGGGGAGAATGCAAGCCAATCCTCTCAGGCTTAGAAGGACAACTGAGGCTAGCTTTTAAATCTGGCCAAGGTGGCAGGGAACAGACTAAGTAAAATGACTAAGGATGGTGGAGGTGGCAGCTGAAGGTGGAAAGAGCCAAGCGGCTTTTTAATAAGATACATCAGAGAGGAGGAAAATGTACTTTTTATGGCATCAATTAAAGAACCAAAATGAATGTGTCTTTCAATGAATTGCGTGTTTACGTTTCTGGAACGGAGATGAGCCAAGACAGCCTGGGGATGCTTCTCCCACGGTTTTCCCACCCACTCCCCACCAAGTTGTGAAAATATATATACCTGCTTCCCTCTCAGAGTCATTCTGCCAGCTAATTATCTGTAAAGATTCAAATCATGAACTGAAACTCCAGAGCTTTTTATGGGCACTAGGGGAGTATTAAATGGGGAGATTGGAAGTAAAATTACAGTTCCCCCAATAGATTTTTTTGAAGGGCTGGAGAGAATAAAAAGGCTGCCTTTAATTAAAAAATGTAAAACAATAAGAGACCTTTGCATAAACAGGATTGTCTTGGGGTCTTGATCCCACACGAAAATACCTATTTTTGCCTACTTAGACTCGGTTCTCTGCTGGCTGACCCATGGTCCTCTGGGAGGAGTAGAACCAGTAGGCTGGCTGTATTGTCAGCTACAAGGTCTTGCTAATAGGAACACAAAAACAGCTGCTTACACTGTAGCTCGTGAGATGAAGTAATGGGCTTGTCTCTGTCCAGGTAGGGAATTCTGCCAAGGCTTGTGTTTTAAATAAAATGGAGCTTTGTGGTTCTTGGCATGGACCTGCTAGCACAGGCTAACCTTGGCTTTGTGTGCTAGGCTTTCCCTAATTTGTGGCTGCAGAGTTGACAGGGTCTCAGAGGTTACTGAAGAGCAAGGGTGTGGAGTTTCAGGGTTCTGCTTTTCCCAGCCTGTTCTCTTACGAAAAAGACATCATCATATCATCTTAGTCACTGCAGCTGGAGACATAGGATGGAGTCTTGATTCTTCCCAGATCTGAATTCTTCCCTCAGTTCATTTACTTTTTTCCCCCAATTTCATTGCTATTATCCCAGCCTCATCTCCACAATCTAGTACTTGGACTCTCTTTGAACTTCTTGGTTAATCTCCATGCCCCTTATTCTCTGTCCCACAACCCATTCTCCAGCAAAAGTCAGAATAACGTTTTAAAGTCCCCATCAGGAAGGGCAGGAACTTAAGCAGGCCTGGGTTTGAAGTCCAGCCTCCATTACCAGCTGCAGCTTCTGTTTTGCCCCTATTCCCTCTCTCTTGCTAGGATAGAACTGAAAACATATGTTTTCTATTAGACCTTAAGCTCCATATGTGCTTGGCCTTTAACTTCTGGCTTGGAGTTTTGAAGAGTGGGAGCAGACTCACATCTCCACTCTCTACGTATTCATTGCCCACCAGCTTCCCAGCTCCCTGGTCACTGGAACAGTGTGATGCTAGATGCTCCCACTAGCTTCTCAGCTGCCTGGTCACTATGTGTTGACTGACGTAGAAGAGAATGAGACCAACTTAAGACTTTGGCCAATTCTAGGGTTCTAGATACAGGAACATGAGTAAAACTTTGAGAAAGGTGAGCAGTGAAATCAGTCTCAGGATCAATTATTTATAAGCAAGAGGAGAAAACCCAGACTGGATGCTTGTATTTGTTACTTTTCCATTGCTGTGATAAAATATCAGAACTAAGAGCAATTTAAGGGAGGAATGGTTTATTTCCGCTTACAGTTTCAAAGGGAGAGAGTCCAAATGGTGGGAAAGGTGTGGCAGAAAGCAGGTAAATAACACTTTACCTGTACACAGGGAGCAGAGAGGGAGAAACTAGGAAGTGTGGTGAGGCTTAGAGTCTTCCTCAAGCTACATACTTCCTCCAGTAAGACTCCACCTCCTAAAAGTTCCAAAACCTCTAGTGCAGTAAGTGAGGTAGGGACTAAGTGGTCAAATGCATGAGCCTATTGGGAACACTTCTCATTCAAACTACCACAGTACCCTTCTTAGCTGTGTTCAACACAGAGTCCAGGATAAATGCCTTTGATATGATCTGAGACATCAGAGACAACCTTAACTCAAATGCTTGTCTAAAGATCTGAGTGTCATAATACACTGGTTCTCTTTTTGGGAGCTATAGGGTCATTAGTCTGACATTTGAGGTCAATGGAACCAGTGACCAAGTCCTGTCAAAGTGTTAAGAAGATCTGGTGCTGGAAGATGGGGATAGAGGCACTAGGAATGTCACAGCAGGAAGCATCTACTGAAGATGGAGAAATGAGTCATAGTCAACATTGAGAGAATGAGTGCTGGTCTTCAGAAAGGAAGCAGTTACTAAGAGATGTGGTGATTGGGGACTTTAGAGCCAGACAAGAGGCAAGATGAATTTGAAGGCTAAAATATGGGGCAGTAAGGCTTGTCTATAGGAGAGCTAGCTAGCACAAAGATTTACAAGGGAGAATGAACCCATCTGGTAGCTTGGAGGAACATGAGGATAGAAAGTCTTTTGTATAAAATTTTAAATTGAGCATATGATGTGTTAGATGCTGTTATGACACTTTCAAAATATGTTTCTGTGGTTCTCCTTTCTCCTTCTCCCCCACATCCTGCTTCCTCTCTTCTCCTTTGTGGCCCCCCAGACTCTTTTCTTCTTCCATGATCCCTGTTCCCTTTGGTCCATTCTCCATCCTACCTCCTCACCTAATATCGCCCTTTCTCAGGCTCTTTTCTAGATGTTTCCAAATATACATGTATGTGTGTGTTGCAGACTAGGACTTGCATATGAGGGGGAACATGAAGCTTTTTTCCTGCAAATTTCATGATCTGATTTTTCTCTACAGGTGGAATGCTATCCCATTGTGTATATGTACCACACTTTCTTTCCATTTACCAGTTGTTCAGAGATGAATACATACATGTAGCCCAAGGCAGGTGGGGAGTTGATGGGTTTCTGAGGTTAGTGGGTGCACTATCTGGCTGTAGGGGTGTTTGCATTTAGTATGTGCCAGTGAAGGAAGTAGGCTGCCAAGTGCATTATTACAAGAGGGCTATATGCATATCCCCAAACCAAATAGGGCCTCAGGGTACTAAACTGTCTCCTGTGTTTGCCAGACTCATGACTACTGATTGAGTGTAGAACAATGGAGGAAGGAGAACAAGAATGAGTCTGCTGACTGGAGTAAAGGATCAAGTAGAGGCTGAAGAGACATTACGATTACTTGAAGCTCTTACAGGAGCCCTGAGCTTGGTTTCCTATGCCTGTGTCAAATGGCTCACAATTACCTGTAAATCCAGCTCCAGGGAATCTACTATCCTATTTTGGCCTCTGGGCATACACATGTACACACACACATACACACACACACACATGTATATACACACACACACACACACACACACACACACACACACAGAGAGAGAGAGGCACACATAACACATACCTACCCCATACACATACACTTGACATCCCCATACACCTAATTAAAAATAAAATAGAAATATAAAAATAATACAAATAAACACAAAGGATCACATAGTAGAGCTTGGGTGACTGTTTACCCTTAATAGGCCAGTGATGATGGACCAAAGAAAACGTTCCACCTAATTTTGACTTAGTGAGTTTAGCAAATGAGTTTACTGGGACTGTTTATAGGACTGTGGATGATGGTTACTTCCAGGAACATGGGCAACTCAAGGGCAGCTGCATCACTGAAAAGCTCATTCTAGCATGGATAGTAATTCACAGAAGTTGCATACCTGAAGCTCTCTGCAAGCCATTTAAAAAAATTAGTTAAAAATTCCAAGTCTAGGGCTGGAGAGATGGCTCAGTGATTAAGAGCACTGACTGCTCTTCCAGAGGTCCTGAGTTCAATTCCCAGTAGCCACATGGTGGCTCACAACCTTCTGTAATGGGATCTGATGCCCTCTTCTGGTATGTCTGAAGATAGCTACAGTGAACTCACATAAGTAAAATAAATAAATAAATCTTTTAAAAAAATTCCAAGTCTATGTGTGGTGGCCCATGACTATAATTATAGCACTTGGGCAATGGGGGCAGGAGGATCAAGAGATTAAGACTAGCCTTGGCTACAGAGTTAGTCTGACATCAGATTAGGATATAGCATACCCTGTCTCAGTACCAAACAAAAAAAGAACCAAACAAAAAACTACAAGAAAGTAACTGTAAAGCTAGTATATTCTAGAGTTGGAGGTCAATCCCTCCTTCTGCTAGCTGCATGATCTTGGGAAAATTGATTGCTTGCATCCCAGTTTCCCTTGGGTTTTTCTCAAGATGAAAAAGTTAATACTTCCAAAACTCAATATGGTACCATGTTCTTCCACTCCCAACCTTTGTGAAACTGAAGCAGAAGATAAAGAATTTAAGGCTAGCCTGGGCTACATAAAGGTTTTTTTTTTCCCCCAAAGCCCAACCAACCAACCAAGTAAAATAACCCCATACAAGCTCAATGAAAATTCTCTGTTTTGACACTGTGACATGTTTTCATCTACAAATGTGTTGGGTCTCATGCATAGCTATCCTTGGACACGTCTGCTTCTGCAAGACACAACGCTTAAGAAGTACCCTGAGGCCTTCAGTTTCTGTCTGTGCCCAGAACTGATCCTGTGCCACAGTTCTCCATACCCAAATATTGCAGGGAGAGAGCTTGCTTCCCAGGAGCGCAGACATACCTGTGAGCACAGGTAAGACCACCACTTCTTCTCAGAGGGACCCACCCAGAGCCCTCCGGACACAGTATCTGAGGAGCAGCCTAGAACAGGATCCTTCTGGTTTCCATCTGTGCCTGGAGCTGATCCTGTGTCACAGCTCTCCATACCCAAATACTACCAGGAGAGAACTGATCTCGCAGGAGTGCTGACACACCTGTGAGCACAGGTAAGACCACCACCTCTGTTCAAATTTCTGGCCCAAGAGGGACCCATCCAGAGCCATCAGGACACAAGAACCAAGGAATAGCCATGGACAGGATCCTTCTGGTTTCCCTCTGCACCTGGAACTGACCCTGTGCCATAGCTCTCCATACCCAAGTTCCTCCCAGAGAGAACTGGTTTCCCAGGAGTATTGACACACAGACTTGCAGGGTGGACACGCCACAGTCAGAGACAGCAAGACCAGCTAACACCAGAGATAACCAGATGGCAAGAGGCAAGGGCAAGAACATAAGCAACAGAAACCAAGGCTACTTGGCATCATTAGAACCCAGTTCTTACACCACAGCAAGCCCTGGATACCCCAGCACATCAGAAAAGCAAGACTGATTTTAAAATTACATCTCATGATGATGACAGAGAACATTAAGAAGGACATAAATTTAATGAGGTCCCATTTGTCTATTCTTGATCTTAGAGCATAAGCTATTGGAGTTCTGTTCAGGAAATTCTCCCCTGTGCCCATATGTTCAAGGTTCTTCCCTAGTTTCCCTTCTATTAGTTTCAGTGTGTCTGGTTTTATGTGGAGATCTTTGATCCACTTAGAATTGAGCTTAGTGCAAGGAGATAAGAATGGGTCAATTTGCATTCTTCTGCATGTTGACCTCCAGCTGAGCCAGCACCATTCGTTGAAAAGGCTATCTTTTTTCCACTGGAGACACTGTCAAAAAGACAAAGCGGCAACCAACTAACTGGGAAATGATCTTTACCAACCTTACTTCCGACAGAGGGCTAATATCCAATATATACAAAGAACTCAAGAAGTTAAACTCCAGAGAGGCAAGTAACCCTATTAAAAAATGGGGTACAGAGCTAAACAAAGAGTTCTCACCTGAAGAATATCTAATGGCTGAGAAGCACCTAAAGAGATGTTCATCATCCTTAGTCATTAGGGAAATGCAAATCAAAACAACCCTGAGATTCCATCTCACACCAGTCAGGATGGCTAAGATCAAAAACACAGGACACAGCAGTTGTTGGCGAGGATGTGGAGAAAGAGGAACACTCCTCCACTGCTGGTGAGATTGCAAGCTGGTACAACCACTCTGGAAAGCAGTCTGGCGGTTCCTCAGAAAACTGGGCATGACACTCCCGGAGGATCCGGCTATACCACTCCTGGGCATATACCCAGAGGCTTTACCTGCATGCAATAAGGACACATGCTCCACTATGTTCATAGCAGCCTTATTTATAATAGCCAGAAGCTGGAAAGAACCCAGATGTCCCTCAACGGAGGAATGGATTCAGAAGATGTGGTATATCTACACAATGGAATACTACTCTGCAATTAAAAACAATGAATTCACAAAATTCCTAGGCAAATGGTCAGATCTTGAAAATATCATCCTTAGTGAGGTAACCCAATCACAAAAGAACACACATGGTATGCAGTCACTGATAAAGGGATATTGACCCAGAATCTCGGAATACCCTAGACACAATCCGCATATCAATAGATTTCTAAGATGGAAGGAGTGACCCCTGGTCCTGGAAAGACTGGATGTAGGGGAACGCTAGGACAGAGAAACGAGAGGGGGTTGAATGGAGAAAAGAGGGAGGGAAGGGGGCTTATGGGACTTTCGGGGAGGGAGGAAACGGGAAAGGGGAAATGATTTGGAATGTAAATTAAAAAAAATAAAATAAAATAAATGATAAAAAAAAGAATTTTAGACAAGGAATAGAAAAAAAAAAGATGGACATAAATAACTCCTTTAAAGAAGTACAGGAGAACACAAGGTAGAAGCCCTTAAAGAGGAAACACAAAAATCCCTTAAAGAATTATAGGAAAACACAGCCAAACAGGTGAAGGAATTTAACAATACCATCCAGAATCTAAAAATGGAAATAAAAACAATAAAGAAATCACAAAGGGAGACAACTCTGGAGATAGAAAACCTGGGAAAGAGATCAGGAGTCATCGATGCAAGCATCAACAACAGAATACAAGAGAAAGAAGAGAGAATCTCAGGGGCAGAAGATACCATAGAAAACATTGACATAACAGTAAAAGAAAATGCAAAATGCAAAAATCTCCTAACCCAAAACATCCAGGAAATCCAGGACACAATGAGAAGACCAAACCTAAGGATACTAGGTATAGAAGAGAGTGAAGATTCCCAACTTAATGGGCCAGTAAATATCTTCAACAAAATGATAGAAGAAAACTTCCCTAACCTAAAGAAAGAGATGCCCATAAACATACATGAAGCCTACAGAACTTCAAATAGATTGGGCCAGAAAAGAAATTCCTCCTGTCTCATAATAGTCAAAACACCAAAATACACAAAACAAAGAAAGAATATTAAAAGCAGTAAGAGGAAAAGTTCAAGTAACATATAGGACAGACCTATTAGAATTACATCATATTTCTCACCAGGGACTGTGAAAGCTAGAAGATCCTGGGCAGATGTTATACAGACCCTAAGAGAACACAAATGCCAGCCCAGGCTACTATACCTAGCAAAACTCTCAACTATCATAGACAGAGAAAACAAAATATTCCATGGTAAAACGAAATTTACACAAGTATCTTTCCACAAATCCAATCCTACAAAGGATAATAGAAAACTCCAGCACAAGGAGGGAAAATACACCCTAGAAAAAGCAAGAAAGTAATCTTCTTTCAACAAACCTAAAAGACGACAGCCACACAAATATAAAAATAACATCAAAAATAATAGGCAGCAACAATCACTATTTCTTAATATCTCTTAACATCAATGGACTCAATTCCCCAATAAAAAGACATAGACTAACAGACTGGAGAGGTAAACAGGACCCAGCATTTTACTGCATACAGGAAATGCACCTCACTGTCAAAGACAGACACTACCTCAGAGTAAAGGGCTGGAAAACAATTTTCCAAGCAAATGGTCCCAAGAAACAAGCTGGAGTAGTCATTCTAATATCAAATAAAATCAATTTTCAACCAAAAGTTATCAAAAAGGATAAGGAAGGATACTTCATACTCATCAAAGGAAAAATCTACCAAGAAGAACTCTTAATTCTGAACATTTAGCTCCAAATGCAAGGGCAACCAAACTCATAAAAGAAAGTTTAGTAAAGCTCAAATCACACATTGCACCTTACACTAAAATAGTGGGAGACTTCAACACCCCACTGTCATCATTGGACAGATCATGGAAACACAAACTAAACAGACATACATTGAAACTAACAGAAGTTATGAACCAGATGGATTTAATAGATATCTATAGAACATTTCATCCTAAAACAAAAGAATATACCTTCTTCTCAGCACCTAATGGTACCTTCTCCAAAACTGACCATATAACCGGTCACAAAACAGACCTTAACAGATAAAAAAGATTGAAATAATCTCATGCATCCTATCAGATCACCATTGACTAAGGCTGGTTTTCAACAACAAAAGCAACAGAAACCCCACATACACATGGAAGCTGAACAATGCCCTACTCAATGATAACTTGGCCAATGAAGGAATAACGAAGGAAATTAAAGACTTTAGAATTTAATGAAAATGAAGGCACAACATACCTAAACTTATGGGACACAATGAAAGCAGTGCTAAGAGGAAAACTCAGCTCTGAGTACCTCCAAAAAGAAACTGGAGAGAGAGCGTACACTAGCAGCTTAATAGCACACCTGAAAGTTCTAGAACAAGAAGAAGCAAATCTACCCAAGAGGAGTAGACAACAGGAAATAATCAAACTCAGGGCTGAAATCAACAAAGTAGAAACAAAAAGAACTATACAAAGAATCAACAAAATCAGGAGCTGGTTCTTTGAGAAAATCAATAAGATAGATAAACCCTTAGCCAGAGTAACCAGAGGGCACAGAGGCAGTATCCAAGTTAACAAAATCAGAAATAAAGAGGGAAATATAACAAGAGAAACTGAGGAAATGAAAAAGATCACATCAGATTCTACTACAAAAACCTATATTCAACAAAACTGGAAAATCTGGATGAAATGGACAATTTTCTAGACAGATACCAAATACTTAATTTAAATGAGGATCAGATAATCCATCTATCTTAACAGTTCCATATCCCCTAAAGAAATAGAAGCAGTCATTAAAGTCTCCCAGCCAAAAAAAGCCCAGGACCAAATGGGTTTAGTGCAGAATTCTATCAGACCTTCAAGGAAGACCTGATACTAATACTCTTCAAAATATTCCACAAAACAGAAACAGAAGGAACACTACCCAATCCATTCTATGAAGCCACAGTTATGCTGCGTGTTCTTCCTTGGAGATGGAATTGTTTCTGTCTAATCAGGAACCTGTCACAATTTCCTTTCATAGAAAACTTCATAAGAGATTTTTTTCTGCTTCTATTATATTTAATGTTCCAAATAGGTTTTAAAAACTGGTTGAGAAGGGAACAATACACTTACTGGAGCAATAATAGAGGCAAAGTGTGGAACAGGGACTGAAGTAAAGGCCACCCAGAGACTGCTCTACCTGGGGATTCACCCTATAAACAGTCACCAAACCCCAACACTACTCTGGACAACAAGAAGCGCATATCAAAAGGCCCTGCCAGAGCCTTATACATACAGAGGCAGATGCTAGTTGTCAACCATTGGTCTGGGAGTGGGGTCCACAATGGAGGAATTGGAGGGCGGTCCAGAGGAGGTGAATGGGTTTACAGCCCCACGGAAAGAATAACGATGTTGACCACCTAGATGCTCCAGGACTCCCAGGGACTAAACCAGCAACCAAGGGGTACACATGGTTCCTGTCAAAAATGTGGCAGAGGAATTCCTTGTCGAGCATCAGTAGGAGGAGTGGTCCTTGGTCAGGTGAAGGCTAAATAGATGCCCCAACAAGGGGAAATTGAGGGGGGGGAGGTGGGAGTGGGTCATGTGGAGGGCATATACTTGGACGCAGGGAGTGGGAAGAGGGGTTGGGGGGGTTTTGGGGAGGGGGGAAACTGGGAAAGGTTTTACCACTTGAAATGTAAATGTAGATTATATTCAATAAAAAGTATATATATATATATAAAAAACTGGTTGAGTGCATATTACTTTTAGCTTCAAAAGATATCATGTATATTTAAGAGGCATTTAACTTTTATAAATTATTTTGATGACTTAAAAAAATAGAAGTACCCTGAGTATTTAGTTTGTGGTACTATTGCATGTAATGCTTAGTTGTTTTCTTTTAAGATTTGAAAGAAAGTGTGTGTGTGTGTGTGTGTTTGTATCATCATGAGGTGAGGAGGATTTAGCTTCAGGAGCTTACTGAGACTTGTAAATTTCCCGTTTCCTGAACTTTACAAGTTGTATTATTTACACACACACACACACACACACACACACACACACACAAACTCACTCATACAGTGTGTGCATTTAGGTGACTAGGGAATGGAAGAGGATGCTGTATTCTCCCGTAGTTGTAGTTACAGGTGGTTGCAAGCTGCCTGTCATGGGTACTGGGAACCAAACTCTGGTCCTTTGCAAAAATAGTATGCATTCTTAACTGCTGAGGCACCCTTCCAGTCCTAGATGGTTTGTTTTAATTGTCAACGTGACACAGCCAAGAATCACCTGGGAAGAGATTCTCAGTGAGGTCCATATTGGACTTACCTGTGAGTGTGTCTGTGGAAGGAATTTTTAAAATTAAAATAATTTATGTGGGAGGACCCAGCCGACTGTCATGTTCTGTGTGCAGGAGATAATAAATCGTGTAAGAGTAGAGAAATTGAGCTGATCATAATCAATCAATCAATCAATCAATCAATCAATCAATCAACTCATCAATCAACTAATCAATCAAGCAATCCAGTAAGCAAGCAAGCATGTACATTTATATATTTATTTCTCTGTTCTTAACTGCAAATATGACATGACCGTTTGTCTCAAGGTCCTGCTGCCATGACTTCCCTGTAGTGACTGTCTGTAACCTAGTAGAAGCTAAGACAGACTCTGTGGATAAAGGCAGTTCATCACAGCAATATAATGTACCTAGGACCCTATGATTACATGAGATTGGAGCCCAGGACAGGTATAGAAGCATGTTACCATGACTACTCAGACACTTGCTCAGGGCCGTGGGGTACCCTGGAGGCTCCATGTTGACTAGCTGTCTTTAACTCAGAGATCCCAGACAGAGTGACAGAGTCAGGCAGTCTGTGGGCCTGGGAGGCAGGAAAAAAACTTTAGGGGCAACAAAGAAAATAAATGAGAGAAAGTGATTGTTAATGCAGAGAAAATGGCTAGACATCCCACCCCTGAGGATACTAGAGAAATGAATACAGAGCTTCTGTACTGAGAGCTCTTTTGAAGAAATTGAACAAATGTTCTCAAGGAAGGCAAGAGCTCAGCTTCCCCAATGCCCAAGGGGCTCTTGGTGGAAGACACTCTAGAGCTATGATTTCAACCATCAGACCAAGCAGATGGCTTCAATAAAGCCAATGGTTATTTACATCAATGGGAAGACCACATGGGCTCATTTCTGGCTCCTGGGATTTGGATGTGAAAAAGGAATGATTGAAATGCTGAGAGAGGGGGAAATGGACACTCTAACAAGAAAAAAAATGTTTGCGCTTAGCTTAATTCTTTTCATCCTAAAGCCTCTGAGGGCTCAGAGTGGGACTCCAAAGAACGCAGACCCATAACAGCTGTGTTCCAAGACAGGAGAGTTGGCTCCACCATAGATGAAGGGGCCAGTGTGATGGGAGAATAGAAAGCTGTCTATTCTGGTATGCAGCTGTGCTTTGCTTTTGGAGATAGGGTCTCTCACTCTATAGTAGCTCTGGCTGGTTTAGAACTCCCTGTGTAGAGCAGGCTAGCCTTAAATTTGCGATGAAGCTCTTGACTCTGTCTTCTGAGTTCTTGGATTATAGTATCCCTATACAAAGCCCACATTTCTCACATGTGTGGGCTAGTGTCTTGAGAACTCATCCTTGGAGCTGAGCTGTCTTCTCTTTGAGGCTGACCTGTCTCCTTTCGACTTGGGCTTGAAGTCCTCTCCTGAGAGTCATTGTTGAGCAAAAGATCATTCAATCAAATCTTGCATGAGCCAGGTATTGGGATTATATGGTATTATTTGTTTGTTTGATTATTTTAACTCATTTTTTATCCTTACAATTATATTATTATTATTATTATTATTATTATTATTATTATTATTATTATTATTATTATGTGCAAGCCATGATGCACAGGAGGTCAGAGGGACAACCTGTGGGAATCAGTTCTCTCTTCCCTCCAAGTGGGACCCCAAGATTGAACTCAGGTCATCAGGCTTGGTGTCAAGCAGCCAGTGAGCCATCTCACTGGTTCCAATTGGTTTCTGTTTTTTGTTTGTTTATTTATTTATTTAATCCATGGACTTGGGAATTTCTTGAAGGAATGGAGCAAGCCTTCCCAGGTGCAATAATAGTCTGGATAGCTGTAGCTGTGTAACTAACTTTGGAAATTCAAATCTAGCTAAAATGAATTAGATCTCAGACCTAATGGAAGAGTCACCTGCCTCCCATGAGTGATCTAACTCAGTAGATTTGAAATGCAGAGTAAAATGCACCTTCTGTGTAGGCGCCATTGAGCATAACTGATCTTTCTTGGGTGATTCAGAAGGATGCCAGGATCCTGCTGAGTCACCTATAGCACATCACTTTACTCTGGCAGAGGCCAGCCTGGAGTTCAAGTGGCCACTGTTCTAGAAAGCAGAATCCTCTTTCTAAAGCCAACAATTTGCCTAAGTGTCTTTAAAGTGCATATTTTAATCAAATCCACGATTATTAATTTTTTTTAAACAAAGTGGTTAATTTTGAGTGGGTTGGGTAGAGAGGAGTGTAATTAATAGTGCCTATCTGGGAGAGGAGCTTATACAGTCCAGTTGTTGCCTATGAGCAGTTGGAGCTTCAGCAAATGGTGGCCATGTTCTAGAAGAGCAGCACCAGCCATGGAGTTTGTAGCCAGCACAGGGTAGGGTCATAACTGGTCTACTTTGTGCAAGTAACACTACGGTAGAGGTTGTGCCTCAGGTCCGATTGTAGGATTGCACCATCCTAAACCTCCAAAAGTGTATAGCCCTAGTCATGTATAAAAATTACACGCAACCAGGGATGACGAAATGGCTCAGTTGGTAGATGCTCTTGCAACAGGGCTTGACGAATTTGAGTTCAATCTCTGGGAGCCACGTGGTGGAAAGAGGGAACAGACTCTCTTGACCTCTCTACGTGCCCCATGGCACATGCACCCACACACCACACACAAACCTAAATAAACGAATGTAAAAAGAAAATATACCAGACTAACACCCATTAGGACAGCAGCTGAAGATGTAAATATTTCTCTTTCTTTGACTGGTGAATAAAGCCTACAGGAAAATCATCCAGGTCAGACGTGACCTACTGTAACCTACTGAGTTACATTGGAAACAGTTACTCCTGTTATCTTTAATTTCCTTCACTTCTATTTAAAACTATCAATTTACTTGGCTCTTTGAAAATTTCATACATGCATATGATGCATCTTGATCCTTCCCTCCCTCCCTCTAACTCTCTGCAGGACCCCTAACCCATTACTTTTAACTCATTGAGCCCAAATAGTGTTGTCTCAATGCGCATGGCTGTAGGGTATGGAAACCTATCAACACTCCTTCCCCAAGGTGACTCTTCCTCTCAGAAGAGTCTTCACCAGCCAATAGAGACTCCGCTAGGAGTATGGCCTTGATTCTCTTCCTCCTCCATGCTGACAATGTAACCTGCTTGATCTTATTATGCCTGTAACCACAGCTGCTGTGGGAGCCTATGAGTAACAGCTGTGTCACACCTAGGGGACTGCATTTCACCTCACTCCTCCCTGTCCTCTGACTTTTACAGTCTTTCAGCCCCCTTTTCTAGACTGATAATCTTTCTGAAGAATCAGACATATTAAAAAAAATTGAATCTGGAAACATTTTGATATCTACATGGAGAACTCTTGTTTATTTAAAGCAAAGACAGACACTTCCCTTTGTTTTACATCTTATACAATCACAGCTTCTTTTTAGAGGACTTTTGTATTATTTGTTTGGCCTTTATAGTCAGTATCTCTAAAATGGGTATGAAAGTCCGTGCCAGATGAGAAGAGTGGGTGCAGTGTGTGTGTAGGTGCTTGTGCAAGCCTCAGGAATCCTCCTGTCTCTGCCTCCCCAGAGACATATCACAGGCTTGTGCTTCTGACCTTGGCTTTTTAATATGGGTTCTGTGGAGTCAAATTCAGGGCCCCATGCTTGTACAGTATGCATTTTACTGATACATACATCTCTCCTGCTCCAGAGCGTTTTGAGTTTCTTCTTATAAGCTTCAAGGAGATAAAGGGTTTTGATTTCAATTATCCACCTAGGAAGTGACAGATCCCAATAGGTAACCAAATATGCTGGGTGTGGTCATGTTTGCCTGTTATCACAGCACTTGGGAGACTGAGAGAAAGATTTTGAGGCCAGCCTGGGCTTTATAGGTATATGTATGTGTAGTGTATGTATATATATATACACATACATGCATTTATGTGTATATATATGCATTTATGTTATATATATACACACACTTGTATTTATGTGTATGTATACACACATATATGTATACGGATTATGTGTATATATAAGCATACATATACAATACACATATATCTATATATCTTTCTGTATCTCTGTATCTATGCATCTATCTATCTATCTATCTATGTAAAATAAGACCCTATAGAGAGAAGAAGGGAAGGAGGAAGGAATGGGGAGGGACAAAAGGGAGGGAGAGATGGGAGAGAGAATGGGGGAGAGAGAGAGGGTTTAGATTCTTTGGATCACTGGATCATTCCATACACTCCATTGGGTTTTCTCTTAAAATCACTGGGTTGGAGAGAGACTTCTTTGCATATTGCTATTTTGGACTTTGTAGGCACAGCATTAGAGGAGACACCCCCCACCAACACACTCTACATCTGTACAATATTCCCTTCCAGAAATGTTTTTGAGAACAGCAGCTAGTGTTTATGAAGTCATGGCACATTTGTCAGCATATATCCTGTATGCAATTCTTCCCTACCCTCCCTTGAGAGCTCTTCTGCTATGAGACCCTCCCTCCACCCCCACCTCCTACAAACCACTTTATGTGAAGCTTCCATTGCTTGGAGAACAGAGTTGGGGGGAGAATGGCCTCCAGTATTTGGCTCTAAGGTACATTCTTGTGTAAGTCAGGGAGAATTTGAGGAATACACACTGTGTTAGTATTTTTTTTTTAAATCCCCAATTCCAGAGACTTTTTTTTCCTAAAGGGGGATAAAATGGTCTGATAGGCCACAAGTAGCATCGATTCTTTCTGCTTTTCTTCGACCCACTTTATTCTCGTTTGCTTTTTTTGTCGTTGTAATAACATGTTCTAACCAAAAGAAGCTTAAGTGGTGAATGGATTTATTTGGCTTACACTTCTAAGTCACAGCTCATCACTGAAGGAAGTCAGGGGATGAACTCAAGCAGAAACCATGGAGGGATGCTGTTTACTAGCTTGCTCGCTGGTTTTCTCATAGTATCATGTGCAGCTAGCTTTCTTACACAGCCCATGTCCATCTTCCTAGGTAAGGTGTCACCCACAGTGGGATTGGTCCCTATGGTGGTTGGAATAGGTATGACCCCATAGACTCATGTATTTGAATGTTTGGAACATAGGGAGTAGCACTATTAGGAAGTGTGGCCTTGTTGGAGTAGGTGTGGCCTTTTTGGAGAAAGTGTATCTCTGTGGGGCTGGGCTTTGAGGTCTCCTATTTTTAAGCCATACGCAGTCTCCTTCTGCTGCATAGGATCAAGATGTAGGACTCTCAGCTCCTTCTCCAGCACCATGTCTGCCTGGACACTGCCATGCTTCCCACCATGATGATAATGAACTAAACCTCTGAAACTGTAAGCCAGTCCCAATGAAATGTTTTAGAGTTGCCATGATCATGGTATCTCTTCACAGCAATAAAATCCTAACAAAGACAGTCCCCCTACAATAATCACTGATTTTTTTTAGGGCAAAACCCCCACAGTCATGTCCATAGAACAAATGATTTAGGTGATTCCTGCATTGAGACTCTCCTAGATGACTCTAGGCTGTGTCAATTTGACCGCTAACTAGGGCATTCTTTATATTACATTGCCCAAGGGCAATGCATGACAAAACTCCCCCAGGTCCTTGAACACCTGAGCAGATGGAGGAGTGAGTACTTTGTGGACACTAGGCACGGCATGGTACTCTACTCAGAAACAATGCTGCAAAGGGTCTAGACTGGGGAAGGGAAACTAAGTCTTCGGTGGTCCTGTGACCTCCTCTCACTACTGTGACCAAACACCTGAGAAAAAGCAACTTAAGGGAAGAAGAGTTGGCTTAGGATTTGAGGGTTCAGTCCATCATGACTGGGAAAGCATAGCAGCAAGAGTGTGAGGGAGAGGGTTGCGCTACACCCATAGTCAGGGAGCAGAGAGCAATGAATACTGGCACTTAGCTCCTTTTATCCTTCTTATTCAGTCCAGGAACGTAGTTCAATGGCACAGTGCTGCCCACATTCAAGGTGCACCCACCTGGAAATATCACAACAGATATACCCACAAGTGTACTTCATTAATGCTAAAAGAAGTGTGCTATGAGTCTATGTGTGAGTGCTTGTGCCTGCATGCATGCGTGCATGTGTGTGTGTGTGTGTGTGTGTGCGTGTGTATGTATGTGTGGTGTATGTATGTGTAGTATGCACTTATGTGTGTGTAGGATGGGAATGGGGATGCACTCCTGTTCATGTATGGAGGTCAAAATAAGACACAGGGGAGAATCATGTTCTATCATTTCCCATTAATTCCATTAAGACATGGTCTCCCACTGAACCTCAAGCTTTTAATTGGAATATTTTACTACAGGAACAGAAGTGAAGGTAGAAGAACCCACTATAGTGGTACTGCTCACCTGGGTAGCAGACTTAACAAAACATTAGCTGAGCTAACCAGAAGTCAGGAGGACAGTTATGCATTGCAGAATGAAGTCCTCACATTCTAGGTTATATTTCAGACCACAAGTAGGACCAGGACCACCCCATCAGATGTCACTGCATATAGGTGATGACCTCTGAGTATTTGTTAGAATATTCCATATTCAAAGACAATATCACAAATTTAATGAGTGAAGTGCCAGCCCCTAAATGTAATAAGGAATTGGGGAAGGGAACAGAAAAGAAGAATCCAATTCAATGAGTTGAGCATACATTGTCAAGATCAAGTTTACAGCTACTTGAAAAACTGAGAGGGGATAGGGTATGATAGGAATTAGGTGGAATTTATAACACCAAAGGTGAGATTTGGAAGCCCATTGGGCAAGTGGATAGAAAATTCATGTGCACCTTTTCTGTAGGGCTTTGAATTTGGGAGAGGAGAAATGGGAGGCCCACTGGGAAGTATTAAATCAGTAATGTTCAACTTAATTTACTACTTATAATTCTTAGATGAGTGAAAATTGGCTGTAATGGGTAACCCAGTGAGGGAGAATTTAAGATTCATTCAATCGACTGTGGATGTAGTTCAGTGGTAGAGCACTTGTCTAGAACTCTTCTTCATACTGAAGTGAGGGATTACGGGCGGGGTACGGCTCAGCAGTAGAATCTAGAATCTGTCAGTGGGAGGCTGTGTGTGTGAATCAGTGGTAGAACACTTGCTAACTTATGCTCAAGGCCTTGAATTCAACCCCTGTAAACAAGCAATCAAAACAATACAAAGTCCTACAAATTAAAATAGAGCATAATGTCTTTTGCACCATGCTAGGTATCATGCATATCTAGAGTGACTTAAGGTACTTGTGCAGATATGAACAAGACACATGCAATCAGATGGCATTTTATGTAAGGGACTTGAACATGTCCAGAGTGTGGATGGTTCTGAGACTGGTCTCCCATGGCTACCGTAGGACAACAGTATGCATTCTAGGAGGATAATCCTGTTGCAGTGTGTAACTGAAGAACTAACGAGGACTAGGAAAACTGTTTCTCTTGCCTTTTTTTTTTCTTTAACTGTAATAAATGACCGTGCAAGCGTAATAAATAAAAAATTAAAAAGAAATGATTCCTTCACCAGGAGAACCCCCCCCAACCTGTCCACTCTGGGGTGTTGTTATTGGTTAGAAATGACTTTCTTATAATTATGTACACCTTTATGCATTTGAGCATAAATAGTGAGCTGGAGAGATGTCCCAGTGTGGTTACTTCTATTGTCATCTCTGACTCAACCTAGAATCACATGGAAAAAGAGTCTCAAAGAAGGAGTATCTGGACCAGTTTGGACTGTGGCCGTGATGTCTTGATTGCCTTAACTGACGTGTGAAGACCCGACCAGGCACGAGCAGTGCCACTGCCTAGATTTCAGCCCTAGACTGTAGTAGCTGTACAGAAAGCTGGCTGAGCAGTAAGCCCAAGTGCATTTATTTCTCTCTGCTCTTGACTGTTGATGGAGTGTGCCTAGCTGCTTCAAGCCCCTGTTGCTATGACTTCTCCAAAATGGCGGAGTGTGACCTGGAATTAAAAGGGAAAGTAAAGCCTTTCTCCCCTCAGTTGCATTTTTATAAGGATATTTTATCACAGCAGCAGAACTGAAGGAAGGGCATGTGGTCAGCGAAGAGCATGCTCTGCAAGCCTGAGAATGTGACTTTAGTCCCCAGAAGCCATGTGAAAAAGCTGGGTACACCGGTAGGTCCCTCTAACCCCAGTGCTGGAAGGATGCGACAGGCAGATCCTTGGGGCTAACTGGTCAGCTAGTCTAGCTTATTTAACACAGAGGTTTTCAACATGTGGCTTGAGACATGTTCAGGGGTTGACTGACTCTTTCACAGGAGTCTCCTAGACCATCAGAAAACACACAGATATTCATATTACAGTTCACAATGGTAGCAACATTACAGTTATGAAGCAGCAACAAAAATAATTTTATGGTTGGGGGTTAGCACAACAGGAGGAATGAACTATATTAAAGGGTCGCAGTATTAGGAAGGTTGAGAACCACTGATTTACCAAGTTGCAGGCCAATGAGAGACTGGGTCTCAATGAACAAAATGAACAGCTCTTGATGCAAAACAGCACTTGAACATACATAGGTGAACTGGTACACACATCAACATGCATACAGACATGTTGACACATAATGACGATGATGATGATGGTGTTGGTGTTGGTGTTGATGACAATATATAAGGATGGCAAAGCCATCTTGCTACCAAGCTTGACAACCTGAGTTCCACCCTCAGGACCCTCATAATTGAAAGAGAGAACTTATTCCTGCAAGTTTGTCTTCTGACTTCAATATGGGCACCATGTGTGTGCACAGGCGTGCATGCATACACACAGATACATACACAAAATAAATAAAATGTAATACAAATAAAAAGATAATAAAAAAATAAATTAAGGTTCAAGTAGCCAGGACCCAGATGCTTTTTGAAGATTAAATAGACCCTGCTCATCCCCATTTCTATTTAACCTTAATCCTCACCACCTGTTATTTCTGCAGAGTTCTTTACCATCTAATCCCTCCCCAGCCCTGAATGTGAAGCTATAAAGGAACCCAGGACTACTGAGTGGTCTATCTAGACTTCAGGTTCCACGCCTTTCACTCTAAGAGCTGCATTTCTAGCTCGGGCTAAGATCACATGAACGTTTTTGGCAGTCAGATCACACTGCTGACCTGCTCTGAGCATCCTGACAACCTAGGTCCCCAGGCTTTTCATATAAACTACAACTCCACACAGCTCCATCTTCCCACACCTGTGCCTTTTGGACCCAAGGGCAGAACCTTACATTTGTTCCAATTAAATTTTATCTTGTTAAACTCAGTTCATCACTCTATCCTGTAAAAAATGCCTGAAGCCCTTATTAGGTTTTCCAAAATATATGCTACACTCCCACAAGTTTCCACCCAGCTTCCTACACACGCTTGAATGCGTTTTCTCTGGCAGTCCTGTTCTCTGCATTCAGGGTTTAAAGACACCCAAGACTCTTGCTGCTGCCTTCAGAGAGTTCACAGACACATAACAGGCACGTGGATCACACGCCTGTAGGCCTAGCGCTTGCAAGGCAGAGGAAGGAATATCTGTCATTCAAGGTCACGCTTCGCTTGCATAGAGAGTTTGAGGCTAGCTTGAGACCCTGTCTCAAAGCACAACAAATGGGTTGGTGACATGGGACCTTAGGTAAAGATGTTTGTCCCCAGGATCAATGCCCTGGGTTCCATCTCTGAAACCCACAAAGTAAAAGGAGAGAACTGATTCCCCAAAGTTGTCCCTGAGCTCAGCATGAGTGTGGCACACACACACACACACACACACACACACACACACACACACACACACAGAGAGAGAGAGAGAGACAGAGAGAGACAGAGAGACAGAGACAGAGACACAGAGAGAGACAAAGTAAGAGAGACAGACACAGATACACAGAGACAGAAACACACGCGCATGCACACACATACACTCCCCTGCCGCCTATACAAAGTAAATATATAAAAATGCAATAAAACACCCAACACACACATACACACAGAACAAACAACAGCAACAAATTGGTGTAGCAGCTCATATAAATAAATCATCCCAGCACTCCAGAGGCTGAGGCAGGAGGCTCTAAGTAAGCCTGAGCTACTTAGTGAGTTCCAGGCTAGACTTGGCTGTAGTATAAGATCTGATCGTAGCATATAAAACAAAAACACATCTTACATTTAAGACAAGTGTGATGGTATATGTGGGAGATGGAGACAGGAGGATTAGAAGTTCAAGTTCAAACTGGACTACAGGAGACCCCATCTTAAAAAACAAACAAGCAAATGAACAAACAAACCAAAGACAAGTGCTATATTGCTACCCGGTGTGCTATATGCAATAAACAACTTATGCTTTATGAGACCCTAATCTACTCGAGCTTCATGATAGAATGGAGGATAAAGGAAGACTCCCCTCTGTGGGCAACATCTGCCTTGAACCCTACATTAAGATTAGAGAGCACGGATGTGTGGGGGAACCAACAGCAGCATCTGTTACTCCACTGATGGTCAGGGTTGGTTTGGTAGACTTGGCCGGTCTTTTTTCTCCCTTGTTGCTACATGTGTTTCCCTCCTGAGACCAGCCAATGATCTTCCCCAGCAGGGGAGGACATTTCCCCAGGCAAGGGTAAAGCAGACCCTGTACTTCCCTGCTAGAACTTCTAAAGCAAGCCCTGAAGAGTAGGAGAGTAGGGGTTCTAGGGTGTGCTATGGGATTTCAGAGGTAGGTATGTTCTAGTTCACTCTTCTGCTGCTGTGATAGAAGGCCATGACCAGAACCAAAGGGCCAAAGGGCTGATTACATCCTATAGGCCATAGTCTGCCACAGAGGCAGAAACTAAAGGCAGGGATAGCTTAGAGGAAGAGGGTCACGGTTCAAGAAGGGATGGTCTATCATGATGAAGTTTGTGTCAGTGGGGATATATGGCTGCAACTGTCTTATATCTTGACAGTCCAGAAAGCAGAGAATAGACTGGAGACAGAAGGACAGGAAACAGAAGGCAGACAGGAAGCAGAGGACAGACAGACAGCAGAGAACAGACAGGAAGCAGGAAGCACAGCAGACAGGGAGGAGGGAGAACTATCACATCTCGAGGTCCACCACCACCCAGCAAGCTACTTTGTCTATCAAGACTCCATCTTTTAAACAGTCCACAAGCTCTCAAAACTGTGACACCAGCTGGGGACCAAGTGTTCGAACACGTGCATGTGGATGAGAGTTCACACACAAATCATAACAATGACCAAGAAAGAAGCTATTGAGGGCTTGAGGAGGGTGAGCTATGGGGACACAGACTGAGCAGCATGGAGACAGTAGGCCTTCACAGAGTGACTAGGCATATGGGACAGCACCTGATTGTTGTCTGGGTCTTTAGTCCATGGAATTCACTGAGAATTCCGTACAGATGTGGTATTTGGTTGGCTGTGGAGACCACGGGTGCCTTTGATGCAAACTGGCCCTCGTTAGTGAGATGAACAATACACACATGGCTGCAGTTGAGCTCTGTGCGGTGCAAATCAGCCCCGTTAGGAAAGCATGTTAGTGTGAGCAGCAAGGTGTGGCTATGCGGCTGTGCGGCATCCCCATGCCTTGTGTCTCCACCCCCAAGCGGATGCACGCCCTGTTTGAGTCCCTTGGCATTCTGCAATGCAGACGGCTTGATGGGCCCAGCTGCCTGATCATGAGGGGCAAGCACTGTAGATTTTACCCATCCAGAAGGAAGCGAAACATCACTCCATGCCCTCTGATTCATCCACTTCTGCTAGGACTATTATATCTCCTCCCGGGCTGGAGACAGCACTGTTGTCTTTGACTCTGTCAAAGGTCTCTCACAATTTTATCTAGATACCTGATGGACTTGCGAACACTGAGGCATCTGAGAGTGAGGCTCATGGAGCTGCAAATGAACGAGACCTGGTTCTAGTCATTATGTCCAAGGGCATTCATCAGTTCCACTGTTACTTCTGAAATAAATCATAATCTCCCATGAAACCACCAGACCATGTCACATAGTAGCAGGACACTGGGTGTGATTATGTGTACAGTTAGGCAGTGGGGGGGGGGGAGAGAGAGAGAGAGACTGTATTAATTATTTTCTAGTAATTGTATCTGAATACAATTAATTATTTTCTAGATAGATTGTATCTGAATGCCTGACAGAAACAACTTATAGGGGAAGGATTCATTTTGGCTCCTGGTTTCAGAGGGTTCAGTCATGGTGACTTGGCTTGGTATGCTTGGGCAGACTGTCTTGGTGGCTGGAAGATGCGTCAGAGGACCCATTGATATCTTGTTGTGAACAGACAACAGAGCGAGGAAATACAGGAAATGGCCAGGGAAAGATTGGTTTTTAACGTCAACTTGTCACAAATTAGAATCACCTGAATAGGGAGCGAGCTCTCAGCTGAAAAACTTGGAGCACTTAGTGAGGCTGGAGACTGGCACCAAGGAGTGGTCTTGTTAGTTGCTTCTGTAGATGTGTTAGGTTGTTCCTTAGAGCTCATCAATAAAACTGAATCAAGATCAGGTTAGTGTCCATGGAGAACTGACACAGGGCAACCCAAGATGGGGTCTGAGATGCCGAGTCCAAGCAAGAAGAAAATTATTAACCTCCATTATCAGTCTTTTGTCTGAGAGCCTTGGGGTCATTAGCCCTGGGGAACCCGAGGATAGGAGACTTCCTTTTCCTCTCTCTTCCTTTTCTTCCTCCCTCTTTCCCTTCCTTTCCTTTGTGCTAAGATCCCCAGACTACAAGCATTGGGGTTTGCCAAGAACTGACACAACTCCTTACAAAAGCATGAGCTAGAGTATATGCAGACACATATGTGCATGTATGTACATACACATGTGCAGGCCATAGGACAACCTCCGTTACTCCCAGCAGTGGGATTATAAGGGCACACAACATAGCTGGTTCTTAGGGGTTCTGGGAATCAAACTCAGGTCCTCATGTTTGCAAGGTAAGCACTGTATTGACTGAGATAGTACCCCAAGTCACATTGTTAGCCTTTTGTCTGGGAGTCCTGGGGTCATCAACCCTGAGCCCTGTCTCTCTTTCCTCTCTCTTTCCCTTTTGCTCCCTCCCTCCGTTCCTCCCTCCCTCTCTCCCTCCCTCTCTCCCTCCCTCTCTCCCTCTCTCCCTCCCTTCCTTTCCTCCTCCATCTTTTTTACTTCTAGGTAAATAGCAATTCAAACTTTAAACCCCAGTTGGACAGACCCCCCCTCCTCAACTCCTTCCGTATACATGTCAGTACCCAGAACTCCTTGAAGATAAGGAAGGACTTAATCACATAACCCACCCACGGGTAGGATGAAGCAAGTGGTTGGAAGGGCTTGCTGGGTACTCCTGTCTGTCCTGGGCTACGTGGTGATTCTCACCTCCTCCTCTGAAGTGCAGGAACGACAGAAAGCTGAGCATGGGAGCTCACAGCTGTAATGCCAGCATTTAGGAGGATGAGGTGGGAGGATTGCCAGCTTGGGTTACAGAAAAAGGCCCCGTCTCAGCAAAACAACCAAACTAGATAAACAAACAAAACAAGAAAGTCACTTGAGACGACTAAACCAAGTCCAATTTCTTTGCAAGACTCTGGTTAGTAATAATTATATGGAACTCTGCTCAAACTACATCTATTTGTTCTTCAGGGAATCTAATATTTCAAAAGCATGGCAATTCCTTAAATACATAAGTATAACATATATACACATTCTGTGTGCGTAACTATATACAAATTTCTGTTCAACGATATTTGGTCACTGAGTGAAGAGGATTTAATACTGTCTGGTGTGGTTCTTGAATCATTTGTTCTACGGTTCTTTGTCGTAGGGCCTCAGAATGAAGAGTCCATGACATGATTGGCTAATTTAGACAAGGCTTACACGTAGATGCTGTGTTGGAATTGGAATATTTTCCTGTAATTCTTCTCTGTCCTCTTTCATCACACCAAGCAAAATTGGACATCCTCTTTCAAAGACTAATTAGCTAATAGTTAATTAAGTCTCCAGTTCCTCTACTGCAGCGGTTCTCAACTTTCCTAATGCTGTGACCCTTTAACACAGTTCCTCATGTTGAGGTGACCGCCAACCATAAACTTATTTTATTGCTACTTTATGAGTATGATTTTGCTCCTGTTATGAATTGTAATGTAAATATCTGATATGCAGGGTATCTGACATGTGTCCCCCCAAAGGAGTTGTGACCCACAGGTTGAGAACCACTGCTCTAAATCCTACCTTTCTCTCCTCCCTGCTGAAGAAACCTTTTGATTAAATTCATGAAGAGAGAGAGAGAGAGAGAGAGAGAGAGAGAGAGAGAGAGAACGGCAGGGAGAAGAGCGACGGACATGATGAGACATTTTCACATGGGCTGGAAGCAACTATGAAATTAAATGTATAGATTGCTTGTGGGGTTCCATTATTCCATGTACTCCTGCTCCCCACAGACATGGAGGACTGGAAATGGACTATCCTGGTTTTGATAAGATCACTACAACACGGCAGATGCTTCATGTAGCTCAATGAGCAGGAAGCATGCGTCTTTGGATTCTGAATGTGTGCGTGCTTTAAAAAGGGTTCAGTGTATGGCTTTCAGTGGGTCAATTAATACTTCTTGGGTACCTTTTGTCTTTCGTTAGGGGATTGGTGAACTAGGACAGAGCTCCTGTCCTAGGGAAGCATGAGCTACCTGTTACACATAAATACTTTGAATGTGCTTAGGTAATGATTTAAAACAAGAATGAAACAATGTTTATCTTAGGCCTTCTAGACTGTGTGGTAACTGGTTCTTTTCTCTCTCTCTGTCTTACTCTCTTTACACATGCATGTGCATGCACACACATACACATACACAGTGGCTTTCTTGTTCTTTATCATAATAGTGATGCATGCAGGAATTACAACTTATTATGGTTTTCAGTATTTGTGATGTTGGGATGGAACTAAACCTTCTTTTGCATAATGCTATACCGGGCAAATGCTATACCACTGAGCCATCCCTGTGTAACTCCTTACTCAGAGATTCTAAGCAAGCACTCTACTTTCTTCAGCTTCTTGCTGGGGGAGTCCAGGCAGGTTCTCTATCACACTCCGGCTCCACTACTGGGGGATTCTATGTAGGTACTTTATTCCTGGGTCATGACACTAACCAAGGAAATTCTAGGTAAGTATCCAACTGCTGAACTGTAAACCAGCCCACTCAGGACTGCCCCTCCTTTGAGTGGAATGAATGGCATGCATTGGACTGTTCATAAAGGAATTTACCTTAACTGTGAAAGTATTTCTCCCAAATGTAGACCCTCTCCCACACATGTTCTATTGCTTTAAGTTGCAGGTTATGGTGAATTCATTCATCCTATAGAGTCCTTTCCTGGTTAAACATGCAGTCCACTCCAGTGTACATTAAGAACAATCTGCCTCCATTCATATGTGTGTATGACTTTTTGTGTCTGGTACTTGCCTACCCCTGTTGTCTAAAAACATCTATGTCTATTCACTTTAGTTCTGGTAGGAATTGGATTGCACTGGCTTTATCTGTCTGAGCTAGGTCATACAAGCCATGTGTCATGCTGGCTTATTTTAGTTCACATGTAAGCTGTTATTTCAGAAGGTCAGGGGTAGATCAAATTGCAGGGGGTCAATTTCAAACCCTGGTTTTATCCTTTCCCCTGTTAAGCTTTCTTTAAGGGCAAAGACTTAAAAGCTACTCAGAAAGGTGTTCAGCATGTAGTGTGTATGTATTGTGAATATGTGTATGGATGGGTGCACTTGTGTGTATGTGTGTATATGCATGTGTAAGTGTATGTGTGTGCACATGTGTGCACGTGTGTGCACGTATGCATTGTGTATGTGTATAGTAAGTTGTCTATCTCGAATGTCCTTCCTCAGGTGAATTCTATCTTATTTTTCAGAAAGGGGAACTCATTGATTTAATTAGACTCTCTGGTCAGAGAGCCCCAGGGATCCTCTCTCCCTCCCCAGCTGCAGAATTACAAGGGTACACTGTAATACCTGGCTTTGATTATATGTATTCTGGGGCTCAACCTCAGGTCCTCATGCTTATATGGCAAGAACTTTGCTGGCTGAGATATCTCCCCAGCCTTCCACACCTATTTGGATGTATAATAAATATTTACTGTTTCATTGCTCCTCTTGACCAAAGATAGGATGCTGCAGATAGAACGAGAGGACTCTGAATTTTAGATATTATTCAACTGCCATTAAGGAGTGTTACGGAGCAAACAGAATCCAAATTAGATACCATCAGGGGTAATGTTTTGCAGTACATGTTCCTCTTGTGACCAGGATCAGTAGATTATTTTCATTAGAAAAATAAGACCAAGGGGCTGGAGAGATGGCACAGAGGTTAAGAACAGCCGCTGCTCCCATAGGCAATCCATGTTCTATTCCCAGCACCCATGTCAGGCAGCTCACAACTATCTGTAACTCCAGTCCCAGGGTATCCAATGCATTCTTCTGTCCTCCAAGGGACTCTACATGCATGTGGTGCACACACACAGATACATGTGTACATATACAGAAATAAAAATAAACCTCGGAAATGAAGAAAAAGGACCAAGAAAAATAACAAACATTTTTCTATAGGTGGAGAGAGCAGTTTAAGTTTGTTTCCTTTAAATTTATTTCTTTTTTAACTTATTTATTTCCATTTCATGGACATTGGTATTTTGCCTGCATGCATGTCTGTGTGAAGGTGTCAGACCTTGGATTTACAGACAGTTGGAGTTTCCCATGTGTGTGCTGGGATTTGAACCCAGGTCCTCTAGGAAGAGCAGTCAGTACCCTTAACCACTGAGCCACCTCTCCAGTTCAAGCAGTTGAAGCTTTGTAAAACATTCTATAGAGAGAATTTAACCATCAATCTTCAAAGGGCCTTAAAGTGTGACAGAGCAGCAAACTTGAAAGTATACCTCTCTCTCTCTCTCTCCCTCCTCTCTCTTTCTTCCTTTCTTTTTTTAACAATGTATATGTGTGCCTGTCTGTGTGCACATGAGTGCAGTTACCAATGGAAGAAGGGGTCAGATCCCTTCAGCTGGAGATACAGATGGTTGTGAGCCATCTTACATGGGTACTGGGAACCAAACTCAGATCCTCAGCAAGAACTTCAAGCGTGCTCCTAACTGCTGAGCCATCTTTGCAGCTCTGAATAACACACTCAATGGAAATATCCTGGCTGGTGGCCAGCCCTAGTCAGTGAAACATTTGAAATTATGAAAAGCACTTAGTCAACAAGGCCTGCTTTGGTGACGAGATAGGAAGCATTGACAAGAGGACAATGTTTACTTGACAATACTGATAGAATGATCGCCAAATATCCAGAGTTGATTTTCTTCGAATACCCACATGCCTCCTTCCAATTTTGCTGGAATTGGTAATTTGATTCACAATCATATTTCTAAAGATCACAACAATTCCCAGAGGAGCTGTTTCTGAATGTTTTAGTGTTTGTTAAAAAAAAAGTGTTTATTATCAACTAGTGAATTTGTAATTGCTAAAAAATTCATTAAATTCTAATTGTTTTCCTGGGAGAAAATAATTATGCAAGGGATGCAAATAGCACCATTGAAGCTCTCGTGAGATGAGAGCAAGGGCATTGTGTATATGTGCATGCTAAGAGCTGCCTTCAGGAGTGTGTAATCACAGCACTTGGGAGTGGAGTTCAAGGCCAGCCTTAACTACATATGGAGTTCCAATCTAGCCTGGGCTATATGACATCCCTTCTCAAAAAGACCAAACACAAAACAACACTCAAGCATACTAATAAAAATGCCTTCCATTATCAGAACTGTGTAAAAATTCTTTTCTAGGAGTCAAGAACCCTTTCTGGTTAGCACTAGCCCCAGCCTTTTCTTTCTCCCAGCAGGAGACTCCCCAAAGAAATTCCATTCCCTTGGGGGCCTATTGTTTCAGTACTCTGATAGATAAAGGGAGGGGCACTAATATCTCTCTCTCTCTCTCTCTCTCTCTCTCTCTCTCTCTCTCTCTCTCTCTCTCTCGATCTCTCTCTCTCAATTTATATGTATTTATTTATTTACATTCCAAACGCTGCCCCCTCCTGGTACTGGTACCCCCCTCACAGAGACCCTTCCCCACCACCCTTCCTTTCTTTTCTGAGAGGGTGGGGTCCCCTGTGTATCCCCTCACCCCAGTGCATCAAGTCTCTGCCAGATTAGCTACACCCTCTTCCAGTGAAACCACATAAGGCAGCCCTGTTGGGGAATAGATACCACAGTCATTCTACAGCTTTAGGGAGAGCCTCCACTTCAGTTGTTGGGGGTCAAATCTCTCTCTCTCTCTCTCTCTCTCTCTCTCTCTCTCTCTCTCTCTCTCTGTGTGTGTGTGTGTGTGTGTGTGTGTAGATCTTGTTTTTTCTTTTAGGATGGTCATGCGCACACCTGTTGAATTCCATTTCTGTGCCTAGGCCTGATACCTCATTGTGTCTCAACTCTGATATGGCTGTCTGGAGGCAGACAAAGTGCAGGACTTTGGGAAAAGATGATGGATACATATCCTGAGAGTCCTAGTTTCATTTCTGTCTGTTGCTATAAGAAAATATCCCGACAAAAGCACTGTAGAGGAAGAGAGTTCATCCTACCTCAAAATTCCAGGTTAGTCCACTGTAGCAGGGAAATCAAGGTATCACACCCACAGTGAAGAGCAGAAGGAAGTTACTGCATTGTTATGTACTACACAGATTGCCTTTTCTACACTAGTACAGTTCAGGACCCCCAGACAGGGGATGGTGATATCCATAATAGCCTGGGTCTTTCTATCACATCAACTAGTACAATGAAAACACTCCCCTATAGACATACCAACAGTTCAAACAGACCTGGGCAAACTTACATTGAGACTATCTTCCCGGGTGATTCTGGGGTGTGTCCACACGGTGGTTTGCCTGAGATGTCCCCCATAAGTCTCAGACATTTGAATACTTGGACTCAGTTGGTGGTCCTTTGAGAAGGCTTAGGAGGTGTGGCCTTGCTGGAGGAGGTGTGTCAATACCAGGGTTGGGGATAAGCTTTGGGATTTCAAAAGAATGTACTCTCTTTGCTTCTTCTTTGTGGTTTGTGAGAGATGAGAGCTCTGAGCTGCTGCTCCAGCTACCTGTTACCTGCTACCTCTGCAGACGTGTGCTCCCGTCCCCAGAACTGTAATCACAAAATAAATGGTTTCATCCATAAGTGGTCATGGCGTTTTAGCACAGCAATAGAAAAATAGCTAAGACAGTCCAGTTGACCAAACTAAACATCATATTGAGCCATCACAGAGGTCACCTGTACTACCTCAGCACCAGTGGTGTAGCTCCCTCCTTGCACCTAATAAAAGGAAGGCTTTTAGCATCCTGGGATCATATTATCCATATTTCAGAGGGCTCCAATGAAGAGTGTTTAAGTCATTTTCTGGGCCAAATGTCTTGGGTCTGGATGTGGGCACTAGGAGTTAAAATTCATGATTCTTTTTCATAAAGGAGAATTTTAATGTTTTTTTTTCCTTGATGGATTGTTTGTGAAATGAAATTTCACAAGAAAGGGACTTGTAAACCTTCTGGCTCCATATTGAATGTAAATTATCATGGTAACATTAAAAGCTATGTTAAAATATATTCCAGGATAAATGCTCTTAGGCAACTCTGGGAGATGTAGTCTTATGTGTCCAAAGGCATTCTGTTCTCTGAAAGGGAGCTGTGGGTCAGATGGACAGGTGAAATGTGTTGAAGCCAGTGTCCTTAAGACTATAGAAAAAGAAGGAAAAATCAGCAGCATAAAAGAAGAAAACAATGAATTCAAACAAAAAAAGATTGGAGCTGGTAAGGTGGTTCAGTGGATAAGAGTGCCTGTCTCAGCCTGACAACCTGAGTTTGATCCTCGGAACCCACGAGGTGGAAGGAGAGAACTGACTCCTGCAAGTTGTCCTCTGACCTTTACAACTATGCTATGGCACAGTGGCATGCGCACATGAGCTCACACGCGCCTGTGCTGGAGATACACACACACACACACACACACACACACACACATACACACACACACACACACACACACACACACACACACACACACACACATACACACACACACACACACACACTCTGTGGGGCAAGTAGACCCGTGTCACCAGACAGAAAACTGGGAAAATCAAGCAGATTCAGGTACCCCAGCAACTCTCACAATTGAGAATGGTAGGTGTTTGAATCTGTTCCGGACCAGGTTCCTGTCCTGGAGCACGAGAATGGAGCGTGTGACTGGGGCACGTGACCACGATTCCTCCCCTTCCCCCCCCCAGCCCCCCCCCACAAGAAGGTCATGACAACTAGTCAGGTAGCATAGAGCCCAGAGTTCTCCATGCTGATGAGGTATCTAGATGGACCGCCCTGAGGGTTCAGCCAATAAGCTTCCTTTTCCAGACATTCCTTCCTGAAAAAGGTATTTACTCTCTGGTCCACTCTGATTAAGTTGTATGTAGCATTTTCATCACAAATAAACAGTTTGGACAAGCACAGACTGTCTCACTCATCTTGAATCACTGTTGGGGGAAGCCTTTGTTATCAAGCCACTCCACCTAAGAAGGCCCCTCCCCGCTCTGGACACTCACCCCTGAGCTAAGCTGGAATGCTGGACCATCTCTCCTCCCACCCCCGCCCCCACCTCGGGTTCATTTTCAGATGAGTGCTACAGCCTTGGCCTCAGCCTATGGCATTTCTCACCCAGGTTGAGGCCCTATCTTAGACGGCCTTCTGCCTTCCTTTAGCAGGTGTCAGCGTTCAGCAGGTCCCGAACCACCATGGTGGAGAGGACGGAATGTAGCCTAGTGCTCCTGAGTTTTGTCTGCCCGAGTGGCGTTCACACACCTCAGCGCTGAGGTGGAAGGCAAACCCACAATATACGTAGGGTGTTTTGAGATAGGATTTCTCTGTGTGTAGCCCTGGCTGTCCTGGAACTCACTCTAGACCAGGCTGGCCTCGAACACACAGAGATCCACCTGCCTCTGCCTCCCTAGTGCTGGGATTAAAGGCATGCGCCACCGCTGCCTGTCAAATAGTAAAATCTTTACAAAATAAGACAGGGAGTCATTGAGGAAAACACTTGGCATTGACCTTTGCCCTACACACACACACACACACACACACACACACAGACACACACAGACACACACACACACACACACAGAGAGAGAGAGAGAGAGAGAGAGAGAGAGAGAGAGAGAAATACAGAATTTAATTGGAATCTATATAGAGCTGTATAGTTGTACCTTCAACTGCTCAGTTCCAGCCTGGGAGAGAATCAGTTTAGTAATGTGTGAAAATTAAAAGATTTTAGTTGGCTATAATAAGCTCAGTGTGCATCAACATCACAAGACGTTTGCCAACAAGAGAAAGAAAGACACCGGCACAATCAGGCAACCGCGGCCTAGATTAATTGAGACAGAGTCTGGAATGAACAAGATGGCAGGTTCATTGTATGGGTCCTGTGCCCAGTTCTCAGCATATTGTTCTGAGCTGGACATGATAGCCTAGGCTATAAGTGAGGAAGGCAGCCTTACAGGGCCCTGGTGTTTGTGAGGCATGTTTTGAGTTCTCAGCTCTCAGGGTGGCTTCTGAAACATGAGGAAAAGGCATTCATTCAAACACACACACACACACACACACACACACACACACACACACACACGCATGCGCGCAGGTTTTTTTTTGTTTTGAAACAGGGTCACATATAGCTCACACTGGCCTCAAAGTTACAATGTAGCCAAGGATAATCTTAAACATTTTTTAAAAAATAGTTTTTATTATTATTTTATAAAATTTTTTGTATATGTGTCAATCTATGTGTGACTGAGTACAGGTGTCCTAAAAGGCCAGAGAGGTCATTAGATTCCCTGGAGCTGGAGTTACAAGCAATTGTGAGCTGCCAGATTTGGGTGCTGGGAACACTCATAACCACTGAGCCATCTTTCTAGCTTATCCTGAACTTCTAATCCTCCTGCCTCTACCATGAAAATGCTGGGGTTATAATCATGCCCTATGTATTCAGTGCTGAGTGCTGAGTGCTGAGTACTAGTGCTGAGTGTTGGGTGCTGAGTACTGAGTGCTGGCTGAGTGTTGAGTACTAGTGCTAAGTGCTGAGTACTGAGTGCTGGCTGAGTGCTGAGTACTGAGTGCTGGCTGAGTGCTGAGTACTAGTACTGAGTGCTGAGTACTGAGTGCTGGCTGAGTGCTGAGTACTAGTACTGAGTGCTGAGTACTGAGTGCTGGCCGAGTGCTGAGTGCTGAGTACTAGTGCTAAGTGCTGAGTACTGAGTGCTGGCTGAGTGCTGAGTATTGAACTCGGGACTCCATGCATGCATCACAAACACTCATGGCTGGTGATGTTTTTCATCATGCCTTCATAATGAAGCCTCCATGAAAACTCAAAAGGTAGGACTGGAGAAATGACTCAGCAATTTAGAGTAGCAGTGTTCTTCAGAGGACATGGGTTCAGTTATTGACACCCACCTCAGGTGAATCTACATGGTGCACATAAACTCACACAGGCATGAATACACACACATACACATCAATAAGCTTTGGAAGGACAACTCAGAAGTTAGGAGTGCATAGTTCTCTTTCAGAGCACTTGAGGTTGGGTCTCAGGACTCAAGTCAGGTGGTTCACAATTGCCTGGACAGGTGATTTGACGTCTCTGCTTTCTGCCAGCACCAGAATTTACCAGAGTGCACCTAACACCCCCATATATATAATTTTAAAAACTTAAAATGAACACTTAGGAAGCTGAGGTAGGAGGAATAGTTCAAGGTCAACCCAGGATGACACCCAGGGAGTAAAAGAATGTCATGGCGTAAGGGTGAAAGGCTCCCCCACTGGCTTACATGCTTGAACACTTGCTTTCCAGCTGTTGGAGGTATTTTGTGTAGCCTTTAGGAACCAGAGCCTCGCTGTAGGAAATGAGTCAGATTGAACAGTCTGGAGAAAACATGGAATCCCCACCCATTTCCCCATAAAGACCCTATGCATCTATACTTTCTAGGTGTTCATTTGTATCCAAGGGAATATCCTTGATAATAAATAGATGGATGCAAGGAATGTTTCCTTGAGATGTGAGATACCCTAAAAATTAATGGACCCAAGAAATAGACTCTGGGAGTCCCTGATTTAGAGCTGGTAGGTCAGAAGGACAGGTCACAACTTGGGCTTGGGACTGACATCTAACATAAAAACAATTTGTGAGCTCAGACACTGGATTTATGGGATCAGATGATATGACAAGGAGACCATGTCCAAGAAGAATGGAATCAGAGGACAGCTGGCTGGTGGGTTCCTTGGAGTGTCATTTGGTTGGTATGTGGGGAAATCCTGTCCTTCCACATCTGCTGTCACAGCATGTTGAGTGGTGCATGCAACCAGGAAAATGTTCTGTTTATTTCCCAATTACACAGAGTAATCAAGTTATAGTATTTGAGATTAGTCCTTGCACAAGAAAATGCATCCAATCTTACAGCTATCAAAGGAAAGAACTCGATAAACAACATTATTATGAACAAGTTTTGATGCTCGAATCAACATCTCTAAACTCCCAGTAATTCAAAACAAATTTGGTCAACCATGTTTGCTATCAAAAATGGTATTACAAAATTCTCAGCGCATCAGAAGGCAATCAAAGATTATATGGCTGAGAAATTGGAGGCTAAAAAGCATTAGAAAAAGAGCTAGGCTTGTAGTTCAGCGGGAGGATGCTTGGCTAGCATGGGTAAGGTCCTGGCTTCGGCCGTCAGCCTGGCACAACCAACCACAAGACAGCAATAATAACAAACCTCATAAACAACAGTAATGACCACTACCACCACCAACTACCCAACAGTAAACAGTAACACTTCACAACAAACAACCAGAGTAACAGCCATGACACAAAATAACAGCAACAACAATAAACTCCAGAAGAGAATAGTAACAACAGAACCAAACGGTAACAACAACTACACCAATGTTAACAAGAGTAACAACAAAACCCATGGAACAACAACCACAACAAAACCACGTAAAGCATTAAAAAGGGGCACGAGCCCATTCATTAATAAAAGTCTGTGTCCTTTCCTAGTTTTGTTTTCAAAATCTAGAATTTGTCCTGAGGACCTTTATTCTGAAGGAATATTCACTTTGTACTGAATTTGGTATTTATAATATTAGATTTACTTTTCCAAACAAAGTATCATACTTTTTATTTGCTGTGACGCTGACTCTGACAAAAGCAGCTTAAGGGAGAAAGGGTTTAGTTTGGGATCCTGGGTTTTGGGTGTAGTTTACCAGGGTTGGGGAAATCATGACTGCAGGAGCTTGAGGGAGCTGGTTATGTTGTGTCCACAGAGATCAGAAAGATGATGACTGTAATTGACTCACTTCTTCCTTTTTAAATAGTCCAGGGTCTTCAATAAGGGAATGGTGCCACCCACAGTGGAGGGGTCTCCTTACCTCAGTTAACCTAATGAAACATATCCCCACAAGGATGCCTGGAGGCCCATCTCCCAGGTTATTCTAGATTGCATCAAGTTAACAACAGAGTAACTAACACAGGATTTTCAAAGTATAAAAGATTCTGGTTCCGTGAAAGCTAAATAATTTTTTCTTTCACTCACTGGAGTTTAGAGAAATTTAAAGCAGATGTGGCCTGTGTTACAATGTTCCTAAACCTACATTGAGGACGGGAGACAAATCCAACTTCAGTCAAGAAACACGCTTAAGAGAATGGGGCAAGAGTTTGGAGAGAAATGTTAGCTCTAAGATTTGGGAGGGGGGAGGTTGTGGGGATACTATTACGATTGCAACTTTTCTTTTGGTTTTCACCCTTTTTCCCCCTCAAAGGAAGAGTTCTTTAAATGCCCTCAGCCTTCCACATACAGTTCAAATATCTGGAAAGAGCCATCAGGCATTTGAGGTAATGTTCTCTTGGCCTTAGTGATATTGGCATGTGTGACAGTTAGTTTTAAATGTTACCCTTCCACAACCTAGAAGCATGTGGGAAGAGCCTTAAGAAGTTATCTGGATCAGGTTGGCCCATGGACATACCTGTGGGAGATTATTTTTGATTATTAATTGACCCAGTCCACTATGGGAGACTCCATTCCTTAGGCTGGGCCCTAAACTTTCTAAGAGTGAAGAAAGCTAGCTGGACAGAGGCACGTGCTTCTCTTCTCTTGAGGATGATGACCTATGTTCTTGCCTTGACTTCTCCAACATGAAGAACTGTAATCTGGAGTTGTAAGCTGAAAAAAATCTCCTTTCTTCTTTTATGTTGCTTGTTGTTGGGGTATTTTATCAAGATGTGTGTGTGTGTGTGTGTGTGTGTGTGTGTGTGTGTGTGTGAGAGAGAGAGAGAGAGAGAGAGAGAGAGAGAGAGAGAGAGAGAGAGAGACTAGGAAAATGATAAATACCAGGCTCTGGAGAGGAATTCAAGTTCTTGTGTCCTTCAGCAGTTTGTTAGAAAAACACCTTCCAAGGGAGGGTGCAAGGCCTGCCTCAAAACACAAGGTAGATGGCACCTGAAGAATGAGGCTGGAGATTGACTTCTGGCCTACACATTTGAACATGCGCACACACACACACACACACACACACACACACACACACACACACGGAGGAACAAGGGAGAGAGCACAGCTAGAGAGCTAGTGTTTTAAGGCTACCAGTTTCTTTCCCATCCCCAGGTTTCTAATCAAAATTTTACACCTCATTTGCATGTTTCCTGCCGTCCCTCCCTTCCCTCTGTTTTCTCCCTCATCCCACTGTTGAAAGGCCTCCTCTCCAGGTTCAACCACATCAGATTGTGCTTCCAGGGTGCAGAAGCTGAGCTGAGAGGTATTTAATAACAGGGGTGCTCCCCTGCTGGTAGTTTTGATGGCAGTGGTGGCAAAAGTTCTTTCAGGGGTGTGTTTGGCACAGAAAGCCTCGCGTGTATCAGAGTTGGAGCCGCTCCCGCTGTAATTATACCTTCTCAGACTCACCTAGTCACCTTCCCTTCACAGACAAACTAACACCTTGACCGGTCGCCCTTAAGGAGGGGCTGGGGCTAGAGCTGGGGGTCGGTGTGGGGTGGGGCTGGCACTGAGTCTGAGGGTGGGGGAGGGACCAGGTGGGGAGGCGTGTGGGTAGGACTGGCGGTGCTGACTTCCTAAGTAGCATGAGCAGACTTTCTGAGCATTTCCTGTTTTCTATACCTGCAAGTGCAGAGGCCACCCTGGGAAAGAGCCCTGTTGCTCTTGGACAGATCATCTACTTTAGAATATAAGAAAGCTATTGTCCTTAGTTTTAAATGTTCACTTGACATAGCCTTGAGCCACCTGGAAATGGAGTCTCAACTGAGTGATGGCTCAGATCAGCCAGGCCTGTGGCACATTGTCTTGACTGTTAATTGACTTGAAAGAACGGAGGGCACCGCCCACTGTGGGGAAGGCTGTTCCTAGACAGGCTCTCTTGGGCTATTTGAAAAGCCAGCTAAGCATTTCACTGAGCGAGCTGGTAAGCAACTACCCTCCAAGGTTTCTGCTTCAGGCTCATGCTAGAGTTCCTGCCCTAACTTCCTTAGGACCATCTTTTTCCTGGAAGTGTAAACTAAATAAACTCTTTTCTACCCTAAATTACTTTTGATCAGCGTGTTTAATCAGAGCAAATCCAGAGCAAAGGGCATCAGGCTTGCTTTTGTTAGAAGGCTTATTTCCCAAACAAATGAGACCCACAGGCCACGTTATAGTTACTGCTAATTTCCTTGAGAATGCCAGAGTTGCTGGAGGTGGTTGCTGACTTTTAATCTCAGCACTTGGAAGGCAGAGGCAGGAGGATCTCTGAGTTCTAGATGGGGCTGAGCTACTAAGGGCAGTTTCAGGACAGCCAGGACTACCCTGTGTCAGGAAAACCAAAAACCAAAACTTAAACACCAAAACAACAACAACAACCCAACGACTGCTTGAGTTTCCCTACAGGGGACCCAGGTGGGTTCCTTGTACAGTCCTTCGATATAACTGATCAAAGCTCTCAACTTCAGCATTAGGGACTCACAGTGAAGTTTTTGGAGTTCAGTTGCACCTCACTATTCCCTATGTGCCCTTGGTTGTCTGGAACTGATCTCCCCGGGTGCTGGAGAATTCTAAATAGGGAATAGAAAGCAAAGGGCCCCCAAACAGAGCGAAGAGCCCCCAAACAGAATGGTATCCACCAATATCTTTTGCCAGCTGGGCAGGCCACTTCTCTCCTTTTTCCCACTCTCCCGAGAGAGGACTGAGAGACGGGGACATAGGACAAAGTAACAAGTTGGGAGTCTTTATTATTTATTTTTAAAGAAATTATCTTATTTTTAATTGTGTGTCTCTGTGTGTGAATGTGCACTTGTGAATGCAGATACCTATAAAGTCAGGAAGGCAGTGGCGGATCACCTGGGCCTGGAGTTAACGGGGGACTCTGAGTCGCCTGGTGTGGGTGCTAGGAACAAACGCTGCTCCACTGCTAGCGCGGTGTGTGTTCTTACCCACGGAGCCGTCATTTCAACCCTGGTTTCAAATCTTTGCTTTATTTTGCTATTTTTGTTTTGTTAACTTGTTATGTAGCCGAGGATAGCCTTGGACGGCTGATCCTGCTTCTACCTTCTAAGTGCTGGGATAACAGTTATGCACCACCATGACTGCTTTGTGCAGTGCTGGGAATAGAACCCAAAGCTTTCTGCACTCAGGGCTAGTGCTTTTCCACACCCACATTTCAGGAACTTAGAAGTTTTATTCCCAAGGGTTTGTAGGCACTGAGAATTGAGTACTGATCAAGAGTGAGTAGTTTTGTGGACTTTTGGTGGTGGAGGCAGGGAACTCATTTTATGGGCAAGCTTTAATGGAGGGAAGATTATGTGTGAGTGAAAGTGGGGAGATGGGTAGAGAGTTCCAGGGGTGGGCTACAGTTTTCCTGGGCTATAAAATTTCAATCAGAAGGACAGACAGACAGAGAGACAAGGGAACCAGGGGCTTAACATCAGCTCAGACCTTTGCTTGGGAGAAAAGACAGCAAAGAATGGGTCTCTGTAAGAATTAGAGCCCATCCATCTGCTTATAGGCTGAGGCTTATAGGGTAGAAGGAAAAATGTTGATTAGATGTCATCAAACCCTCAGTAAGCACATGTCAGAGAGTCCCTGCTCGTTAAACGAGATCTGTCGTTATTTTTCTGTCTTCCCCCTGCCCCATAAGCTAAAGTTCCCAGAAAGAAGCCCATGCTACATTGATTGAATCGTCTACAAAATCTGGTTGACTGATTAGAATGTTCAATGAAGCCAGGCACAGTGGTGCACACTTTTAACCCCAGCACTCAGAAGGCAGAGGCAGGGAGATGTCTGTGTGTTCCAGACCACTTTGATTTACATAGTGAGTTTTAGCCCAGCTAGGGCCATGAAGTGCGACCACGTCTCAAATAAGGATGGCAAAGTGTTGGTTTGGTGATGATGAAGAAGTTGGAATGTTGCAGGTCTAGAATCTCATTATCTTGGAGTATTTAAACTCCTATGTAACCCTTCATGGTCATCTTTGTGTCTGACCTAATATTCTTGAGAATATTTGGTACATCCTTTTGGAATTTAGGAACAGACCTTTTCCGGGTTAGCTTTAATTGTCAACTTGACAGGTCATCTCAGAGGAAGGCTTCCATGGAGGAATCATGTAAATTGGATTGGCCTGTGGGCATGTCTGTCAGGGATGATCTTGACTATTAATTAATGCAACAGGGATCAGCCCACTGTGGGTGATACAATCCCTAGGTAGTTAGTTGGTCTTGGGTTTAGAAAGCAAGCTAGGTGTAAGCCTTTAGCCTTTAGACAAGCAAGTCAAAGATGGAGTCGGGAGGTGAGCCGGCAAGCAGTGTTTCTCCATGGGTCCTACCCTGCGTTCCTGTTCTGACTTCTCTCAAGGATGGGTTGTAACCTGGGAGTATAAACCAAGTAAACCCTTTCCTCTTCAAGTTGCATCCTCACTACTTGGTCAGAAGGTTTAATCTCAGCAACAGAATGAAATTAGAACAGACTCTTAGGTCTCACAACTTCAGAAGCCAAGAATGCTATCAAATAGTGCCTGAGTTCTATAAAGGAGATTTCTCTTTTTTGCTCCGGAGACTGCATACCAATGTATTTAAAAAAACATCTTTATTCATGATTTTCTTCATCCTATTACCTTTATGTAACTGATACTACATATTTGGGGTAACCTGAATCTATGTTCCCTGGCCTGTGATCTATTATTCATTTTGAGATAAAAGGTGTGTATTTTCACTTTGTCACAGGTTTTATTCCCTGAGTGTTGTGAGATAATAACCATGAGCTTGCGTGTGTGTTTAAACTACAGGGTAACCTCTCCCTGCTTGACTTCCATGCACAATTTATTTTAATGAGCACCTATTATATGCAAGGTATTGTCAGAGGCATCCTGCCAGGAACAACAGCCTGGTAACATCTCTACACAGAACTCTGAATATAATGCTTGGAATTATACCTCTATCCTATTCTTCCTCAAGAAACATGGTACTTTCAGAGCTGGGACATGAGCCTGAAGGAACATACATGCCATATATGAAGTCTTAGACATCTATTGTATCACTTATGAAGACCAGGAGAGAGTCAGCTCTGTCATTCAATCAAGCTGAGAGAGTTGGTCTCCATGTATGAAAAAAAATTATTCATGTATGTATGCCTTCGTGAATGTTTAGGTATGTGGGGGTGCATACTTGCGTCCTGGTATCAGTGGATGGTGTGTGTGTGTGTGTGTGTGTGTGTGTGTGTGTATGTGTGTGTAGACCAGAGGATGACCTTGGGTGTTACCTTTAGGAATACTATCTACTTCCCTTAGGATAGGGTCTTTCATTGGCATAAAAATGATTGATTATGTTAGTCTGTCTGGCTATCTGGCCAATAGGTCTCTCCCACCTCCAGCTTCCCAGTGCTGGGTTAACAAGTTTGTATGACAATATCTGACATTTTTACATGGGCTCTGGGTATCAAACTCAGGGCCTCAAGTTTGCAAGGCAAGCAACTAATTGATGGATGAAGCCTGGCATATGCCCAGCATTCTGTCTTTTACCTGCTGCCCAACAGGTGGGTACTCTGCTAGTTCTTGGGTTAATGAAGAGATTTGCAGTGTGGCTAGTTCATGCCTTTTTATGTTTGGTTTTGTTTTTGTTTACCTTACTTGATCTGAGGGAGTACTTAACATATTAACTTAACAGCCAGGATTGCAATTGTAACGAAGTCTTCAATACTTATGAATCATAAAAATGTTGCCTTGTGTAATAAGGGAGGAAGGAAAGAGGAAAGGTATAAGGAAAGAAGGAGGAAGGGAGGAAACAAGGAGGGAAGGGAGGAGGAAAGAAGGGAAGAAGGAGAGAGAAGGATGAAGGAAGAGGGGGAAAAGGAAATCAGAAGCAAGGAAGGGAAGAAGTAAGGAGGAAATAAGAGGGGGAAGTAAGGAGGAAATGAGAAGGGCAAGCAAGGAGGAAATGAGAGGGGGAAGATGACAAGGAAGAGATGGAGGAAGGAAAGAAGAGAGAATGAGAAGAAGAATGAAGGGAAAGAAAGTAAGCAAGGAAAAGAAGGGAAGAGGGAAACAAAATGGGATGGACAGAGGAATAAAGAAAAGAGGAAAAGCAGGGGTGAAGGGAGGAGAGTGGAGGAGGGAAGGAAAGATTCCCCTTAAGGAAGCATGGCCATCCTAATACGTAAGCGTTCCGGAACCCAAGCCATTACATTCTGTGCTTCAACTGGTTGGATCCTCAAGTTGTTGAAGGACCTGGCGACCTTTCTTGTTAAATCTGTAAATCTTCCTCCGAGAGGCTTCAACTATTTTGGAGAAATATTTATAAACATATTATAAGATGCTTGAGGGAATTTAACAGAGTTTGTAAACAGGATTAATCATATGGAAATTTAATCTGAGAATCTCGTGAGAGAAAATGCACACTTAATGACTAAATATGCTAAATTAATTTTAAATTAATAAAATTACAAATAAAAAATGTTGTTATTTCAAAGCAGGGGGCAGGACATTGCCCTCCTCGACTTCACCCCTCATGTGATCCCTCCTCACTCTCCTTTTCTCTCCATTTCTGTCTATCTTGTTTTAGAAAGGGTTTTTTGGGATAGAGTTACAGTGGACTGAATATTTACTTCCCTTTTTCATGTACTGAAGTCCTTCCCAAATGGTGATATCCTTAAGAACCGGGGTCTTTGGGAGGTTTTCTGTTAACTTTTCCATTTCTGTTCAGCCCAGACAGGGCACTGGTGACAGACCAAAAAAAGATTCTACTGGAGTAAGGCTGGTAAACTGAATTTATTTAAGCCCCTCCATCCCTCCTTCTCTCCCTTCCTCTCTTTCTTCATTCCTTCATTCCTCTCTTTTTCTTCCTTCCTTTTTTTTCTCACTTCCTTACTGAGAAGTTTGCTCTCAGAGAGGATCACCCAGGGGTTGCCTATGGAAGCATGGGTGAGGGATTACCCACAGGAGCATGGCTACAAGGTTTCTGTACAGGGCATAGGCGTGCTGCGTGGTTCTTGACAATGTGACATAAACTTAGAAATACCTGGGAAGAGCGAATCTTAATTGAGAAAATGCCTAAAATTAGCCTGTTTGCAAGTCTGTGGGCGTATTGTCTTGAAAGATGATTGATGTGGGAGATCCCAGCTCACTGTGGAAGGTACCATCCTTGGCCCGTATACTATAGGCAGGGCAAGCCAATAAGCAACATTCCTCCATGGCCTCTGCTTCAGTTCCTGCCTTCAAATTCCTGATCTGCTTTAGTTCCTGCCTTGACTTCCCCCAAGGATAGATTGTTATTTGGAAGCACAACTTGAAATAAACCCTTCCCTCTCCAAGTTGCTCTTGGTCATGGTGTTTTATTACATTAATAGAAACCCTAAGGGTTTCTTAGAGGCCCATAGGTGAAGGGGGCGTGGTGAGGGCCTACAGTAAGTAACCTCTTTCACTCTAAGACAGGACAAGAATACTTAATAGAAGATGAAGAGCTGTATTGAAACAACTCATGTGGATGAGGGAGGCTTCAAGTGGACGTGGGTTTGGGAGAGCTAGGCACAAAGAAGGTACAAAATAGGTGTGGAGGAAGAGAGGCAGGGGAGCTTCAGTGATGGGACTCGAAGGCTGAATTTTAGGCTACTGGTGTTCTTTGTGCATCACATGGGCAAGAGAAGATCAAAGTAAGCACAGCAGAAATTGGGATCAGCATGATGGCTCACAGAATTTAGAAATGAAGCCCCGGGGTGGAGAGATGTCTCAGTCAGCAAAGTGCTTGACATCTGAGTGTGAGAACTTGAGTTAGGTTCTGCAGAACCTACATAAATCTGGATGCACTGAAATCTCAGTGCTCCTACAGGATATGGGAGGTGGAGACAGGAAGCTCATGGGCAAGTTAGCCAGGCATGTGAGCACCGGACCCCATCTCAAACAGAGCAGAAGGCGAGGGCTGACATTTGAGGTTGTCCTCTGACCTCCACCAGGGTGCTGTGGCACACACACCAACACTCACACTTTTATGCATGAGAGAGGGTGGGGCAGGGAGATGCTTCAGTTGCTAAAATGTTTGCTGATTATGCATGAAGTTCTACCCCAGAGCATGTGTGCAAGAGTTGTAGAGAGAACATCTTGTATGGGTGCATTGCTTGTCAATTAAAACGTCTATGGCCTATGACTTAGGCAGGAAATAGAAGGTGGGACATGGAGGAGAAAGAATTCTGGGAGAGAAGGAGGCAGGGAGATTCTCTGGAAAGATATGACCAGATGGACATATAGTACCTGAGCACAGGTAACCAGTCATATGGTAGAATGTAGGTTAGAATAAATTGGATATTTTAAGTTATACCTAGTCAGAGGTGAGCCTAACTATATGGCCAAGGTATTTGTAAATATATTTTCAGTCTGAGTCTTATTTCTGGGATCATGGGGCTGGGAGGAAGAACACAGGGCCATACTTCAACAGAGAGCCCTGTGTAGCAGTGCATGCTTGCAATCCCAGTGCCAGGAGATGGAGACAAAAGAAACACTGAGGTTTGCTGTTTACCCAGCGTCTCTAATGCAAGTCCCAGAGAGAGATCCTATCTCAAAAACCAAGGCCCTCTCAGGTGTGCATGCATGCCTGTGCATGTGTTCTCGCATGCATGCATGCCCACCTTCGACACACACAAGGGAGGAGGGAGAGGAAGGGGTACAGAAAGAAAGAGAGAGATAGAGAAGGATGAAAGGGGAGAGAGGGAGAGAGAAGGAAGAGGGTTTGGGAAGAGGGAGAGGGACATGGCCAGGGAGAGAGAGAGACACATCTCACCCATGTGTTTTCCTGGTTGAAACCTCCTAGTCTGAGGGTGGAGCCGATTAGTAGCTCAAAGCTGGAGGAGGGAAGGTGTGTGTGAATATTGCCTTAAAAGAGAGCAGCCAATAGGACTGAAGACATGGCTTAGTGGTTAAACGCATTGCCAAGGGCCCTGAGCTTGGTTTCTGGCACCATAGACAGCTCATAACAACCTGTAACTCTAGCTCCAGGGGATCTGATGCCCTCTTCCGGCCTCTGTGGGCAGCAGTACAAATGTGCACCTACACACACAGAGACATACATAAATGCAAATACTACAAATAAATCCTTTGAAGAAAAAGAGAGTCAACTAACATTATCACAACCTGCTTCTAGGTGAAGGTGACAAGGCCTCAGACCTCCCAATGTTCCAGATGCTTCTAAATGGTAGAGGCAGAAAGGGCTCCAGCTCCTGATCTGCCTGGCTTGAGCTTTTATCCCTTCACAGCTGCCAGTTCCTAACTAGGGCCAGAACATGGACTGCACTTGGCCTGGACTCACATGTGCATATTTTAGAAGCATCGTACAGTCTTGGCTTCTCCTTTGGTAGGGAAAATTCTATTTATTTGAACACTGAGAACTGGACACCCAGATTTGCTAGGGCTGTTGCCTGGTCTGTGCTGGCTAGGGGTCAGCTGGAGTTGAGTTGGAAAAGGGCTGGCTGTGGAGCTAATAGATTCAGCATGGAGATGGGCCTACGGTATTTTCTCTCTCTTTTAATTTACAGCAAAATGCCCTCCCATGGAATATTAGCATGATGAAATCCTCTGTAAAGAAGAAATCATGCCCCGTGTATTATCACAGATGGCGGAGCGGGATGTAGAAGTGATGAATCTGTAAACCAATATTTGTGGAGGAGCCGTTGCTCTGAATGGGCATGCAACAACTCACTTGTGCTGCCCGAAGCTAGCTACACACAGAGGCTGGGAGATTACTCATCTTGTACAGTGCTTTTGGAACAAGCATGAGGACCCGAGTCTGGTCCTCAGCGCTTGGTAAAGGTCAGGTATGTGGCACATGCTTGAAATTCCAGTGCTGGGGGAGGGGTGACGATAGGAGGCTTCCATCTAGGGGCTTGCTAGGTGAGTCCAGGCTCAGTGAGAGACCCTGTCTCAAAAAATATGGTGGAGAGTGATTGAGAGACACCCAGTGTTGATCCCTGGCCTCCACATGCAGCCACACATAGAGACACATTCATAGAGACACATTCATACAGACACATACACACACACACACACACACACACACCCACACACACAGACAGACATATACACCACAAATAACAACAACAACAGCAACAACCAAACACTGTCAGTCCTGTCTTTAAAGATGGGGGTCCCCTAGACATCCAAAAGCCATTACAATACAGATCAGAAATTGAGGCTCACAGGACTGGGGAGATATCTCAGGAGTGAGAGCTCTTGTTACACAAGTATGTGGACCTGGGTTTGAATCCTCAGCATTTATATAAAAAGCTGGTGTGTTGGTTTGTGCCAGTTACATCAGCGCAGTGTGTGTATGTGTGTGTGTGTGTGTGTGTGTTGTTGGATATAGGAAGGTCTATTACTGTTCCTACACTGTTAACTGTCAGTGTAGTTCCAGATTTGGTAAGATCCTGCCTCAAGAAGATAAGGTAGAATGACCTCCAAATGCCATCTTGTATGGTGCACAGCACATAGTCAGGTGTAGTCATTCATTTGTATGTATATCACACATACATATACATACACAAAATAAGGATCACAGTGCTAAGATCTTGTCTGTGGTAATAAACTTTTGGGGGGGGTTTGCTCACCCTTGGGTGTTCCCATGCCCTCCTGGCTTGCTGCAATCTGCAGAGGCAGGAAATCTGTCCCCCTACTTTATGTGGGGATAGTGATGTCACTGAGCCCAGCACATTGCTTGCTTGCTTGGTCTCCACTGGGCTTTGCCTAGTTAAAGGTTAGGAGTTACAGTTTTTATATTCTGGCACAGAGTCTGTGAGTTTGAGGATCTGAATGTTTCCCTTGGTGGTGTTAAAAGCCTTCCACCTAAGTCTTTCCAAGTGTCTCCCTGCTTACATGTCACACGTGGGCTGCATTCCACAGTCGCCCTCCCTTAGAACACTGGCTTCCCATTAACCAGCTGGCTCCCTTTGAGGGACTGGCTCCAGGTGCGCACTCCAAGTCTTCTCTCATTCTTGTTTTACCTGCTTGTTATAGGAAGGAGAAGGACTGCAGCTTAGAGCTTGCTCTGTGATGATTGTGGAATATTTCCAGATGCTGACTATATAATCCCTTTGGTTCTGCTGTGTTTGCCAAGCAGGGGGATAACAAGTGTGTGTTATGGAACAGAACAGAGAATAAAACAAAAAGCATAACAGGGTGACTCTGTTAGGCTGTGCTCCAGGACAAATGAACACGGCATTATTAGCATGCAGGCTGGTACCCTTTCTCCACCCTTTGTGTATATGGAGAAAGAATTTTGAGCAAGACTGGTACAAATCAAGCCCCACAAACCCCCAGCACAGATGGGTGAGGGGCTCGTGATGTCCCACCTCTAGATGAGGAGCTATTGGCAACTGATGGATTTGGGGGAGGGAGAACCAGTTTTATTTAGAGACATGGCCCCTGAGAGGTGATCCGTATTCATCAGGGGTCAGGGATCAGAAGAACAACTGATAGAATGGATAAGTATGTCTATGGAATTTATTAAAGTGGCTTGCAGGCTGTGATCCAGCTAGTCCAACAATGGCGGTGTACCAAAGGAAAATCCAATGATCCAGGAGTTGCTCAGTTCCTGAGACTGGATGTTGCTGCTGGTCTTCAGTGTACACCAGAACCCCAAAGAAGGAGGCTCCAATGCCAGTGAAGGAATGGCCTTGCCGCCAAGAAAGGGCGGACGGGAAGGAGAAAGAGCTGCCATCTTCCATGTCCTTTATATAGACTGCCACCAGAAGATGTGGCCCAGATTAAAGATGGATCTTCCCACCTCAGAAGATACAGATTTAACATGAGTCTTCCCGCTTCAAATGATTTAATTAAGAAAAGCCCAGGACCCAGCACAGTGGCGCATGTATACCTTTCATCCAAGCACTCAGAACACAGAGGTAGGCAGATCTCTGTGAGTTTGAGGCCAGTCTCATCTATGTGGTGAGTTCTAAGACAGGTTGGGCTACATAGAGACATCTGTCTTAAAACACAAAGCAAAGCAAACCAAAACAACAAAAATCCCTCACAGGTGTACCTAGCCGCTTAGATTCTAGTCAATTCCAGATGTGGTCAAGTAGACAACCAAGAACAACCATCACATCATCCATCTCTTATACATTGTACTGTACCCATTCACATGTTGGTAACGTGCCAGGAAACATGTGTGAACTCCAGAAGACCTCCAAGGAACCAACTGATGCAATCATATTAGGGTCTCTTTATTCAAGTTCTAGCTTGGGCTCGCCGCCAGCCTTTCCACAACAGGAAGGTGGAGCCCTGAGCCCAGTTTTAGGCAAGCATTTATAGAGACAAGAAAAGGGTATCTAGCCTGGTTCACATCTTATTGGGGGGGGCGGCATTATGGCCTTTAACATAATTGGCTGGTGCTGGGAGCCATGATAGTAATGGACTAAACCTTTGAAACTGTAAGCTAGTCCCCATTAAATATTGTTCTTTATGAGTGTTTCCTTGGTCATGATGTCTCTTCATGGCAATGGAACCCCTAACTAAGACAAGTATCATCAGGCATTGCTTTTTAATTAAACAATTTTATTAAATTATTTTACGCCCATTTGCAATCTGCTATATCATAGGTATGTTACTTGTATCATGTAATAAGTCTTTTCAGGTCTGAGGATGTGATTCAATAAGCAGAGTGTTTACCTAGCCTGCACAAAGCCCTGGACTCTGTCCCCAGCATGCCAAGGATTAGGTAGGGTACATGCCTGCAATCCTAGCTTTTGGAGGATGAAGGTAGGAAGGACTGAAGATCAAGGTCATCCTTGGCTACACAGTGATTTCTGTACCAGACTGCACCACAAAAGTGCCCCATCTCTGAGTAAATAAGCAAACTAACAACGTTTTTCACATCTCAGTTTTTACTTCTGTCCCTATGTTGATGACAGCTATTTCTCGTGCATATTGGTTCAACAGTAAGAGTTATGACATGTATTTCTGGAAAGTGAAAATTGAGAAAAATGTAACACAAGATGTGGGAGGATATGTTCTTTTATAAATGGTGGATACAATAAATTTGGGGAGAAAATAAATTACAAACGGCACCATGCCAATAACATGTCTGTGTTTGTTGTACTTTGGTTTACTGGGGCAATAAATTGATCTTTGATACCTTTGTTAAATTCTGTGAGTGGATTATCATGGGTTTAAAAATTTCCATTTTTATCTTAGTACTTTACAAGATTTATTTTATAGTGTGTGTGTGTGTGTGTGTGTGTGTGTGTGTGTGTGTGTGTGAGTGTGAATGCAAGTGCCCCCAAAGATGTCAGAAGATGGTGTCAGATGCCCTGGAGGTAGAGTTACAGATAGTTGTGTGCTGTTTAGTGGGGATGCTAGGAATTGAACTCAGGTCCTCTGAAAGAGTGGTGCACGCTTTTAACTACTGAGTCATCTCTCTAACCACTCAGTTTCTATTTCAAAGCCCATACCTTTAGTGAAAAAGGAATCAGCAAGTTGTAATGTTTACCCCATCAGTATTCAATTATATTTCCTAGATAAACAGCTGGAGGCCATCGCTTCAGTGACAAATGTGTTTGATTTGACTTAATCGCCACCAGGAGGCACACCATTTACTAACATTTGCTGTGGTACAATTCTAACAAGTAGGGCAATTTACCCTGGTGAGGGAGAGACAAAGAAGTCAAGGAGTTGAGAGGGACAACACAAGACCCAAAAGCAAATAAGAGATTATAAAGTTACCTACTCCTTAAAAAGTCACTTGTGCCCAGCCGACTGGCACAGGCCTGCTGTTCCAGCCACTTGGGAAGCTGAGGCAGGAGGGCTGCAATTTCAAGGCTGGTGACAAAGCGACTATAAGGCCATTCTAAGTAACTTAGACTCTGTTGAAAAACAAAGTTGAACAGAGAGCTAGGGCTGTAGCTCAGTGCTATAGTGACTGTCTGGAACATCCTATGGTTGAGGGCATGGCTCAACCTGCCTAGAATCCCTCAGTCAGAGACGTCCCTGGGGAGGAGACGAGGACATAGCTTACATGCAGAGCACATGCCTAACATATGGGTGGTTCTTGCTTTAATTTTTAGCATCTAAAAATGAAAGAAACACCCCTCAAACCAAACCAAACCAAACCAAAAGAACAAAAAACCAAAAACCAGGGAGCAAACAACAACAAAACAAACACAAAAGCCTCCCCTTAAAATTTTGTTAATTGCACATGTCTGTGTGTATGCATATGTGAGTTCAGTTGTTCATGGATGCCAGAAACTGGCATCCCTCCTAGAGTTGGAGTTATAGGTGGTTGTGAGCTGCCTAACATAGGTGATTGATCAAAGTTGTCCTTGGAAAGAGCAGTACACACACACACACACTCTCAACTACTGACTTATCTCTCCAGCCCTAATTCCACTCCTACTGAAATGTAAATTTGGTGCAGGAATGTTCACAAGCTTCCAGTTCACACACACACACAAAAAGATCTTAATTTGAACATACACACTAGCTGCTGAGGTCAGGAAAAAGACAGACAACAGGTAATCAGTTTTCTATGTTCCTTCTGGACCTTCCTCTCTCAAAGTAACTGAGACATCTTAAGGGTGCTCTTCACATATATTTACAGATCTTGGCAAAGGATGATGGGAGTCCATTGCATGCCTCTTGGCTGAGGCTTTCGTGGCTCAGGTGCAAGATCGGGTCGATGTGTCTTAGAGTTTAATAGCAACTGTAATAAGCACAACATGATGTGGAAAACATGGGAATCCTTCCCACTACATGTCCTGAGAAGCTACACTGGCCTCTGTCACTTCAGCCTGGGCACAGACAGACCTCTAATTTCCCCTCTGTGACTCTGTGGATCTAATGAAATAATAATGGGCATTGAAATGCTTTGAGCAGCATGAAGTATTGTTAATCATACAGTAAATCCTTTGACCAATATGGTAGAGAGACAATGATGGTTTAGAACATTATGAACACACACAGATACTGACAGGGGGATGTTAATCCTAAACATCTTTATAGAGTCCAAAGTCTTCCTCTGAATTAGGAGGAAAATTGTTAATTCAACTCATTTTAAAATTAATTCATCTTTATGTGTATGTAAAATGCACGTGAATCATGCCCGAGCACCCATTCATGCGTATGAATATGAGTATAGGGTGCTGTGGTGTAAGCATAGAGGTTAGAGTACAACCTCACTTTCCTTCCGTCTTGTTTGAGGCTTGATCTCTTGATCGTTTTTCTACTGTGTATTGCAGGATTCTCTTGTCTCTGTCTCCCATCTTCCTGAGATTATCTGCTTGAACCTGACTTTTCTTGGGTTCTAGAAATTCAAACTCAGGACCCCAACCTTGCATAACAAGCCCTTGTGCCTGCTGACCATCTCTCCAGCCCTAACTTTGCTCTTTAGGGAATAACTCTAACCATGTCCAAATCAGGAACTCTTCTCTGTATGCTCTAATCGGCCTTATTTTGTTAAATAGCTGTTCCTATTTCTCCATCTCCGTCCAACTTATCAAAAATGTGAAGTGTTTGTTATTCATAAGGCGAATAATCATAATAATGATTTGATTATAGGTTGTCAGGATAATAATTAAGATGCACTGTTTGTTAACAAAGGGCTGATTTTCACAGAAGGACCACATGTTGTAATACTTAGTAAGGAAAATATTGACCCTCCTGTGTCTTCTCTTTGCAAACACTGCAGCCCTTTGCATTGCTGTGACCTATTTTGACTCATGGGTTTAGAGAGATTCCAGTCCATCATGGCAGGGAAGGCAAAGGGAATGGATCTGCCCATGGTGGCAGTAGTAGGGCTTTATTCACATGGCGGCAAACCAAGAAGGAAAGACCAGAGATGCATATATGATTTAAAGGTCCTCTTCTAGTCAAAAGTCAGGCCCACCTTTCAGAACCGTCATAGCCTTCGTAATAGCTCTGCAAGCTAAGGACCAGGCACACATAAGAGGAAACCATAGAGTAAAATCCAGATTTAAACCAAAATAGACAGCAGTTTGTGCCAAACAGATACTGTGTTCTGTCTTGGCACAGGGAGGAAGTCATGTCCTTTTCTCAGTGACATTTTTAACTCTCCATTAAATTCTCTGATTTTATTTAATAGTTCTTCCTTCCTTCCCCATCCTCTCTCATCTCTCTCTGTCTCAGTTCTTTCACCTCTTAGGGTTTTTTATCTCTGGGTCAGAGAGGACAGAAATTGCTTTTCAAGAGTACATTTCCCAGGACAGATAGTTCAAACACACTAGTAAAGCACATGCTAGGTAAGAGTTGAGACTTACCCCTGTTCCTCACTGGAAGATTACAAGTAAGTCTTCTACTACTGAGCTACATGCCCATCCCCTCCCTGGGGGATTCTAGGCAGGGGCTCTACCACTGAGCCACGCCCCCAGCCCCTCACTGGGGGATTTTAGGCAGGGGCTCTACCACTGAGTCACGCCCCCAGCTCCTTACTGGAGGATTCTAGGCAGGGGCTCTACCACTGAGCCACATGCCCAGCCTCTTACTGGGTAGGAGATCTCCCACTGAGTCATACTCCAGATTCCAAAGCTCTCTACCCCTGAGCTACATTTGTAGCTCTTTCTGGTGAACTATCCTAGTCCCATTAGCTGCAGACAGGAAACTGTCTCTAGCTCTAGCATAGGTTATTTGTCCTGCTTTCTTGCGGAGTTGTGGATTTTATTTCATTCTGTGTTTTAAAAGAAGTATTTTAATTAAGAGTTCAGAAAGGCTGCTTCAGGACCACTAAGTAGATGATATTTAAAACCAGAAGCTGAGCACAGCCTATTATGCTTAATGTTATAATCGGTGTATTTATCCCTTTCCTCCAACATGTCTTCTTTTCCACTTAATGAAGCTCTTTGCTGTCTGCTATCACAAATATTATTTCTGCTAAACGCTTTGAGCTTTTCTATTCTATTCAAATATAATTGGAATCAAACTTTCCTTATCACCCTAATATTGTTTTTGTAATTAAACCTATTTAACTAAATCAAATTATTTGTGTTTTCCTGATGTTTTTGATTCTGTAGCTCTGCTTTGAACCATGATTGGATTGAAAGCTCCTCATCAGACTCGCTTCTTGCTAATATCTTCATTTTTAAATAAAAAAGTTTAAATTGCACCTGCATGCACATTGTGTGCATGTCTTCCTGGCATACATGTGGAGGTCAGAGGTCAAGTTGAGGTAGTTGGGTTTCTCCACCATGTGGGTCCAGTGTTCAAACTCAGGATGTTAGGTGTGCCTACAAGTGCCTTTACCCACTAAGGCTTCTTGCTGTCCTCAGTTAGTAGTTTTCAAACAAATTGTCAGCCATGGACTGTTTCTGCAAAAGTCCTGTGAAGAGACTAATTACAGACAGCACATATAAGAGGAGTGAGCTGATAGAAAAGAGCTCAGTACAAGTGCAGAGTATCACTAGTTCTCAGAGTTCCTTTCAGTCCATCCCATTCCCTCAGGCAGACCTCCTGCCTAGAATCCCCCAGTGAGGGTCTGGGGGCATGGCTCAGTGGTAGAGCCCCTGCCTAGAATCCCCCAGGGAGGGGCTGGGGGCGTGGCTCAGTGGTAGAGCCCCTGCCTAGAATCCCCCAGGGAGGGGCTGGGGGCGTGGCTCAGTGGTAGAGCCCTGCCTAGAATCCCCCAGGGAGGGGCTGGGGGCATGGCTCAGTGGTAGAGCCCCTGCCTAGAATCCCCCAGTGAGAGGCTGGGGGCGTGGCTCAGTGGTAGAGCCCCTGCCTAGAATCCCCCAGGGAGGGGCTGGGGGTGTGGCTCAGTGGTAGAGCCCCAGCCTAGAATCCCCCAGGGAGGGGCTGGGGGCGTGGCTCAGTGGTAGAGCCCCTGCCTAGAATCCCCCAGGGAGGGGCTGGGGATGTGACTCAGTGGTAGAGCCCCTGCCTAGAATCCCCCAGGGAGGGGCTGGGGGTGTGGCTTAGTGGTAGAGCCCCTGCCTAGAATCCCCCAGGGAGGGTCTGGGGGCGTGACTCAGTGGTAGAGCCCCTGCCTAGAATCTCCCAGGGAGGGGTTGGGGGCGTGGCTCAGTGGTAGAGTACCTATCTGTCAGCAGGAGTTCAGAGGATCACTCAGTCTGCAGAGTTCCCTTCAGCCCATCCCATTTCCTCAGGAGTACTCCCATGTTTGAAAACAGAAAATAGGGCTACCTCCTTCAATCCCAGAGACTCCTTTAGGAAGCAGATTCGTTCCATGTCACAGATAAGATGAAGGAGACCTAGGAAGTTGGCCAGGATGGAAGCATGATGAGAGTACCAAGTGGCAGTCAGTAACTCCAAATCTCATCTACTCCTGCTTTCCCATCAGTTACCTTTTATTTTGGTATCCTGTTTTCTTTCAGCATGATTTTCTGTTTGCCCTGTTTGTATTATAGTTATATGCTTTAGAGGTTTTCCTGTAGGGGATTTTCTGAACAGAATCTTGAGAGTTTCTTTCATCTGTTGATTTTCTCGGTTATTTAATTGTACTTTCAAGGTCATTTACCTTTTTGAACTCTCACATCCTCTATTATTCAGTTTGATAAGCTTGTTCTACTTTTACAGATATCATGTTTTTATTTTTGAAAAATGGAGAGTGTTGGGCTGGAGAGATGACTCAGCAGGCTTGACACCCATGTTGGACAACCCATATCTATCTCAGTCTGGCCTCCATAGGTAAGGTATTGCACATATACAGTACGCACACACACAAAAACAGAGGGAGAGTGAGAAAGCAAGAGCCAGAGAGAGAGAGAGAGAGAGAGAGAGAGAGAGAGAGAGAGAGAGAATTCTTAAAAATAAGGAGCTCTTTGTAGAAATCTGTTGTTTTTCCGTGAAAACCATTTTCATTAATGTTCACATAAATTCATATATGATTACTCACTTACATATGTATATAATATTTCCATATATATACACACAAAGTTCTGTATTTAGTTATAACAGTATATATGTATGTATATGTATATACACACATATATGTATACCAACAAGTTTATCTTCTGTGGTTTTAGCAATCCTCATCAACTGTGACATGAAAATATTAAATATTCCATAATACCTTGAAGTTTTAAGTTGCACATGGTCTGAGCAGCATGATGAAGTCCTGTGTTGTTCCTCTTCATTTCTGAAGATAGGAATCATCCTCTATCCAAGGCATCCATGCTGTATACACTACCCTCTCATCATTCACTCAATAGCTATTTGCTAATCATATTGATTGTGGTGATATCTTGGTCAAGTGACTTCCTTCTTTACTCAGCTAAAGTGCAAGGTTAATGTTAATGTAATATACCAAGAGAAACAAGGATAAAGTTTCCTATAGCTCTGTATCTATGGGAGCAAAATCCAGTGTTTATAGGGTTTGGTTCTTTCTACTGTTTCAAAAGGATGATTTAAAAATTCCTCTTCAGCTCACAAAAAGAGTATATCTAGTCTTTATAACCAGCTCATAAACTTTTAGAGAGGATAAATAAACTCTGATACTTGCAACCCGTGTATGTTCCAGGCATTTTGCCAGATCTTTTTTTCCTTGTTATTGTATTTACTTCTAGTAACAACCCTACAAGACAGGGATTGCTACCCTGACTCCACAGGTGCAAAAATGCAGGATTTAGAAAGTAGACTCCTGCAAAACCACTTGTCCTGCAGTGGGAGGATTTGAATGTGTAATGAAGCAGGCACTGGAACTCCATCTCAGAGTAAAGTGTTTATCTAGTGGTGTGGTTGTAACCTGAGAAGCATCTCACTGTGTGTGTGTGTGTGTGTGTGTGTGTGTGTGTAGGTGCATGTATGTGCATGTATGTGCACATACCTGTGGATGTCAGAGTATCATCCTGTATCCCTTTCTATCTTGTTTTTGAGACAAGTTCTCTTATTGAACCTTGAGCTCATCAGTTTGGCTAGACTGGCCAGTCAGCAAGCCCCAGGATCTTCCCGGCTCCATCTCCCCAGCTCTGGGATCACAGGAGCCTGCAGCTATGCACAGCTATTAGTATAGGTTCTGGGGAGCTGAACTCGTATCCTCCCTCATACTTGCAAGACAAAGACTTCATCGATTGAATAATCCTTAGCTCTAGCAGGAGTTTTCTTGTTTTAAAATCCATGTAGGGATGCTGGAGAGATGGCTCAGTGGTTAAGTGGGCTTGTTCTTCTTGTAGAGATCCCAAGTTTGGTTCCCAGCACCCACACTGAGCACCCCCCCCCCCAATCACCTGTAACTTCAGCTCCAGTGGATCTGAGGATGTACACCACACACACACACACACACACACACACACACACACACAATGACACAAATACAACACACACACGCACAATACACACACAGACACAAATACAACACACACACACTATACACACACATACACAAATACACCACCCCACACACTATACACACACAGAGACACAAATACACCACACACACACACACACACACACAGACACAAATACACCACACACACTATACTCATACAAATACACACATACAGACACACACAGACACAAATACACCACACACACTACACACACACACACACACACACACAATACACCATACATGCACAGAGACACACAGACGTAAATAAAATAATAAAAATAATGTTGACTTGAAAAATTTAAAAGTATCTTTATGTCTCTATACATTTGCTCTGTGTCTATTCTATGCCCCCCCCCTTTATACTGACAGAAGACAGGCTGGTTGGCTGAAAGCTTTATTAATTCCCATATGCTTTTGGCAAGCACTGACCCTGGTACTGAATGAGGTTTTCTGACACAACGTAAGGAATAAGACTGAAAAAAAATATTAGCAGGAAAGAAAAAACTTCTAGGCAATTTCTAAAGAAAAAAGTTGCTTTCTCAATTGGGTTGTGTGCTCGAGCCTGTGGGGACACTGCAGGAGGATAATCTTGAAGAGACCTGAGAGTCAGAGCCTTCTGAGCACCGCTGGTATCAATAAGACACCCATGGCTAAAACCTCACTTCACAGCTTGATGAAAATTAAGCATAAAAGACTCTTCTTGCTCCACAGGAATGGAAATATGCGCTGTTTTGAGTTGCAAGGTGTTACCTCTAGTAATTGAATCACTCACTCTGGGCTCTACCTTGCTTCTGAATAACGGCTCAAAGGTTGCATTGGCAGCCATTGTTCATTGTGTATCTCGGAGTTCATAAATGTGTGTGCGTACCTGGCGTCGCAAGACCCTGAAATCAACATTATCTCAGGAAGGTCCCTTGCCCCTCGGATGCTGACTTTGCATTGCCACTGACTCTACTATAGGGCTTTGTGGTCCCAGAAAAGAGACCATGCAAACCATAGCTGAGCTTGTAAGAGTTGACCACAGGTTTGATAGAGAGGCTGTCTGAGAAGAGGGAGTGGGGAATTTCTCCTTCCTGTGTGCTTTTGTGAACCTTCTGTGTACTTCCTGTGGTCCTTCTGTGTGTTTCTTGTAGACCTCCTGTGTGCTTACTTATTGTGTACTTGCTATGAATCTAATATGTACTTCCTGTGGTCCTCCTCTGACATCTTGTAGACCTTCTATGACTTCCTGTGGACCTCATCTATGCTTTCTATGGTTCTTCTGTGTGCTTTCTGTGGTCCTCCTTGGTACTTCCTGTAGACTTCCTGTGTGCTTACTTATTGTGTACTTGCTATGAATCTAATATGTACTTCCTGTGGTCCTCCTCTGACATCTTGTAGACCTTCTATGACTTCCTGTGGACCTCATCTATGCTTTCTATGGTTCTTCTGTGTGCTTTCTGTGGTCCTCCTTGGTACTTCCTGTAGACTTCCTCTGTGCTTCCTGTGAACCTCCTATGATTTCCTATAGACTTCCTCTGTGCTTCCTGTGAATCTCCTGTGACTTCCTGAAGACTTCCTCTGTGCTTCCTGTGAACCTCCTGTGACTTCCTGCAGACTTCCTCTGTGCTTCCTTTGAACCTCCTATGACTTCCTGCAGACTTACTTTGTGCTTTCTGTGAACCTCCTATGACTTCCTGTAGGCTTTCTCTGTGCTTCCTGTGAACCTCCTGTGACTTCCTGCAGACCTTCTTTGTGCTTCCTGTGGATCTCATGTGTATTGTCTGCAGACCTCCTCTATACTTCCTGGGAGCCTCCTGTGACTTCCTGTGGATTTTTTGTGTTCTTCCTTGAGCCTTCTGTGGGCTTGCTAGGGCTTTCCTCTACTTTCTTGTCCCGCCACCTATACAAATTTCCCTCATTGTGGTGGTTCAGTCTTGGTATTGTCTAAGTGCAGTGTTTGGTTCTGCCAGGACTTTATACTGAGAATCATCATGCCTCTTCAGTAACATTCAACATCAGAGCCCCAGAGGCTGAGGAACCATCCCTAATTTTTCCTTCCATTTTTGATAATCCTTGCTGCTCTGTCTGTTTCCCCCATCCTAGGTGTGATCACTATTTCTTCCACCTGTTTCCATGTGATAACTTTATTAGTTAATGGCTTGATTCTTAGTTGACAACTTAATCTTTTATGTGATTACTCACTCCTAAGTGGGCCTTAATACTCTTAACAATGTGTTTTAAAAGTGTTTGGTGTTTTTTTCATTGTGTGCATATGTACTCATATACTGACATCTTTATATTTACACTTGCCTATTGCTGTGATAAAAATACCAGGATCAAAAGAGACTTGTGAAAGTAAAGGTTTTATTTTGGGTTATGGTTCTAGAGAGGCAGAGTCCATTAAGGCAGGGAAGGCATGGTAAGAGGAACAAGAAGCTAGCTAATCACACTGTATCCACAGTTAGGAGGCAGAGAGAAAAAAGAGGAGTTGGGGGTTGATCTATAAAGCCTCAAACCCCATCCCTAGTGACTCACATCCTCCAGCAAGGACTTACTTCCTGAAGGTTTCCTATCCTTCCCAAACAGCACCGCTTGCTGAGAGCAAGCATTTAAATACTATAAGCCTAAGGGAGGCATTTCTCATTCAAAACACCACTATACTGAAGCTGAAGCTAGGTTCCTAGTTACATACATAATTACATATATATATATATATATATATATATATATATATATATATAAAATGTATGGATGTGAACGAACATCCATTCATGCCACATGTGGAGGTCAGAGGTCACATTCAGGAGTTGGTTCTTTCCTTCAATTGTGTGGGATCCAAAGATGGGACTCAGGTCATCAGTTCTGACAGTAAACATGCTAGCAGCACATAAATTTTACTCATGGATCCAGTGTCTCCTAAATGGCTTTCATCATATGATACTGCAACAATATATGCCTATACCTACTGACTCCCTTTATTTTATAAATCATAAACATCTTTGGTCTTCTGATGGTACCCCTTCATTACTGGTAATATTGTTGTTTCCCTCAACACCTGTTTCTCTCAATGCCCTTGATCATTCCTTTTTAATAAATTTTAATACAATCTTTTTCCAATTATTTTGCATTCAGGTAAATACTTTAGAAATTCTTTTTTATAGTCAATTTCCTTCTCCTTCAAAGATGAAAATCTTCTGAGAATAATTTATAAAGAGCCTTTGCCCAAGAATTATTAAAAACTATAATAAAATAGCCAATGATTATTGATCACTTATCCTCCATATAATGTTAAGTGTTTCTATATTGACTATGTAATTTAATATGACAACCTTGAAGACTAGGAAACTGGTTCAATGATTAAGTGTATGTATAGTTCTTACAAAGGAACAAAGTTCAGTTCCTCATACCCATGTTAGATACTTACAAACACCTGTGACTTCAACTCTAGGGGTTCTGCTGCCCTCTTCTGGACTCTGAGAGCACCTGCCCTCACATGCACATACCCACATACAACATACATACACAATGTAGCACATCATGTTTATTAATTCCTTATCTTTCACATCATGTTAAATGCTTCTAAAATGAATATGTAAATTAATACAAACTTAAAGATTAGGAAACAGTCTTAGAGAAATTAAATTGTGTACCCAAACACGTAGCTAGCAACTGTCAGAGACAGAAATCAAGTGTAAGTAATTAGACATTTTTGTTCTATTTGATCACGAATTTATTCAATATACATTCTTTGAACAGGTAACATGTTAGCCAGTCTCCTCAGTGGACCTCCATGATCCTTAATAAGTTTACTGGGATATACACTCTAATGTTTTCTACATGTAGTATAACACTATATTATTTTCAAGGTTTTTAAAAAAGGTTATTTTAAATTATGCTTATGTGAAGTGGGGGTGTGTGCACATGAGATCAGGTATCCACAGAGGCCAAAGACATTGGACCTGCTCTGGGGTTGGAGTTACAGATGACTGAGCTGCCTACTGTAGGTTCAGGGAAGCACACTTGGATCCTTTGGAAGAGCAATATGTGTTTTTAATAAGTAATCCATCTCTCTCCAGTGTCTCAAAGTTCTTTGATTTAAAAAAAAGATTTATTATTATGTGTATGTGTTGTGTGTGCATGTGGGTGTGTACATATGTGATTGTGTGTTGCATGAATGAAATTCCACAGATGCCAAAAGGAGGCATCAGATACACTGGAGCTGGAGACACAGGCAATTGTGAGCAATTAGAAAGTTAGGAAGGAAGGGTTGGGGATACATCACTGATAGAGTCCTTAGCTAATCCTCCAGCAAAGGGCTCAGTGGTAGAGCCTCTGACTAGTGAATGCCTTGGGGTGGGGTGGGGTGGGGTGACTCAGCAGTAGAGTGCTCACCTGGGATTAAAATAGTTTTGTTGTTGCTTTCATTTTCTCATCCTTATCTCTCCCTTGCTCCTGAAGTGTTCTTTGGGGGTAAGTTGTGAAGAAGTAATAAAATAAACAGAAGGAGAGATTAATTAGCTTAGTATAAAAGCTGTACAGAGTCTAAGGGGCTGTCAGGTCCAAGTCACAACCACAGAGGTAGGAGAACATGGGTGCTTGTTACAGATGGTCCCTCCGGCTACCCCTCCAGAGCAGGCGTCTTCTTTGGTAGGGGATGGTGAGGGAAAGGAATCGAAAATCTGAAACTAAGCTTCTTGTTTCTTTCAGTCCCTCATTTTCATTGAGTGTGAAGCATTTCTTTGTTGGGCTTTAAACTGGTGCTTTTGTGAAGTCTGAAACCTGCCACCCCCCTCCCCCTTGCAGGACAGGAAGGAACACGGGCTTGTGGTAAAGTTAGATGTGTGGGATCCTTTCTTCCAGAGTGGTGTGAATGAGAGATTGGGTGACTAGTAATTAACCAGCTGCAGTTGCTACTGCTGAATGACAAGAAAGGCTGTGCGCACCCAGCCTTGTGTAACTCTGACAGGAGGGCAAGGGGCAGGGGCCACAGTGGAAGGGTCTCTGCTCAGATTCCTGGCTACATATCTTCTTTTCCCATGAAGACACAAAATAAAATGTTATTTAACTCCCAGTTCAAATCTTGATATTCTCTCTCTCTCTCTCTCTCTCTGCATTTATTTGTTTAACATATGGAGTTAAGAAGGCAACTTGCTAGAGTTGGTTCTGTGCTTCCATCACTTGGGCTGCGGGAATTTGGGTTGTCAGAGTTAACAGCAGGCCCCTTTATCTGCTGAGCCCTTTCACCAGCCCCAGACTAAAAGATTTCTAAAGCATACTTCTGAGTTTTTCTGTGAGGACAGTTTGAAAGACAATCAGATCACGATGGTTCTTACAGTCAGTATTGAATCTCTTAGTAGATGGATGTACAGTTGGATGAACCATTGTGGGGGGGTTAGAATTGGTAGCTAGCTGGAAGGAATAGCTGCAGACTGTCTTAGTCAGAGTTCCATTGTTGCATAGAGACACCATGATCAAGGAAACTCTTATCTAAAAGAAAGCATTTAGTTGATGGCTTGCTTATAGTTTCAGAGGCTTAGTCCATTATCAATATGGCAGCATACAGGCAAATGCACTGGTGGAGAAGTAGCTGAGAGCTACTGATCTGCACACACACACACACACACACACACACACACACACACACACACATGGTGGGGAGAGAGAGAGAGAGAGAGAGAGAGACTCTGGACTTGGCATGGACTACAAGGTCCACCTCCAGTAACATATTACCTCCAAGGCCATATATCCTAATCCTTTCAAAGAGTGTTACTTCTCTAATGACTACACATTCAAATCTTTGAGCCTATTGAAGTCATTATCATTCCAACCACCACAACGGGTATCTTGTCTCTAGCTTCTCTCTGGTTCCTGGTCATCATCAGGTAAGGAACTCTGCTCTACAACACCCTCCCACCATGATGATCATCCTCATCACTATCCCAAACACAAGATAGACAAACATAGACTAACTCTTGACACCAGGAGTCAAAATAGACTATTCTTCCTATTACGTTGTTTCTCTCAGCTATCAGTCACAGCACATGAAACTGACTTGACAGAATCATGTGAATGACATTGCTCTAGTATTCTGCTGCTGTGATAAAATATCATGAGTAAAAGCAACATAGGAGATAGAAGGTTTCTTTTATCTTACAATTCCAGATTACAGTCCATCATGGCTGGAAATTCAAGGAGACAGGAACTTAAAACAGTTAGTCACATCCCATCCATAGTCAATTGTAGAGAGAAAAGAATGCATAGTTGTCTACTTGCTTGCTTGCTTGCTCATGCTCAACTTGATTTAGTAATTCATATGGTTCAGGACTTCCTGCCTAGGGAATGGTGCTGCCCACAGTGGACTGGTCTTCACAAATCAATTAACTTAAGATAATTTTCCAAAGAAATGCACAAAGGCCCATTCAATGTAGATAATCCTTCATTGAGATTATCTTCCTAGGTGATTATAGGTTGTGTCAATGTTACAATTAAAAGTTACCATAGAGACTACCTTAGTTATTCTTATACCAGCCAAATTCTCACATGAATACAGTCTCATGAATGTATTATGTTTAACCAGGGATTGGCACCTTTTTGTGTGAAGACCAGGTAGTAAATATTTCAGGCTTTGCACAAAGGACTTGAGGTATTTATTGCAAATATTCATGTCCACCAAAACGCAGCTAGAGATCATGTGTAAATGAATGGGTATTGTTGAATGCTCCTAACATTTCATTTACACAAAGAGCTGTCTAAATAGACCGTATCTTCCATAGACCATAATTTTCTAACCACTATGTTAAGCCTCCAACTTCTCTGGGGTAGCCTTGATGACACAATAGATAACTGGGACGGGCCACTCATATGCTCCAGGCACTGTGGCCAGTGTTAAGCTATAATTGTCAAAATGACACATTCGTTGCTGCCTTCAGGGAGCTTGCAGCTGGTCCTAGCTTTATGGAAAAAGAAATGAGATCCAATAACTCCTATCCAAATAACCCCAAGGCTCCAATACAACTGGTGAGAATTCAGAGAAATGGATAGACCTCGAAGGAATGAGCTGAAGCTGTGCTGACAGGTCTATGTATCTGTTCTGGTTACCACGGCTGTGTAATGGACCACTCCAAAACTTAGTGTTGGAAGCCAAACATTTTATTACTCTCATTGAATTCTATGGGTCAGGAATTGGATAGAGATAGCTTGTCTTTGACCCATATGGTCTGGGCCTCAGATGAAAGAGTCACTGGCTGGGGGATCATTTGTCATCTGGAGACTAATGTCATCACAGTGGTACTAAGTGAACAAAGGTAATTACAAAAGCCCATGTAATGTATGATTCTGCTCATATGAAGTTTCCATAACTGGGAAATCTGTTGAGGGAATGAAGTATATTGGGGAATAGGACTGTGTAGGAATGGGGTTAGAGGGTTAGAAATTAAGGCTACAGGCCTTCTTTATGCTTCTCTCTCTCTCTCTCCCTCCTCCTCCTGCTCTTCCACCTCCATCTCCTTTTCTTCCTCCATCTGTACCTCCTCCTATTCCCTCTCTTAATTTTTTCACAGGGTCTCATGGATACCAGGGAATCTCAAACTCAGAATATAGTGTAGAATAATTGCCAAGTTCTGGGTCTCCTAGCTGCATCTTCTGAATGTTGAGATGATTTGAACACCACCACTTGTGGTTTATGCTAGGAACCAAACCAAAAGTCTAGGTGCTAGGAAGGCACACTGCCAACTGAGCTATCATCACCCCCAACCTCCATCATTTCCTTTTGAGGTGTCAATACAGTTCTAAAAGTGTGATAATGGTGACATTATATACTAAATATACTAAATGTGGGACTATACTAAATACTATGGCATGTACAGTTTAAATGGGCCAATTGTATGATATATCAAATATATTATAGATCTATAATCTATCTACTTATCTACTGTCTGTCTGTATCTACATCTAGTTATCATCTTTCTATCTATCTACCATCTCTCTATCATCTATTCATCTATCACCTATCTATCATCATTTATCAATCTTCTTGCTTACTTACTAAGTACATGTCCAACTATCAATCTATGGCTGTCCATTAAAGGATGATTCCCAGGTTAAAGACCCACCTAGGCCAGTTATACAGTCAAGGCAAAAAAAAAAAGTTCATTTTAGTTTTTACCCTAAAGATTAAACCAGAGGGGTGCTCCTCACTGGGAAAGCCAAATGCATATGTACTGGGTTACAACGGTGCTTCAACTCTGTCAGAGCCATTTAAGAAGTAGACAGAATTACCAGACTAAAACTAAAACAAGCTCACCCAACCTACTCACCAGTGGCCTGAAACAGTTCATTTTTGTCCCATTTGCTATCCATCTACAAAATGTAGGTCAGTCGAGGTGCATTGATTCCAGCACATTGCATTCAGAAATAAGAGTCTCTGGGGCTGGGAAGGACAGCTCGGTTGCTAAATTACTTGCCTTGTAAACCCAAAGACCCAATTTCTGTTTCCAGAACCCACATAAAAAAGCTAGGGATGGTGCTTGTTTGTAATCCCAGCACTGTGAAGGCAGAGACAGGCTGATCCCTAGAGTACTCTGGCCAGTCAGTCTAGGCTACTTGGTAAGTTTCAGGTCAGTGAAAGATCCTGTCTTAGAAAAAAGTTGGAAGATTTCTGAGGAACAAGAGCTCATCTTCCAGCCTCACATGTATCTCTCTCTCTCTCTCCCTCCCTCTCTCTCTCTCTCTCTCTCTCTCTCTCTCTCTCTCTCTCTCTCACACACACACACACACACAATGAGATTCTTTGGCAGGCCTGGCTTCTGGCTTCTGGGACTTTGGAAGCTATAGTTTCTGGAGGGATGTTGAATGATGTGCCATTCAAGTTTCTCACAGTGAGAGATCCGGAGCCATTTGTTTCTGTCGTCTTGTAGTTCCTAGGCACAGATAATGAGAAAAGGTCCACGTACTTTCTTCTTTCATGAGCCTGGGCTTTGCTCTTTGTGAAATGTAGTATACACAAATCCCACAGATGGTCTCACTCTCTGCAGGTCTATGGGTCTTACAGTGAGTAGAAATCCCACTCATATTTCTATGTCACCATAGACATTTTTAGAGGAAAACATGGAGGAGGGATATCAGAGCTTATGCCGGAGGCATTCCCATTCCCTGATTCTAATACCAACATCAATGTTCCAAAGCATTCTATAATTTGGAGACCATGCTACTTGTTAATTTTTTATTTGCATTTGGACAGAACTTAGAGGACAAATCTGTACACCATGCCTTGCATTTGGGCTCTTTAAGATTTGGATTTCAAATGACCAAAGCCCAATTCAATGCTAGCATTCTGCGATTTCTTTGTGTGTTTCTCAGGTCTGAACAAACAGGATCCAAATGAGTGTCCTTAGAGGAAAGACTGTTGAGTCCAGAAGGAGGGTCTTGGGTGCTGGTCCTAGATTTCTCTCAACCACAGGTGAAAATCTCTGAAAATGGATGACCTCACCCCAGCCTCACATTCCTCATTTCTAAAATGGGTGGATGGGCTCTGCAATAAAACACAGGAAACGCTATTTTAAAGTATTGTAAAAAGCAAAACTAAAACAGCACAGGGACTTTTAATAGCCCAGACAGTCAACAGATAACAAAATTAAAAATTTTAGTAAGTTATGGAGCAGAAATGTGAGATTCAATCCTAATAAATCTGTGTATTTATGAATTTATGTATAATTTTCCTTTAAAGGAGTCAATTTTATCTTTAATATTAAATAATATTAAGGTGAAAATTTCATTCTTTTGTTCACATAGGTATTCATGGTTCTTGTGTGTATGTATGTATGTGTGTATGTGTGTGTGATAAGCATATATGTATGTGTGTTGTGTGTCTCTGTGAACTATGCAGTTTTATTCTTTTGAGACAGTGTCTTCCTGGACCTGGAACTCACCTTTTTAAGCTAGAATGAACTAGCAAGCCCCCCCAATTGTCTCTCCTTATCCCACAATGCTGGGGTGACATGTGCACATGTCTCATGCTGGGGATCTAAACTCAGGTCCTCACGGTTGTGTACCAAATCAATTACCCATCTCCCCGGCCCTTGTTCATGATTCTTACCTCAGTGGGTGAAATAACAACGAAAGACATAACTGATGCAGTGGACATTATTTTGTCCTTGTGTTGAGCCTTTCCTGAAATGGATTGGATGGCTGGTTTGCTTCTGTCTTACTGAGGCTAATTCTAGAAGGAAAAAAAAACCCAAACCCAAAAATACTTGAATTGTCTCCCCACACCTGTCATTCATCACAGTTTCTCTCCAGCAGAGAAGAATGGAAGGGTGTTACAAAACAGGAGCTGTGGCTTGTTGAGAAAGATGAATCTTTGGTGATGAATCAAGCCCAGGCCACTGATGGCACCTAAATCATTAGAGAAGCCTGTCAGGGACACCCTCTAGGAGATTACAGACTTGGCACCACCCATCCATCTCACCCAGGATCCACTGCAGGGCTCCTACGACAAGTGATGTTTTGGGCTAAGAAACCCTGGGGCTCTTATCCAAAGCGTCTCAGATGAATTAGTAAGGAACCAAACAACCCCCAGGAGTTTCCTGGAGCTGAGCGACTCTGGAGATGCACTAGAAAATAGTGTCTGTGTCCAACTCATCACAATTCCATTCCAGCTGATCAGAGCAAGCAAGTGGTGTGGGAAAGACGGCTCAGTGGTCAGGAGCCTTGCTGTTCTTGAACTAGAATTCTCTTTCCGGTACTCACAATAGGTGGCTCACAAACACTTGTATCTCCAGCTCCAGGTGATCTGATGCTCTTCTCTGGCACTACAGTTCTGTGTGTATAGCTAACATCCTGGACACCGATCTCACTAAAAAATGAAAACAAATCTTTAAACAATAGGAGTGCTATTCTATCTGAAAGAGAGGTCTATTAAGGCGGTAAATACCCAACCTCACCAAACATCTACACCAAGACAGCAGGATGGGTAATCGGTTTCTCCTTCCTGCTCCACAGCCTTATAGCTATGTACCAGTACCTAGGAAATACTAAATTCCTTTGTGAGGTTTTATGGTGGAATTTCCCAGAATTGCCAGGTCTTTCCTCTGCTGCTCTCCCTAAGTTCAGTGATTGACTTAAATTGGAGGTCCTCGTCATCAGGCACCCTTTGTGCCTGATCACCTCCTAAGGGCCGGCCTCTCTGTTAATTCCCATCCTTGGCCAATTTCCCAAGCACAGTTTAAACATGCAATTGTCACACATCTCATGCAGACATCTGAAGCTAGCACTCAGCAAATTGATTGAAAAAAAAGAAAGTGGTGATGTTAGGCAGAGAATAGGCTATTTTCAAAACAAACCCACTGAATTCAGTCAAGCAAGCAAGCAGTTACCAACTGGTTGGTTGTAATCCAACCGTTGGAAGGGTTGATGCTGTTCAAAGCCATCTGTGTATATAGACACAGCGTTAGTGTCTATAAACCGACATCCTTAGGATTACTCCTCCGTATCAGCACATTAATACTTTTCTCTGTTAGTTTTTTCCCCTCATGCATGATAGCATCTTTCATTAGGGAATTAATTTATCCTAATTCATTTTAAAGCACAGTGTTCCTTTGTTAGATTTGATTCCATTTACAAAAGCAATGCATGTTAGGCAGAGGAAATGGTTTAGTCGGTAAAACACTTGCTGCATAAGCATGAGAGCCAGAGTTCAGAACCCCAGAACCAATGTACAAGCTGAATGTGAGTGGCAGGCAGCTTGCCTGCAGTCCAGGGGCATGGGAGGCAGGGATGGGAGCCTTGGACTAGGCTGGCCAGCTAGAGAAATGGAAATTGAGAGCTCCGGGTTCAGCAAGACACACTCTCTCATTATAAAAGGTAGAGAGTGACAGAGGGGGACATCTGATGTCAACCTCAGACCTCCACAGGTATGTGCACACATGTGTACATATCCCCATATAGAGCGTTTGATTCCCTAATCATCATAGTAGAAAACATGGAAATTGGCAGGCAGGCATGACACCAGAGCAATATCTGAGAACTTACATTTTCATCCACAGGCACAAGGGAGGGAGGGAGGGAGAGAGGGAGGGAGAGGGAGAGGGAGAGAGAGAGAGAGAGAGATACAGAGAGCCCATCTTCAGTGGCACGCCTCTTCTAATGAAGCCATACTACCTAGTCCTATCCAAACAGTCCTAACAACTGGGGACCAAGCATTCAAATACATGAGCCCATGAGAACAATTTTTTTCTTCAAACTACCATAGAGTCTCAAAATATTTTCAGGAAAGTGAGCTCATGCAGCCAGACACTGTGTTGGGTTATTAGCTTGGCCCAAGAATGCCTTGTAAATGCTAGCTGGAAATTTGGCCAAACTCTCTTTTCTTTGTTTCCTTGCTGGGGTATTTCCTTTCTTCACCCAGTATATTTTCCCATGGCTGAGATTCATATGTTTACGATCAAGTGATTGGGAACTGATTCGTGCTGTCTCCATCCCTTGAGATGTCTAGCTTCTGAAATCCACATCCCCAGCTTTAGATACTGAGAGTTGTCAAGGACTATGGAAGGAGAGCGAAACAAAGCAGGAAGAACTAACATTCACTACAAATCATATCTCTGCTTTTCAAACCCATGACTTAGCCAACAAAGCACTTACTGTTCAAAGGAACTGAGTGTGGATCCTTACCACCCACGTTTAAAGCCAGGCATGTCAGTGTGCATCTGCAGATCCAGCTGTGGAAGGTGGGACTGATTGGATAGATTGGTGGAGCTCACTGCCCAACCAGCCCAGCTGAATTGGTGGCTCAAGGTTCAGTGAGAGACTCTTTCTCAAAAAAGACTGTAGAGAGTAACTGAGGAAGACATCTGACACCAACTTCTGGTGTCTACACGTATAGGAACTATAACAATCTCTCTCTCTCTCTCTCTCTCTCTCTCTCTCTCTCTCTCTCTCTCTCTCTCTCACACACACACACACACACACACACACAAACACACACACACACACACACACATTTTTAGTATCTGTATAGTTCCATCATGGAGCTCATTTTCCTGAAAATATTTTGAGGCTCTGTAGTAGTTTGAATAAGAATGCTTCTCATAGGCTCATATAGTTGAATGTTTGGTACCCAGTTGGTAGGACTGCTTGGGAAAGACTAGGAAGTGTGGCTTCATTGGAAGAGATATGCAACTGGGGATGGGCTCTCTTTGTGTCTTTCTCTGTCTGTCTGTCTGTATGTCTGTCTCTGTATGTCTGTCTCTGTCTCTGTGTCTGTCTGTCTGTCTCTCTCTGTCTCTCTCTGTCTCTGTCTCTATGTCTCTGTCTCTGTCTCTCTCTCTCTCTCTGTCTCTCTCTCTCTCTCTCTCTCTCTCTCTCTCTCTTTCTCTCTCTCCTCTCTCTCACTTTGTTTCTGCCTTGTGCCTGTGGATGAGGATGTAAATTCTCAACTATTGCTCTGGTACCATGCCTACCTGCCTGCCTGCTGTCATGTCCTCTACTCTTATGATTGGGGACTCTAACTCTCTGGAACTAGGAGTCCCAGCAAACTCTTTATTTTTATGAGTTACTTTATTCATGGTGTCTCTTCACAATGATAGAAAAATGGCCAAGACAGGTACCAGATATTTACATTCTCTGCCTGCCTTGTAAAATTCTAAAGAAGGACTCAGGATGGATGACTGAAGAAAAGTGTCTAGAGAAAGGACTATCATGATTTTTGCTTATTATGATTATTTTCAGTTTATAGAAATGATTGATTTAACTAATCCAAATATTAGGGGGCCATTTGCAGATTGACTTTTTGACTCTGACTGAGGTTTGCCACGGCAGGTACTTTCATTTTTCTTTGAGTGTGTATGTGTTGTGCATGCATTTGTGTAGGTTCACACATATGCGCGTCATCAAAGTCGACATCAGGCATCTTCCTTTGACTCTTACCTTATTTATTGAGGTGGAGTAGCTCACTTATCCTTGAAGACTATATAGTTCTACCTAGTCTAGCTAGCCAGCATTTCCTCAGGGACCACTTTAGCTCCTTCATACTTGGATTACAAATAGCTACATTACAAAAAGCTCTGCTTTTATGTGAATTTGGGGGGATCAGAACTGTAGTCTTCACACTTTCATAGCAAGCACTTTAACCACTGGGTCATCTCCTCAGCCTTCAATTTTCTTTTTGAGACAGGCTCTTGATTTGCAGCTCAGGCTGGCCTTGAACTCATCATTTCCCCCTTCCTCGGCCTCCTAAGTCACATTAGAAGCCACCATGCCTGACTCTGAACATCTTATACTTATTTCTGTTTTTCAGCTTACAGTCTACTCTAGAGCTTTGTGAAACACTCTTCAGGTGCGTTGGTAACTATTATACCTCCTTTGTGGTGGTTTGAACATGCTTGGCCTAAGGAGTGGTATTATTTGGAGGTGTGGCATTGTTTGGAGGTGTGGTCTTGTTGGAGAAAGTGTGTCCCTGTGGGCATGAGCTTTAAGACCCTCATCCTAGCTGCCTGGAAACCAGTCTTCTCCTAGCGGCCTTCAGATGAAGATGGAGGACTCTCAGCTTTTCCCATACCATGTCTGTCTGGATGCTGCTATGCTCCTGCCTTGATGATAATGGACTGAACCTCTGAACCTGAAAGTCAGCCCAGTTAAATGTTGTCCTTGGTCATGGTGTCTGTTTGCAGCAGTGAAGCCCTAACTAAGACATCCTCCTAGACCTGTCTGCTGGGAGAGAGAGTAGTATCTCTAGCCTCTCTCTACACAGTGTTGGATGCCAAACCTGCTAAATTTCTTCCTTGTCTTGGTTTACCTCAGTGGTGTGAGCGTAGACCCTTCTTAGTGACTACTGAGGTTTTTTTTATATCTATTTTTGTGGGGGTTGGGAGGGTAAGGTGCATATACTATGGCTCAAGTGTGGAGATCAGAGGACAACTTGTAGGAATCAGTTCTCTCTTTCTATCATGTGAGTTCTAGGGCTCAAACTCAAGTTGTCAGCCTCAGCAGGAAGCTCCTTTCCGTGCTGAGGCATCTTAGTTGCCTTCTGACGACATTTATTGAGGTGTCCACAATAGTGGCCATGGCTATTGACCTTGACCTTATCATTTCCTCTGTGAGTACTTAAAATGGTTTGTTAGGAGTGACTGCAAAGGTTGGGTGTTGTTAGTGTGCTCACCCTGTATTAGAACCTTTGTTAGTTGCTGTGACAAAATGACCGACAAAAACTACATTGGAAGAAAGGAAAGGCTCATTGTTCAAGCACAGTTTACCAAGGTGTGAAAGGCATGTGGACATGAGCATGAAGCCACTGGTCACATTGCATCTGCAGTCAGGAAGCAGATGGAGAGATAGATAGATAGATAGATAAGAGATAGATGGATGGATAGATAGGTAGGTAGGTAGATAGATAGATGGATAGATAGTTGATAGATAGATAGATAGATAGATAGATAGATAGATAGATAACAGATAGATGGATGGATAGATAGGTAGGTAGATAGATGGATAGATAGTTGATAGATAGATAGATAGATAACAGATAGATGGATGGATAGATAGGTAGGTAGATAGATGGATAGATAGTTGATAGATGATAGATAGATAGATAGATAGATAGATAGATAGATAGATAGATAGATAGATAGACTTGTGCTTAACTTGCCTTCTACTTTTTATTCAGTCCATGTCCCCAGAACATGGGGTGGTTCTTTCGTCATTCAGGATGTGTCTTCCTTTCTCATTTAGACCCTCTTGGGAATCCCCTTATATACACTCAGACTTATCTCTTAAGTGATTCTAAATCTGGTCAAGATGGTAAAAGGAACCATCACAGACTCCACAGATTCATGTGGTAGTTGAGTCACCAGTCAGCTGTATTGGGAAGGTGATGGAACCTTGAAGAACTATAGTCAATTAAGTGAAGATGAGATTATTAGACACATCATACCTAGAAAGATTAATCATGGTCTCATGGCAAAGATCAGTTCTTTCCAGAATGGGTTGTTTGGAAGTAAGCTTCGCTATATTCTTGGTGTCTTCCACCTTCTACCGCCCCCCCCCTTTTTCTCTGCTATGCCATGGCTTAGCCGGAGGGCTATCACCAGAGGCTAGAAAGATGGGGACTATTTGATATTAGTCATTTAGTCACTGACACTATGAGCTATATAAGACCTTCTTGTTTTCTTTATAAATTTTCCATCTTCTGGTGGTGTTATAGCAACTGAAAATGGACTTAGACCGTGATCTTGGTCCTTCCACTATTTTAGATCTCCATTCTCATAGAACAAATTCAGTGGGTTTGTCAGGAAGGGGTTTTAGAACCCCTGTTGCTGTCAGGGCTCTAGATCTTTCTGCTTCTGCAAAATAAAACTGACATGGAACTGGAGAGATGGCTAAGTGGTTAAGAGCATTTACTGCTTTTGTAGAGGACCCAACTTTGGTCCCCATCACCTGCATTATGTGGTTCAGAACCACCTATAACTCCAGCTCCAGGAGATCTAACACCTTTCTTTGGCCTCCATGGGCAACTGTACTCGCATGAATGCACATCCCCCACATGCACATAATTAAAAATAAAAACAATAAATCTTAAAAAGAACTTCTGAGACCACTTCATTTCTATTTAGAGAATAGCATCTATTCAGAGCAATGCCATATAATGCACAGCCACAAAAAATATGGAGAAACAGGGCACCAGACAACCCAAGAGAGCCATAGCTTAGGGCTGGTTTTGATGAGTATGCAACTTTCTGTGACTTACTGTGTTATTTGCCTGGATCTGAGAAGCCCTTCTCTCCAGAGTCCAATGATGGGGCTCCCAGGGCAATGTTTTACATTCCTGAACAACATCTGTTTTACATTCCTACCCTCTATAAATGCATGCTGTTGGCTACTTGCCTGAGCTCACTTCTTCCTCCTCCCATCACATCTTTCCTCTCTTCAAGATAGCTTCTCTCTTTGGGAGAATGGAATCATTTCTTTCCTGAATAGATCTTCTCATAGACAGAAAATTCCAAAAGCTGCATGTGGCCTTTGGTTTATGTATCCCACGGCCACACCCAAGGAAACCAGGCTGAGAATGGCTGTGAAATATCTAGCCAGGCTGTGGCTCTAGCCCCAAGTTCCTGACTTTCTAGCAAGGCTTGTGACTGGTTAAAATGCTATATTCCACTCAGAGAGCTCTGTGTGTAACTCGTAGAGGACTGAGTTCTGGGTTCTTTGCTCTTTCCCTTCCCACAGCCTCTTCACATTCTCCTTTGCCTTCCCTGTTAATTGAAAAAAAAAGGGGGGGGGGAGATTGAAATGTAGTGAAAGCTAAGATCCTAGAATAGGTCAGGCTACCACACAGGCTCCAAATTAAACACCATCAATGCCAAGTCACTGAGCTGTACAGCCCAAACTGACAGTACCTCATTTCTCTGCTGCTTCTGCCTGAAGAATTTTAAAAAGACAGTGTACAGTGGTATAAGATACTTCCAAAGGGGATAAAAGGTAAGTCAATTGTGTATGTTATAGCAATTGAAAATGTACTTATACAATGACTTTGCTCATCCTGCTGTCTTAGACTTCCACTCTCATAAAATCAGATTCTACTGGGGAGAATATTTGATTTAAAAATGAAGAAAACTCATAGTATCAGAATTAAGTGTCAACCAACATTTGGAGTCTGTAATTATTCATGTTTCTAGTTTTGGTTATTACTGTGAAGTTTGGAGGTAACTTGCACAGAGAGTGTAATGGTTGCTTATTTCTTCACTGTGCCAAAGCAACTGACATAAAGGATTTCTTTTCCTCACTTTTAGTATGTTGTCTTTAGTATATTTGGCATTCACTGTCAAGTTGGCATAGTATGGAATCACCTGACCAGGGAGTCTCAATTGAGGACTGTCCAGATTAGCTTGGCCTGTGGGCATGTGTGTGCATATGGAATTATCCTAATTGTTAATTGATTAAGGAGGGTCCGGTCCACTGTGGGTGACACCATTTCCTGGTTAGGTGATTCTGGGTTGTATAGGAAAACTAGCTGAGCATGAACTGTAGAGCAAGCCAGCAAGAAGCATTCCTCCATAGTTTCTGCTTGAGTTCCTACCCTGACATCCTCTTTTGTAGCAATATCCTGAAAGACAAAATATTCCATATTGGAGCTCATTAAGTTCATTAAGACACAAGAAATTCTAAAGTGAAGTGAAACAGCCTGTCTTCCAGGGAAGCTCATTAACTCAGGGGAAAAAAAACAACTCAAAAGTTTTAGGAAGTCCCTGAAACTGACCGGATGTGCTAGACTCCTTCTTCTCCAAGTGTATATAAGCAGTAAGGACTATTTGAGAGATGCTCTCAGACAAGCCTAGAAGAGGCTCAGACCAGCCAGGCTGCCTGGAAGAGGATCAGATCAGCTGAGACACCTGAAAAAGATACTATCCAATCAGCTGAGCTACCTGCATGCTGTGTAGTGAGCTCTAGGTTTCCTTTTTATGTGAGCTGTCACCATGGTGGGATGCACTTTGGTGCTACAGCTGTCTTTGACCCTTTTATGCTCCCGTAACTTACTCCTCACCCATATTCCTGTGAGTAACCTCAATAAACTCACTGGCTCACCAATGTGGACTATATTGGTATCATTATTTTGGTCTGTTGTTGGCTCACTACCTGGGATGAGTAGATGCTTTTCATGTCTCTCCAAAAATCATGTCATATAATTATTCTCTCAGTGATGGACTCTAACTTATAAGGCGAAACAAACCATTTCCTTCCTGTCTTAGAGTGCTTTCTATTGCTGTGATAAAACACTATGTGATAAAGCAACTTGAGAAGGAAAGAATTTATTTGACTTAAACATCCAGATCACAAATGTGTCATGGTGGGAAGTCAAGGCCGGGACCTAGAGGCAGGAACTGCAGCAGAAGCCATGGAAGAGCATTGCTTAATGACTTGCTCTCCATGGCTCCTCTAGCCTAGCTTTTTATACAACGCAGGAATATCTAATCAGGAATGGGATTACTTACATTGGGCTAGGACCTGCCACATCACTCATTAACCAAAAGAAATGTCCCACAGGATTGTCTACAGGCCATTCTCATAGAAACATTTATGAGAATAGAAGTTCCCTCTTTCTAAATGGTTCTAGCTTGATGAAACTAGACAAAACTAACCATGACACTCCCATAAGTTGTTTTTGGTCAGAGTGATTTGTAATACATACAATACATACATACAATACATGATAACAGAAAACTTGTGGGAGAGGGAAGGCATGTGGCTGGAGTACCTTGGCCCTGTGGGCAGGAGCTTGTACATGACTCATTACATCTCAGTGGGTCAGGAAGTTGAGTGTGGAACTGGAAGTGAAGGTAGGATGTCCTTCAAGGCCTCCCTCTCATGACCCACTTCCTTTAGGCAGGGTTCACCTCTTAAAGGGTCTACAGATTCCTACCAACAATGCCCTCATCTGGGGAATAAGCTTAGACGCATGAGCTTGTAGGGAGCACTTCACATTCAAACCGCTAGCAGGGACGAATGAATCTATCTTTGCCCCAGTGCAGGTTTGAGCTTTACGAGGCTGGAATAGTAAGCACACAACATAGGGTTTTATGCATTGGCACAACTTTGTGTTAAATTGTTCTCAGCGGGTACCTTGTAGGGGAATGTGAATATGAATGGCCTGTGTTCTGGAGTTTGACTCCCAATTACAGAGATGTTATAGGAAGCCTGGTCTTAACACTGCCCAGTAAAACAGTGTTCCTCCACTTATGTATGGCACCTACGGTCCATTTAGTTTCATATACACAAAGTAATCTCTTCAGTAGTCAAACTCCCATGAGCCACTCAGAAAGCGGGGAAGAAAGAACTCTGTTGCCTAGCAACCAATGGAGCATTACAACAGTAGATAAATCGAATCAATATCGCTCTAAATATTGAACCCTCCGTTGATGAAGAAAAAAACAAAACAAAACAAAAACCCAACTCTGAAACTAAGTCCATAACTCCTCAGCTCTTTCCTTTTTAGGCATAAGCAGCTGATTAAGACCAGCTGGTGTTTGGACAATTTGCAAAGACCTACAGTTAGGGAGAGGGTGGCATGCTGAGTCCTGCAGGGGAACCTATCAGGCATCCTTCCAGGAAGAAGGCTCCTGGAGGCAGAGTCCCTAGGAATCTGAGTTGTCCCATCTACCTTGTCAGCTCAGGTGGCTGCAGTGAGGTCACTTTCTGGAGCTTGCAGTTTGGTGGCATCTGATGGAATTGTTAAACTTGAGGAGAACAAGGTCTCTCTGCCAGTGTGTATGCATGTGTGTGTGTTCAAGTGAGTGAGAGTGAGAGTGTATGTGTGCATGCTCGAGAGACAAACAGACACAGACACACACACACACACACACACACACAGAGGGAGGAGGGAAGGAGGGAGGGAGGGAGAAAGGAAAAGAGGAAGAGAGGGAGACAGAGAGAGACAGAGAGACAGAGACAGAGAGAGAAATTAGGGAGTTGCTAGGCAAGTATTCTACCCATAAGCCAGATTCCCCAAATTTCATTTGTTCTTGAGACAGGGTCTTGCTATTTAGCTCAGGCTAGCCTCGAACTTGTGATCTTCTTGATCAGTTCTGGGGTTATAGGTTTACACCAGCAAGCTCTGTGTTAGTGACTTTGTTTAAAAAAAAATCACACCAAGTTGGTGCATACTCCTCTTCACACCTAGCATATTAAGACCTCTCTGTGGGGACCTCGTGTTTCCTATTCCTTTTGTTACCTCACCCCAGGGAATGACTGTGCTCTTTTTTATCTCTGTATAGCCATCAGATTTTCTGAGGGGACTTCATTTCCATTAAAAAATTCTTTGAGTCTATTATACTCCACTGCCTGCACTCTGTAGCAATGAATCCAGTTTAGGGGACTCTGAACAATATTAATTGCCTTGGTTTGGTAACTAGGCACTTTATCTTCATGATGCTGCAGCCTAAACCTAGGAACCATTTCCTGGCTGAACATCCTTGATGAAGAGGCCTGATGTATGTCCTCCTATACAGCTTTCTGTGGGGTCCTCATCTTCAGACTCCTGCTCATGTGTTGTTGGGGGCAAGAATAAATTTTGAGGATTGACATTAATAAGATCTACTAAAATGTATGTGGAATGGGAAAGTTAATATTGGCTGAGTCTTGGCCAAGGACAGTTACAAACTGGAGCTGTAAGCCAGGCATATATATATATCTTTGTAAATTCAGCACTTGGGAATCAGAAGCCAGAGGATTTAGGGTTCAAGGCCAGCCTGAGCAGTATAGCCAGTTCCTGTTACAAATCAACAAACCAAGAAAACCTATAACAATAAAACACACACACACACACACACACGCATGCATGCATGCACTTGTGTACACACATGTATGCATAAGCAAGTATACCCCAAAAGTAATAAAACAACATGAGATACCCCAAAGGGCCTATAATAATCTTAAGAAGTATCAGCTATTTACCCATTACCTGGATGGGGGGATCTATTTTAACAAAGTTGCTTGTCTTTTAAGTAATAATAGCTTAATAGTCAGTAACCTCAGGCTTATGTCTGGTTTTTTGTTTGACCATTGAGAGACAGACAGCTAAACCAGGTTGAAAGGCTGAGCACTTTATTTTCAATTAACCTCTTTCTAAAAGAGGGCGCTACGTAAAAGTTCTTCTGACTTGAAACATTTCTTCCTAGAGGGAGGCTACTGGAAGTCAATAAAACTTACAAGTCTCAGAGAACTCCTGAAACTTACAAAAATCACAGGGCTATACAAGCAGAATTGCTGCAAGGGGGAAACTCTCTGCTGCTGAGCTGCTTTAGGACACTCATTAACCTATCTAATTTCTTGATGAAACTCTTGGCACTTACCAGACTGAGAAGGTCCCTCTTTACAGCAGGCAGAGAACATTTTGATGGCTCTAACTGCAAATCTTCAGGGAGTTCCAGGGTTCCAGCTTTCTATAGTCCTTATCCATGTGAGGGCAGGCTTTTGGATGATGGAGCTGCCTTTCAGTTACCATGTTCTTATAGCTCCTCACTCAAACATCTGTACTTGACCACCATAAAGTCACAAGATCACTAAGCTAGACTTCCATGGAATCCTTTTTTATTTTACTATTATTATTATTATTGTTATTATTATTATTTTGTACATCATTAAGTCACACCTTCCTGGAAAAAGTTTCACAAGAGATGGAATGAAGGATAGAATTACTCAGGTTCAGGATGACAGCTTATATCAGTGATGTTGTTTAAACTGCTGTTTAAGAACATCTCAAGCTACAAGATTTGGAGAGAGGAGAGCATTTTTTTATGTCATCCTTGCTTCAAACACTTCTGTGGCTAATGCATATTTATCTCTAGAAGTTACAAGCTTGTCCACTGCTACTTTTATCTCTGGGACAATTCAGTCCAGCCTCATTTTTTCCATATACTATAAATGCCTTTTTCTATCCCTTTATCACCCAAATCTAGTTAGGATATCTTTAAGGATCTTGGAGAAATCATAGAATTCACAACACTGAAGTAACAAAGTGAAGCCATCAAGTGTGATACATCCATCAAAAGAGGTCTCCCAGAAGACGGGCCCTCCATGCCGGGACCTTTGGGACTCAGTCTCATGAAGTGCCTTTATTTACCTGTTGGGAAATTCAATTCATTATCCCATGGACAATCTCTGGTTCCAAAGATCTATGACTACACTTGCCTGCCTCAACCCCATAGTACATTTATTTAAGATTAATTCACTACATCAGTGGGGAACCCTGTTAGGAAATGCAGCAGGAAGGTATTATTTTTTTCTCTTCTGCACAAAATGAGGTACTTCCCAATATGGCTACAGCAATTCAGTCTCCTTTCTTGGGCCAGTGGGATGGCTCAGCAGGTAAAGGCACTCACTGACAAAACCTAAGAGCTGAATTTCACCACCAACCTACAGTGGAAGGAGAGAAATAACTCCCAAAAATTGTTATCTGTCTTCTGTAAAATGCCATAGCAAGAGAGCACTCTCTCCCTCAAACGTGCATCGTATACACATTCACACAATAGTAATAAATTAAAGTTTGAAAATAAGTTCATATATTTTCTTTATTTTTAATTAACCATCTTTCTTTTGTGCTTTTCTTGTGTGTGAGAGGAATGCAAATGTTTGCATGTGCATGTGTGTACCTGTGTAGGGAAAGCAGAAGTCATGTGACTTTCTCAATTGCTCTCTAATATATATATATATATATGTGTGTGTGTGTGTGTGTGTGTGTGTGTGTGTTTTGTCTGCACATATGTCGGTCTTTCTTTCTTTCTCTCTGCACTGGTGTTTTGACTACATGCATGTCTGTGTGAGATATTTATATTTATATTTATTTATTTATTTATTTATGTTTTACCTGTATGTATGTATGTATGTATGTATGAGGGTATCAGATGCCCTGAAACTGGAGTTACAGACAGCTGTAAGATGTCATGTGGGCTGGAAATTGAACCCAGATCTTCTGGAAGAGCAGTCAGTTCTCTTAACCACTGAACTATCTCTCCAGCCCCTCTGTCTTGTTTTTTTGAGACAAGGTCTCTCACTGAACCTGGAATCTGCTGATTCAGCTAGATGACTGGTCAATGAACCCTAAGCATCCTTCTGATTTCTTTCTTCCCAGCACTGGGATTATAGGTACATGTTATTCACAAAACTACTTTTTTTTGTTGTTTTAACAGGGGTCCTGGGTGGTAGTTAAACTCAGATCCGCAGGGCTATGAAGCGAATGCTGAACTGACTGATCAGTTTTCCTGCCATTTTTATCTCTTTGATTGGGATATTGGCCCTCGCCTGTTAGGGTTTCTTGAGTTGGGCCTTTTGTCTTAAAAGTCCACTAACCTAGCACCTAGAAAAAAAAAGAGAAACAAATGCTTGCTGCCATCAGGTAAATGCTTTGGGAATATTTGTTATGCAGCAGCAGCTGATTCATACATAATTTGTATACTGGACCAAGGGGATCATGTGGAGACAGAGGCAGGGTGGTGGAGGAAAGAAAGGTTTCTAGTTACCAGGGAAAGGAGAAAGTTGTTCTTTGTCTATTATGGGTCCTAAAGGACCTTGTAGCAAGAATTTCTCTGAACTTTCCAGACCTATCATTGTGCCAGACAAGCCATTATGCTAAATTTTTTTAAAAGCAGGAATTCAGTGGTGACCTGTGCAGAGCTGAAAGGGCAAAACTGAAAGGCAGGGAGAGAGTAACCTTTTATAGCAGACGGAATTGATGGCCTGATTCAACAGCCCCCACAGATTGTATATCTCAGCAACTTAAAGCAACCTTCATTCCCGTTCATGCTAAGAGTGAGGATTTCCCATCCTGCCCAGGGGCAGCACAGAGAGTTCAATGGAAAGAAATATGATTTCAACCTTGCAAATGACAGGCTTTTCTAGTAACCACGTGCTGATTTGAAGCATTGTGATGGTGAGCTTTCTTGGGTAGAGGGTTTTTTTTTTTTTTAAATGGAACACTAAATGCCGGGGAGGTCACTCAGTAGGTAACATGCTCGACATGCAGTAAAGAGGACCCAAGTTTAATTCCTGAACAGCTGGGTGTGGTGGTGCACCCTTAGGGTCCTAGTGCTGGGGAGACAGAGACAGGTAGATCTTGGGGCTTGGTGTCCTGCCTCACCTACTTGGTGAGCTCGAGGCCAGTGAGAGACCTCATCTCATAAAGGTAATATGGAAAGGATCATGCCTGAGGAACGAGATCTGAGGTTGACCTTGGGTCCCTGATTGAAATGAGGCAGATTATAAACTCACTGGCAGTGGCTTGTTGGAGTGGACTTCTATTTTGGTGACAAATCCTTTGGCTGAAATGAAACCCAGGCAAAATAGGGTGGCATGTGCCCGAAATCTCAGCGTTCAGGAGATGAAAGCAGTTGAATCAAGAATTTATGACTGGGCTAAGTTACACCGTAAAGAGACTGTATTGACTGGTTTTGTGTGTCAACTCGACACATGCTGGAGTTATTACAGAGAAAGGAGCTTCAGATGAGGAAATGCCTCCATGAGATCCAGCTGTAAGGAATTTTCTTAATTAGTGATCAAGGCGGGAGGGCCCATCCTGGCTGGTGCCATCCTGGGCTGGTATTCTTGGGTTCTGTAAGAAATCAAGGTGAGAAAGCCAGGGGAAGCAAGTCAGTAAGAAACATCCCTCCATGGCCTCTGCATCAGCTCCTGCTTCCTGACCTGCATGAGTTCCAGTCCTGACTTCCTTTGGTGATTTGGAAGTGTAAGCTGAATAGACCCTTTCCTCCCCAACTTGCTTCTTGGTCATAATGTTTGTGCAGAAATCGAAACCCTGACTAAGACAAAGACCCTGCCTTAAACAAAGCAAACACAAACACAAACATAAATGAAGGAAGGGCTGGGAAGATAGCTTGACAGGTAAAGGCTTGCTGCAAAGCCTTATAACCTGAGTTCACTTCTAGGTACCCACCAAGAGGAGCAGGCTGACTCACAAAAGTTGTCCTCTGACTTCTATATGCATGGATGCTTGTATATATACATCCCCCAACTAAACAAATGGGACAAAGTGTACTTACTACATATTTTAAAACATAATTAAAAGAACCACTGCAACCCATGATGATCTCTCTGCCATCCAACTTCTGAGTGTACACTTGGCTCTCTGTGTGGTATTAAAGGAATGTATTTGTTTTGACAACTCTCTGTTCATTTCTGTAGCCCATGCAAATTATGGGAGCCTAGAGAGGATTAAAGGGAGATAGTGGGGCTGGGGGTGTAGATAAGATCAAAATACAATGAATACATGTGTGACATTTAAAAAAATAGATTAATAATATAATTCAAAAGGACTTCCATGTGTACTTGTTTTATCTAGAAAGAATTACAAGGCTAAGCCCTGAGTCTTGAACCCCCATCTTTTCATCTACACCTTGTTGTGCTGATTCTGGTCATGAATGTCTGAACTTCGTAGATACATTCTGACTCTTACAGCAGTCCCATTTAGTCAGCCAACTCAGCCTGCATCCTTGATCCATGATTCTCTTCTGCCTAGCCATCTTCAACTTAAGCACAGGTGCCATAACCCTGGCCTGTGAGTTATAATCTCTATGATTTAGGAGGAAATGACTTTTTGAAAATATGGTTTGATGTGTTCCCTGTAATTCCTAACTGTTGAAAGCTGAATTCCCTAATGTGAGATGTTGAGAGATGAGGTCTGTTCAGAGATGTTTAGATTGTGAAAATTCTATCTGAATGAGCAGGTGAATGCTGCCTTCATTATCATGAGATATCATAAGGGTGTCTTTGATATGAAAGGGACCTCCTTCTAAGAAGGTCACTTACTGTGGTGGTTAGTTTTATTTCCAAGTTGACCCAATTACCTAGAAGAAGGGTCTCTGGGTATGCTTACAGGGCATTATCTTGATTATGGTCAATGATATGGGAGGACTCATCTTAATTGTGGGCAGGAGAAGCTTGTCTGGACACCAGTACACATGCACTATTCATTGCTCTTCCTAACTATGTAGGTAATGTGATTAGCTGCTCAATCTCCCGATACTTTGACTTCTCCACCAAGGTGGACAGCAACCTGTGACTTCAAGCTAAGGTAAGTCCTTTCTCTCTTAAGTTGCTTTTGTCAGGGTGTTTTATCACAGTGACAGGAAAAGAAACTTAGACATTTACTTTCTTGCCTTCCGTCATGTTATAAAGCCCCCAAAAGAATGAAAAGAAAATGCCATCACTGAGTCATTGGAGTTCCTACTTCCTAGATGTGAGAGATAAATAGACAATTAAAAAAAATTATTGATTCTTTGTGAGTGTCACAACATACACCCCAGTACCACTCATCCCCCCATCCTCCATCCCCTACCTGCACTTCACCCTTGCAACCTCTCCCCCAAAGTAACACACACACACACACACACACACACACACACACACACACACTCACAAAACATCTCATCGTGGAAGCTATAGTGTGCCACAGTGTGTCCCACACTATATCCCTCTGTCCACGCAGCTTCACTGGTAAATGTTCATTGCAATGAGTCATTGGTCTGGTTCAAGATCTCCAGCTTCTGTAACACCATCAGTATCACTGGGCCTCCTCCAGGTTATCCTGTTGTTGCACCATGTCATGGAGATCTTGCAGCTTTGAATCATCAGGACTGGCCCTGACACATGTCCCAACATTTAGAGGTGATAGAGATTTTGAGTTGGGCCAACCCAGAACCCTGAATCCAGGCCTGGGTGGTAGCTGAACTGGTCAGTAGGGAAAGCTCTCTCTTATCTGCATTACCAGGGGGAGCTCTCCAGCATGGCTCCAAACTAGGCCACCCAGTGCTGCCATTGACAGGAGGCAGGGTCAGCCCTCCTACTTTCATGCCTGCTCCATTGTGCTGTCCAGTCAAGGTGTGGGGGCCTACTCTCCTAAGCACTTCAGTCAGTGAGGGACTGGGCCAGCTCTTTCACTCTCAAACCCTTGGGGCTGGTTCCTCACACCTTTGCCATCAGGACCAGCTCATCTGCTATCATCACCCTAGGGCCAGCTCTCCTGACTTGCACAGGTCATGAGAAGCCAGGTGGGGGAGGGCATGGGCATCACCCACCATCCCCGTACCCATCCCACCTCACAGCAGGAGAGAGAAGGAGCTAGCGTTACCATTCTCTCACACTTGGGTAGCTCACAGGGTCTTTCCTGCTGTGTGGTGTATGGCCCACTCTCCAGAGTGCCACAGCTGGTGAGGGGCAGGAATAGCTCTCTAGTATTCATGACCCTGAGGGCAGTTTTTCTGGCCATTGAAGGTAGAGTGAGGCATCCTCTCTGCTCCTGTGCCACCCCACAACAGTCATACCCTTACAGATGACTCACCCACTCCCCTGCCACCAAGCTCCACTGTGCTGCCTGGTCGAGGAGCAGGAACAGGGCCTAATCTCCCACTCTTCCCAGTGTCACTGTTAGGGAGAGGTGGGGCCAGCTCTTTAGAATGTCCACAGCCAGTGAGGAGTGGGGCCAGTTCTGCACAGGTCCCTGGGACATCCTCCACAGCAGCTACAATGATGGACATCCCCATGTTTTCTAGCAGTTATATAAGCCACAGACATGGATACAGATCCCTGCCTATCTATGGCCCTCAGCAGCAGCCTGGCCCAAACCCTCACCATGGTCCCAGGTGGTGGGGCCAGCCATTCACAACAGGCTTCTCCTCTTTCCAGTTCCACCCTCTTCATAATGCTCAAGCTGTTCTATTTCTCTTTCTCTCCCATCTGACCGGAACATATAGGGTTAGGGTTAGGGTTAGGGTTAGGGTTAGGATTAGGGTTAGAGTTAGGGTTAGGGTTAGGGTTAGGGGTAGGGTTAGGCTTAGGGCTAGGGCTAGGGCTAGGGCTAGGGCTAGGGCTAGGGCTAGGGCTAGGGCTAAGGCTAGGGTTACAGTTAGGGCTAAGATTATGGTTAGGGTTAGCATTAGGGTTAGGGTTAGGGTTAGGGTTTGGCTTCCACTGCAGGCTAGCCACATGGATAGCAGGCCAGGAGTGCAGGTCTTTGGTGGCATGGTGGTTTGCAGGTCTCTGTCTGTCTTCCTCATGATTTTAGTGTAGGGCTCTGTGTGTTTATGACCTACTTGTGCTGTGGGGTAGAGGTCTTTGAGCATCTTTCTTGTCTCTACCCCATGCCATGGTAGAACACAGGTCTCTGTCTTCCTCCTCCTGTGCTGCACTCTGTTTGATTTGGTTTGATGTTTATGTCTCTTAGGCATAAAACATCTGTGGCCACCAAACCAGGCATCAAGCTAGAATGAACAAAGAACTGTCTTCTCTTCTGCCCCTGACTAATAACATCACAACCAACAAGGTATCTCTATGCCAATTGCCAGGGAGATAGACACTTATTCTTTACAAACTACTCAGCCTCTAAAATTCTGTTAATAGCAACTTAAAATACACTAAGACACCACATAGCTTTTTGTTATTTCTCTTGTCTTCCAGCCTGGCATGTGTATATGAGCTGCTATGGTTTCAATGTGCAATGTATCCCATGTGTCTTAGTCAGGGTTTCCATTGCTTTGAAGAGATGCCATGACCAAGGCAGCTCTTATAGAGGAAAACATTTAATTGGGACTGGCTTACAGGTTCAGAGGTTCAGTTCATTGTCATCATAGCGGGAAGCATGACAGTCTGCAGGCAGGCATGGTGCTGGAAGAGCCAAGAGTTCTACATCTTGATCTGAAAGCAACCCAGGAGGAGACTTCCTTTTGCAGGCAGACAGCAGGAGGGTCTCTTCTGTACTGAGTGAAACTTGAGCATAGGACCACAAAGCCCACCCTCACAGTGCTGGAATTCCTCCAAGGTCACACCTACTCCAACAAGGCCACACCTCCTAATAGTGCCACTTACCATGGGCCAAACATATTCACACCACCACACCACAGGGTCATGTATTTGAGAATTTTGGCTCAGCTAGTGATATTTTAGGAGGCTGTAAAACCCTTGGGAGTGGGGTGTTTCTGGGAAGTATGTTGATGATGAAAGAAGGGGTGCTTGAAGATCATAGTTCCATCCCACTTCCTACCCTCTTTTTAATTCGTAATCTTCTTAGGTATGAGTATGTAACTAATCCTAGCTTCATGTTCCTGCCTGCTGCCCGGCCTTCCCAGATATGATAGACTGTATTGACTCAAACTTTGACCCACATAGACCCTTCTTCCTTTAGATTGTTTCTTGTTAGGTATTTGGATCACAGTAAAGAGAAAACTAAATAATATCTGAAGTTCTTAAGTCAGTGACCATTCTGTGACCACGAAGCACATGTGTATCCATTAAAGGTGGTAGGACAGAGAAGGACAGGAGCCTGTGTTCAATGGTGCTTTGGAAACTACTTGTGCTGATGTGTAAGCATTGGCTGTTAACCATTGGAGCAATGGTCCAGGGGTTATGGACATATACTCCCTTTCTGGAGTACCCAACTTCTATCCACAGCACCTATGTTGAGTGGTTTATAACCATCTATGATTCCAGCTGTGGGAGATACAGTGCTGCCTTCTGACCTCTATGAGCACTTACACTCATGTTCACATAGTTAAAAATAAATATACAAAAAGGATTTAGCTATTAAGTTTTAGGAATTTTGTATGTCCACTGTTATGCATAGCCACTACTAAAATTATTTAATTTATTTTGTAATTACATAGTATCAAAACAAAGACAATACTCAAAATTCTTATCTTCTTAGTTATTCATTACTACTTTACTGTTGTCTAATGCTCCAGAGGTTATTTTGACTATTTTATTTATTTTTATTTATAGAAGAAGTAATTTGTTTATTATATATTCACTTATTTTTATATTCAAATTTCTTTTTATTAAGGGGCAGGTGAGATGGCTCAGCAGTTAACAGCACTATCTACTCTTCCAGAGGTTCTGAGTTCAAGTCCCAGAAACTACATGGTGGTTCTTGGGATCTGATGTCTTCTTCTGGCATGCAGGTGTACATACAGATAGAATACTCTACATAAAAAATAAATCTTAAATTTTTGAATTAAGTTTATGTATTTATTTGCTTATTGTATGTGTGTGTGTGTGTGTGTGTGTGTGTGTGTGTGTGTGTATGAACATGGTCATGGAACTTGTGTGGACAACAGAAAATAACCCAAGTGATCCAATTTTCTCCTTTCATTGTAAGGGTTCTGATGACTAAATTCAGGCCATCAGTCTCAGCAGCAAGTACCTTTAGGCACAGTCATGTCACTAGCCCTATATTTTTTTTTTGAGACACAATTGCATGCTGTAGCCCAACTTGGTCTAGAATTCACGATAATCCAAAATGGCCCCAGACTCAAGGCGCTATCCCTCCCTTAGCCTCTTGAGTTCTAGGATTACAGCTGTGAGCCCTCATGAGTGGTTTGGACATGCTTTATCATGCGATGGCATTAGGGTTTCTTCTGGGCTCTGCAATCTGTGTCAGAATAAGGGTTAAATATTTCTGGTTTGTGCATGGCAATTCCTGAATTGTCACATCAATGTCACACTACTCTCTCCCAGGATTCTCAGTGTAAGAGACAAATTAGATGTCATGTCTTTAAGTTAATATTTTTTGGTTGTTTTATGTTTGCATTTATACCACAAAACCATGCAGACACATTGCTCTCATGTTAATTTCTCTTTACGCCAAACACAGGTGGAAAGCTTTCCGGGTAACAGCACTAGTGCAGAGGACGAGGGACCTGACTTGGAGCTGAAATCCGTGTTTGGAATCTACAGAAGCCCATCTTGGCAGCCCTCGAGTTTTGAGGTTTTGCATAAGCATCTGCTATTTGACTGGGTAACTCTCAGTTCTCAGTGTCAGCTTCTGAATGGTTAGGTTGGGAAACAGATGAATTCATTTTCTATACCTCTCAACTCCAGCTCCATTTTCATTGATGCTAGAGCTGCAGAATCTCATTGCAAGCATAACAGCTGGTGATATAAACATGCTATTTCCTTGGTTAAAGGACAATCCTTTTTAAGAGCTATGTAATGCGATAAACTGACCCTGGATTGTGACCATTAAAAAAAAAAGAATCATTCTCTTTTTTCCAGAGCAACCCAGAAATTCACAAGCTCTACAATTCATAAACTCCCTGACATTAAGCCAGTATCATCTACCTCCTCTGTTTTATTAGTTGAAATAGACTGGAGGATTGGGCTAGAGTGGGTGTTGTATTAGGAAGGAGTGGTCTGATCCCAGACCACTGACAACCCCTTTGTGGTCTGGGATCAGAGAGGTTAAGTTACAGGCTCATAATGGAAACAGAAAGTGGAGCTTAATTGTAATCAAGCCCACCTTTTTACTTTTTCCTCTCAGAATCGTGATTCTAGGATCCAGCACAAGTACTGAGTTTGAATGCATGAAAAGTGTGTTCCTAGTATTTAAAAAGGATGGGCAGACTCTTTATTTTCTTCTTTCATGAAACTGAGGAGGTCTAGAGACCAAGTATTTGGGTCTCTGACGTAAACTGTAAGATTGGCAATGAAACTAGACTTTTCCATGGGAATTTTGTGTAGATAAACATATATCTGTTCTTTTGTATATATGATTGCTTATGTATATGTGCTTGTGTGGTTATGCATGTATATATGTTTGTGTGATTGTGTGTTTGTATGTGGATATATATATATATGTATATTTATGTAGTGTGTGTGTAATTATGCCTGTGTTTATGATTGCATGTGTGTGTGTGTGTGTGTGTGTGTGTGTGATTATATATCGTTGAGGTTTGGTTTGTCGCTATGTATTGTAATGTTAAATATTGGCCCTCAAGGTCTGGTTGCCTCCAGGGATGATAATATCCTTATGTATATCAAGTGATGCTATGTAACTTTATTCCTTAATTTAAAACTATTGGTTGAATAAAATCACCTATAGTCTATAGCTGGGGAGAAGAAAAGTAGGTGGAGTTTTGGTTCTTTGGGCTTGGGGTCAGAGGTAGGACGATATGAGGAGAAGAGGCAGAAAGTGGAGAGAGAAGATGTCATGGGGGGTAAGGGATCATGAGAACTGGTCATGAGGGCTTGCCAGTGGAGTGGCCAGTCATATCACAGGGTTATTGATAGGGAAGTAGATCTTAATAGCTTAGAAGGTAGATACCTGACCATCTCTAGTGCCGATTAAGGCTTATTATAAATACAAAAGTTTTGTCTTTTATCTGGGAACTGAATGAGCTAAGGTGGAGTAGAAACCCCTGATTGAGATTAAATATTTACAGCAACATGTATGTTGAGTAAGACTAATATACAACTGTTTATGCCTCTGTGATTTTCCTAAACACACGATAAGATCTTACATGTCCTTGAGCAGAAAGCCTCCAGTTTACATATGGCTAGACAGGACCCCCAAACGGGCCACAATGACTAAATGAAACATAGTGAGCCGCCATCACCTCTAATGCAAATGCACAGAGCTGCCTTGGAAATCCTAATGATGCCTCTGGCAAGTGTAGGGAAAAGATTAATTGCATAACCATGGTGTGTAAATACATTTTGTGTAAGCACTCTTTTGGTGGAAAGGAATAAAAGAAATAGAGAAAGACCTGTGATTTATGACCTCCAGCAGTGTCATGAATTAGGTGATACACCATGGTGAACCCAAATTGTGCTCAGTCTACAGTATAAGGTAGGCAGATTGTTTTGATCTGCATGGGTCAGGTGACCCCAGGTAGACCTCAATGATGAGGGTCATTGAAACCTCCACATGGTGAAAACCCTCTTCTAGAAAGGTCAGGTCTTCAGAGCAATGGTATATATTGGGTGATGGTGGTGGTGGTGGTGGTGGTGGTATGTGAGTCAGGAGGTTCTGTTACTTACTGAAAATGAGTCCAGATCCCAGTCAAAGTGATAATGATTGGAAATAAACTGATAGCCTCCAAGGGAGGGATGGGAAAGGAAGAGGGGGAAGGTGATGTGGGAGCTTCTAACGACCTGTGGTAAGGCTCCTGACAAATTAATGATGAACGAGTTAATATCAAACAGGAAATACTGACGAGTGTATATAAGACTCCAAATTAAACTGTCTTAATCCTCACAACCAGTGAGGTCCAAAGGAAGGTACAACTGGGAGCTACAGGTTGAGCTATTAATCCTCACTAAGACAGCTGAGCGTGCTACTTTGCTCTGCCAAGTCTTACTTTCTGTGTGCATAAGAAGAAAACTTATTCTGAGAGGTAGTTTTGAGTATTGAATTCATTACTTTTCTCATTGCTGTGACCAAACGCACGATGAGAAGCGACTTAAGGAAGGGAGGGTCTGTTGTGGCTCACAGTTCAAGGGTATACATTCTCATCACGGTGAGGAAGCCGTGGTGGCAGGAGTAGGAAGCAAACTAGTCATATCGCATACTCAGGATGCAGAGTAGGAACAGGAAGTAGTGTCGGGGTTATAAAGCCTCAAAAGCCTCACCTCCAGTGACCTACTTCCTCCAATGAGGCTCCATCTCCTAAAGGTTCCACAACCTTCGCAAACAGTGCCACTTGCTAGCTAAGGGACCACCAGCCTATGGTGGCCACTTCCAAATCGCAAGTATCAAATGTGATGATGTTTTGTGTATATATTTTAACATGCGTTTTATCATAGGAGATTAAGAGTGAACCCCAGAGTACCCATTAGGCCTCGCTCTTACCTTTCTGCTGGAGAACAACCCCAAAGGGTCCAGTAATATGATTGCCACAGAGGTTGTCCATTTTATGAAGACCCCAACCTTGGCAAATGCATACTTTAATGCACTCTAGAAAGTAAACAAACACCTCCTTAATATGTCTCGGTGACTTTGTTGTGGAGGAGACTGAAGAACAACACCAGATAATTATGGCTTTTTAAAAAGTGTATTGAAACAGGATCTCATGCAGCTAGGATTACAGTATTCCACTACTACCTTTGTTTTTCTGTTTGTGTCGTTTTGCTTTGTTTTGTAATTCTGGGGGTGGAAGTCAGGACTCACAAATGCTAGACAAGCACTCTGCCCAATGAACACTTTGCCCATCCCCTCAGCGCATATTTGAAGAGCATATGCTGTTGATGTCAATGGGCTTGGGTAGAACCAGAAGTGTAGCTCTGGAAGGCAGACTGCTGACTTTATCTGAGTTTCTGAGGATTTAATCCTGGATCTGGAGTAAAGGAGATTAAGGGCATTGCTGTGGAGGGGGAGGAGACTGACCTGCCAAACCTGGTCAAATTCCAGAGTCTGTCAGTAGCCTCAAACTTGCCAAATAGGCGAGACTGGTTGATAGACAAGACCCAAGGATCTGGTTGTTCATGGTGGTCAAGTTTCTATGTCGCAAGTGCATGCTATTGCACCCGGCACACACACACACACACTCTCTCTCTCTCTCTCTCTCTCTCTCTCTCTCTCTCTCTCTCTCTCTCTGTGTGTGTGTATGTTGTATGTTTGGGGTTCTGGGGTTCTGAACTTAGGTGCTCATGCTTACAAGGCAAGCGTTTTACTGATTGAGATATCTTTCTAGCTCCTGAAAGATTTAAAAGCATGCACGCACACACACAGGAACACTGCTCTTTTACTAAGAGCCAGAATTTAACTTAACCATAAACCAGAACTAATCACATTAATTAACTGAATCCAGTCAGAACTAGTTCCAAGGTATCATTTTTTATTTTCAGTGAACTACAAACCAGATTACCATTGCTTGAAAAACATGAATGTAAATATGCCATCCCAGTGACACCAAGCTTACTTATCTTGTGAAATGATTTTTGCAGTGTTAATCATTATACTATAAAATATTTGCATTTTCTAAAATAAACCTGAAATAAATAAATATTCATGTCTTTTGGGGGCACATTGTCAATAATTCAAAAGTAATTTGTAAGGCTGGAGAGATGGCTAGTGGTTAGGAGCACATACTGTTCTTCTAGAGGATCTGAGTTTGGTTCTCAGCACCATGTCAACTCACAACCACTGTGACTCCAGCTCTGGGGGTCTGACACCCTCTTCTGGCCACACACACACACACACACACACACACACACACACGGTACATACATACACATGCATGGCACACATATATACAAACACATACACATGTCACACACATATATACACATAGCTCACATATACATGGCATGCACACATACACAAACACAAATGGCACACACACAGCATGCACATACACATGCAGCACCCACAGATACATGTAGCATACACATATAGCACACCACATACATACACACACAACACACATGGCACACACACACAACACACATGGAACATACATATACACAACACACATGTCAAACATATACACATAATACACACATACACACACAGCACACAGGGTACACATATATGGCACATATACATATAACATACATGGTACACACACACACTTTTGAAAATCCATGGATAAAATGTTCCAGTTTAGCACATAGTGATAATAATAATAATAATAATAATAATAACCTTGTGTTTCTTTATGAAACTTAGTGATTCAAGAACATGAAATATAGAATAATACATAGAGAACTATCCAAGAAAATTAATTTTCTATTATATCTCTTTTTTACACCACTCTTGTGTGTGATTAGACAAATTACTTTCAAGCATTCTGATTTTATGCAATTAATTTTTTTCTTATCAATAAAAAATCAAAGGGAGCCACCCAGCTGTCTGAAAACAAGCCTTCATATTTGAATACTAAAGCACTTTAATTGGAGATGGCAGAGTGACCCCCTTTCTTCCTTCTTGCTTCCTACTTCTCTGAACCTGAACGTCACTAGAAAATGATCCTGTGGGGTTCACTCTAGACTTGTAAAGTAGGTAAGCTGAAATCTCTCGCACAGAAACTGACATGGAGCCTTTATTCCATCAATTTATTTTTCTGATGCTCAGCAAACATTTTATCACTGATTTGTGCTCTCACCTCCCCACTTGCAGATGTTAGGGGAGTGCCCTTCTACTGAGTCAAGCTCCAAGCCCTTCATTAGGGAATTCTAGAAAAATACTTTACCACCAAGCCACACCCACAGCCAGCCCCCACTGGGACATTGAAGTAGGTGCTCTACCACCAAGCCTCACCCCCAGCCAGCCCCCACTGGGACATTGAAGTAGGTGCTCTACCACCAAGCCTCACCCCCAGCCAGCCCCCACTGGGACATTGAAGTAGGTGCTCTATCACCAAGCCACAACCTGAGCTTAACCCCTCACTGGGACACTTAGACATGTGCTGTACCACTGAACCATGCAGGCAAGTGCCTTGACCAACTCAGCCGTCTCAATGGCCCCTGTCTACTTCAACTTTCAGACATTTTAGCTTTTGATTTTAAGATAGGAGAGCATACTGTATTTTTTATGTCTTTCCCAAGACTGTACTTTAGCAGTACATTCTTATATGCTAATAAATTTCAGATTGTTATTTTAATTAAATTTTTTTCCCAAATTTATTTATTCACTCTGTGTGCTGCAAACACTTTATCAACTGGGCCTTCTCCCCAGACCCCTTTTATGTGCTGTGAAATTACTGTAAGTGATTAGATCTTTTTGCTTGTGTTTAATATGGGCAGTGGTATTGATGTCAATGGAATCTGAGTAAGATGTCCTTGATGCTGGTGTCCATTCATCTTCTTTGTAACTCCAGAGTGTAAGAGTGAGCAGAAGGTTGCAGGGGGGGGCGGGGGGAGGTATTGATACAGGGATGCACAGGTGGGAGAGTACAAGTAAGGGAGCTGGGAATGTGGAATAAAAAATAATTTATGTTTGCACATAAGTATGTATGTAAGTATATATGTGTGCATACGTGTGTGCATGTGCGTGTGTGTGTGTGTGTGTGTGTGTGTGTGTGTGTGTGTGTGTGTGTGTATGTGTGTGTGAGTACAGATGTCCACAGAGGCAAAAAGAAGACATCAGATTCCTGGGAGCTGGAGGTACAGATGGTTGTGAGCTGCCCGATGTGGGTGATGGGAACTGAACTCAGATCTTTTGTTACAGCAGGATGTGCTTTTGAACCGAGTTGCAGCCTCTCCAGCTCAGAGGTGAAACACTTTGATGAGTGGGTATTTTTACTGTACTTTCTCCAGGTTTGCTAAAACGTCTTGTCCTAGGACTGTTGATGCGGTCACACCTGGGATTTGAGTGGTTTCTGCGACTCCAGGCAGCCCTGTAACCTATTCGTTGACAGGGCATATCTACTCTGGTGTCTTACTTGCTTTCCCTCCCTCTCCCCAGTGGCTGCCTTTCTGTTACTTCCCAAGCTTGAAAAGACAGAGGACACAAAGCAGAGGGGTTTGGGCCTTGGTGTTTTGATCTGCAGGAAGACGAAGAAAATACAGAATCTCTGGGTTTCTTTCTCTTCCCAGTCTCTTCCTCCCACGGGAGAACTTGTCTTATTTATTTTCTTTACTGCAGGGCTAAATCCCTGTTATTGCTGGAGGTAATTAGCTTTGAGCAATTAGAATCATCTCTATTCCCTCTCTAGCTTTCTTCCTAGCCAGGAGAAAGCAGAGGTGAGGCTCTGAAACGGCAAGGGGAAGGTTTTCCTGTCGGAATCATTGTCTGCTTCTTTCCTGTGATTTCCCTTCTAGCCGCTCAGCCGACTTCTCTAGAAATTAATGCAACCATGGGATATTGCCGGATGTTGGTTTTTGGCCATCTCTATCCTGTTTTTCTTTTTATGAAGGGAAGACAGGTTATAACAAGAAGTTATCATTTCTAAACCTTTATCTAGATTTCCAAAGAGAATGATACCATGTACTTGGGCACCCCTCCCAGAAATTTTTTTTTTAATGATTGACTATTTTTATGCCAGTTTTAATTCACTTTAAAATCTATTTTGTCAGCTGTGAGAGCTGAAGAAAGTGTGATCCTGGTTTATCTCTTCATGTTATCTTAACATAACGTTTGAAAATATGTAGGTCACGTTTTCTGACGAGCAAGGGCTTTGAACCAGAGAGATTTAAATGAAAATTCTTGTTCCATCATGCGTGCTGATATTGGACCCAGCCTTTGTTGTTTGCGGGTCTCTGTGTTGTCCTTTCACATAGTAATAGCTGTTGTTGTTATAAACCATCCAGGTATGCTTTGGCAGGAGTATTCCTTTGGTAGATTCAGCAGTGTAAATGAGAATGACCCCCATAGGCATGGCTGTTTGAATACTTGGTCCCCAGTTGGCGGCACTGTTTGGATAGAATTAGGAGGTGTGATCTTGCTGCAGGAAGTACGTTACAGAAGGCTAGATTTGAGGTTTCAAGTCCTCTCATCATTCCCAGTGACTACTCTGCTTCGTACTTTCAATTTAAGTTCTCATAACTCCAACCACCACTACTGCTTGCTGCTATGTTACCTCACCAATGGTGATAGACTCTTATCCCACTGGAACTGTAAGTCTGAAATAAACTCTTCCTTCTAAAGGTTGTCGTAGTCAAGGTGCTTTATCACAGCAATAGAAAAGTAATGAATACAATGGTGCTTGGGATGAACCCAGGGTTTTGTGAATCGCCTGTGCTCTACCACTGAGCTACACACCCCTAGTCCCTCACTGGGGGACTCTGGGCAGTTGCTTTACCATTGGGCCAAGCCCCAAGACCGTCCTTTGAGGATTCTAGGCAGGAGCTCTACCACTGAGCCACGCCCCCAGCCCCTCCCTGGGGGATTCTAGGCAGGGGCTCTACCACTGAGCCACGCCCCCAGCCTCTCCCTGGGAGATTCTAGGCAGGGGCTCTACCACTGAGCCACGCCCCCAGCCCCTCCCTGGGGGATTCTAGGCAGGGGCTCTACCACTGAGCCACAACCCCAGCCCCTCACTGGGGGATTCTAGGCAGGTGCTCTACCACTGAGCCACGCCCCCAGCCTCTCCCTGGGAGATTCTAGGCAGGGGCTCTACCACTGAGCCACGCCCCCAGCCCCTCCCTGGGGGATTCTAGGCAGGGGCTCTACCACTGAGCCACGACCCCAGCCCCTCCCTGGGGATTCTAGGCAGGGGCTCTACCACTGAGCCACGTCCCCAGCCCCTCCCTGGGGGATTCTAGGCAGGGGCTCTACCACTGAACCACGCCCCCAGCCCCTCCCTGGGGGATTCTAGGCAGGGGCTCTACCACTGAGCCACGCCCCCAGCCCCTCACTGGGGGATTCTAGGCAGGGGCTCTACCACTGAGCCACGCCCCCAGCCCCTCCCTGGGGGATTCTAGGCAGGGGCTCTACCACTGAGCCACGCCCCCAGCCCCTCCCTGGGGGATTCTAGGCAGGGGCTCTACCACTGAGCCACGCCCCCAGTCCCTCCCTGGGGAATTCTAGGCAGGGGCTCTACCACTGAGCCTGACCCCAGCCCCTTAGGTTGGATTCCATGATGCTTTTCCCACCCCATATTCAGTGGAGTGTGAAAACATGGTTGAGGTATAGGACAGTGGTAGATATAGTGTGCCTGGTACAGATGAGACTTTGGGTTCTCTCTCTATTGTGGTGTGTGTGTGTGTGTGTGTGTGTGTGTGTGTGTGTGTGTGTGTACTCAGAGGCCAGAGGACACACTATGTGCAGATGTGTATGCTGATGTTCTCAGAGGCTAGAGGTCTTCCTCAATCACTCTCCACCTTTTCAGGCAGAGTCACTCACAACCCAGAGGTCATCAGTTTTACTAGTCCAGCTGCCCCTTGGTCTCTGCATCCCAGATGCTGGGATTACAGGCAGACTTCCATGTCAGGTAGCAGTCAGGCTGGTACTAGAGATTCAATCACTGGTGCTTTTGTAGCAAGTGCTTTAGCCATTGAGCCATCTCTTTCAGCTCCTTCTCTCTTGTTTTTAAAGATAAGATGTCTTGTATCCTGGCCTTGAGGACAACTTTGCACATCTAATCCTCCTGCCTTCATTTCCCAAATCAAGGGCATACACCTCCATATCCATTTTATGCAGTGTTGGGGATGGAGCCCAGAGCTTCATGCAGGCTAAGCAAGCACTCAACCAACTGAGCCACATCTGAGAGTTATTTTTTTAAACCCTAAAAAACAGAAACAAAATCCGTCAAAACACAGCAAAATGCAACGTCTTCCGGGTAGAGGTTTTGGCACTCGGGTAGTCTAAGCATGACATGGAACAGGAGGTTTATTCTCCAAGCTCCATTGAACACCGTAAGAAGTGGCCGTTTTTGTTTTTGTTTTTCTTTACTTCTTTGGGGGAAAACACTCATGTGGGGGTTTGCTTTTCTTGCTAGCCTGGCATTGTGGGCTGTTTGGTTCAAAGGATGGAGCTCTTGGTATTTGGATCAGTGTTCCTGCCTTTCTTTTTGAGGTGCAGAGAGGGAGGATTTACCAGGGTGTTCACCTCAAGAGCTCTCAGATTCTGATCAAAGAAAGGGGCTTTAGAGTCTTTGTCTGAGATTCAACATAAGAAGATTCTTGGTCTGGGGTTTTTGTGTAAATTTGTTTGGACTGAACATCAGAGAGAAGGGCATGAACCCAAGTATTGTGAGTTACAAAGTCATACACAAATGCCAATTAATTTTTATTATTTTAAAATGGAATCTGGGGTTTAGCTTAGTAGTATTCGGGGAAGGAATCCTGACTGAGGACATTTCACTTGAAAACTAATTACTCAGTAAGTCATAAAAAATTTGTTTCTTCACAAAGAAACATAGTTTGATTAGTATGTAACTTCATTTTAACTCTATGTATCTGTGTGTGTATGTGTGTATGTTGTGTGTGTGTGTGTGTGTGTGTGTGTGTGTACGCACATGTGCATGTGTACACATCAGTGCAGTTGCCCACAGAGGACAGAAGTTGGGGCTGGGTCTCTTGGAGCTAGAGTTACAGGTGGTTGTGAGTCTCCTGAGATGGGTCTTTTGCAGGAAGTGCTCTTAAGATTATGGCCATATCTCTAGCCATGTTTGCTTTTTTGGATGTGGTTGAAAGATGTAACTCAGTCTGATTTTGAACTCACAGTGTTCCTACTTCAGCTCTCTAATGGCCAAGAGGAAAAGACGGTGCACCACGATGGCTGGCTCTGAATTCCCTTTCTCATTCCTTGTCTTCAGCTGCTACAATAAAGCATGACCGCCATTCTTTGATGCAGTCTAGTTGGAACCCACAGCCCTGCTGGGAGTGAGCTCCTGAGTCTTCAGAAGCCTTTGGTTGCCAGATATATATTGTTTTTCTTTTTCTTTTGAGACAAGGTCTCAAACAGCCTACACTAACTTTGAACTCTCTGTGCAGGTGAAGTTGATCTCAACCTTGTAATCCTCCTGTCTCCAGCTACTGGGAGCTGGGATTATCGGTGTCAAGCTACATGCCTGATTTATATGTGCTGGGGACAAAAACCAGAGCTTCGTGTACACTAGGCAAGCACTCTGGTGACTGAGTTGCATCCCTTGTTACTAGAGTTTGGGTAACACAGTTCTCGGTCTGGACTCCGCAGCATTTCCATTGTTACCAATTGCACAGTTCTTACAACTTGGTTTTCCTTGGATATCTTTGTTTAGGGTGTTTGGTTCGTGTGTGTGTGTGTGTGTGTGCGCGCACGCACGCACGCACGCACGCACGCACGCATATTTTCTTATGCATGTGCATGAGGAAGCTAGCGATCAATGCCATGAGTTTTCTTCTATCACTTTCCAGGTTATCTTTTGAAATAAAGTTTCTTACAGATCCTAGAGCTTGCCCATCCAGCTCCATAGCCATCCCCAGCGATTCTCCTGTCTCTGCCTCTAGCACTAGGATGACATCACCGCTTGACTTTTTTTTTTTGGTTTTGTGCAGCAAGCACTTGTGTGAGTGGTACCACCCCTTCAGTCCCACAGTGTAAGCATCTTAAACCTCTCTCTGTCATTGCTGCTGGCTATTCTCTCCATTTGGTTTTTCTTGCAGAATGACGGTGCTACCTAGGGTTTAGTGTTTAAAGCATATCCAGTTTCCTAAGATGCCATCTTCTGTTTACAAGACTCAAATCTCTGCAGTGGGTGGCTATCCATCTGCTACATAGTCAACATCCCAACTGTGTTCTGATGAGTCTCAAAACCCATTCTCTCTGCCCAAACTTTTTGGCAAGACTATTTTTAATGATGAAGAAACAGTTATCTTTATGTCAAGCATCATATATTTTAGGGATATGGAGATGCACATTTATAGTTTCAAAAGATGAGTGAGTGTGTATGTGTGTGTGTGTGTGTGTGTGTGTGTGTGTGTGTGTGTGAGAGAGAGAGAGAGAGAGAGAGAGAGAGAGAGAGAGAGAGAGCACATACATGTGCATACCTGCCTGTATGTGAAATGAAGAAGGCAACCTTTGATGTCACCCTCAGGAAGGCTGTCTACCTCTTTGTGACAGTGTCTCTCTTTTACCCTGTAATACACCAAACAGTCTAGGCAGGCAGGACATCGAGTCTCAGGGATCCATTCATCTCTGCCTTTCCAAGACACTACCACACCCTGGTTTGGACATCATCATCGACAAATAACACTTGATGTTGTTCTCTGGTCTTTGCAAGCACATTTCCACATGGACATATACCTCTGTGCATTCATACACACTTGCATAAAAATCAAATAATAGTAACAACAATAATAAATAAAATAAAATAAAACACAAATTAAATTAAATTTCCTCCAGTAGTCTGGAAACTGTTCTGTAGTACAATGGGAAACCTTAGTCTGTCTGGTTTGGTGAATAAATTATTTTTCAGTCTAGGTAGGAAGGCAGGAATACTGTGTGTAACTATGCTGTTGAGATTCACAAACAGTCTCCAAAATACATGAAAATGAACCCGGAAGTAGCTTGTGTGTATCAGTGTTTTTTTTCACTGATAGAAACATTATGGGATGTTGAGGGATGTCGGAGAGGGCACAATCATGTTCCCCTGGATATGGTACACTCGAGATTTGACAGCTTCACATTTTTCTTTATTTCAGTAAAAGCAGGACCCTGACAGGTCTATATTTGGCCACCCACTTCAGCTGTTTTTCTTGTAAATGGCAGTGAAGGAAAGGGGGGGGGCGGGGAAGAGACGCCTTATTAATCAACTTGGTTATGATTTTATAGCGCTGTGCCCAGAGGGACACACAGAGCTAACAGCATCAGTCTGGAAAATGCATGACTTGAAGGAATTCAAGATTGTGGAAATTCCACAGGTGGACAAGAGCCAGGCTTCTGTCTGGCCGGCATGATGCCCAGGAGCCTGTCTGGGCTGCGTTTACCACTCAAGACAGGAACATGGCAGTCACTGGCATTTTCTACATCTTTACATCAGTTCCCCTCCCTCCTTCCCTTCCTCGCTCCTCACCTTATTCTCCCTCCATCCATCCCTCTCCCCTCCTTCCCTCCCTTCTCCCTCCCTCCTCCCTTTCTCCTTCCCTCCTCATTTTCCTTTCTCCTTTCCTCCTTTCTCCCTCCCTTCTTTCCTCCCTCCCTCCTTCTTTCCCTCCCTCCCTACCTCTCTCTCCTCACCTTTATTCTCCATCCACCCCTCCCCTCCTTCCCTCCCTCCCTCCTTCTTTCCCTCTATTACCTTCTTTTCTCCTCCTCCCTCCCTCTCCCTTCCCTCCTCCCTCCTCTCCCTCTTCCCTCCCCTTCCTCCTCTCCCTCCTCCTTCCCCCTCCCTCTCTCCTTCCTCCTTTCTCTCCTTCCTTCCTCTCCTTCCTACCCCTCCCTCCTCTCCCTTGTCCTTCTTCCTCCTTCCTCTCTCCCCTCCCTCCTCCCTATCTCCTCCCTTTCTTCTTCCATCTCCTCCTTCTCCTAGCAGTCCCCTTCCTCCTCTCTGTTCTCACTCTGCTTCTTCTACTCTCTCTTCCTCATCCCCCTTCTTCCTCCCCTTCTTTTTTCTTTCTTTCCTCCTCTTCTCCTCTCTTCTTTCGTGTGTGCCGTTGTGTCTTCCTTCTCCTCTTCTCCCTTTCTGCTCCTCCCCTTTTCCTTTCTCTTTCCTTCCCCTCATCTTCCTCTGTCCTCTCCTTCTTCTCCCCTGTCTCCTCTTCTTCTGTTAATTGTTTCTTTCCCCTTCCTGCTTCTCTTCCCTTTCCAGCACCTACTTCTATGTATCACAGGCTAGTTTTGAACTCACAAGTCTCTTTCTGCCTCAGTCTCCCAGGAGCCGGCATTGCATTAATGAACCACCACACTGGATTGATTGGTCTTCTGTGAATGTGTGTACTGTGGATGTGCTCATATAAGGACAGTGGAGGACACTGATTATTCTGCTTTGTCACTCCACACCTTATTCCCTTGAGACAGGGTCTCTCACTGACCCTGGAGCTAGGCTAGATATCTTCCTGTCTCCATCCCTCTGAGTTCTGAAGTGACAAGAGCAGGATCATGCTCTGCATCTTTATGGGTCCTGGGGATTTGAACTTAGGTCCTCATGCTTGCATATTAAAGACTCTTACTCACCAAAGAATCACCTCAGCTCCAATGCTTGTTCCCTCCTCTCCCAATATTGTGTCCTCTCCACTCAGTGAATAGTGGCTACTCGGAAATTTTGTTGAATGAATGAAAGAATGAATGAACATACATTTTCAGATGGTCATAATTTATTAGGAATTTCTTCTTTCTCCTCTTTCTCCTTCTTCTTCTGGATAGTTTTCTTCTCTTTTTGGGAACAAGTCTGATGGAGGAGAGTTGACTGAGTTCTGGTTGATGAGGTAAGTCTGATGGAGGAGGATTGACTGTGCTGGTGATCAGTGTACCTAAGTCTGATGGAGGAGACGACTAAGTGTGGGTGATCAAGCTATTTTCTTAGTGAGAAACGAGGAAGAATTGGGTGGGGTTTTCAGACAAGCCTCCCCCTTGCACAAGTGTGATGGATTGACTCCAAGGGATTTCTGTGGGCCGGGGAGGAAGAGACAGAACACCGAGTCCTTGCCTGAGCCAAGAACTGAACACAGTCATTCCATTTGGTGCCTGTGCAGGGGACCTGGACAGGAAACAAGCAGTTGGCTTTGGCAAGTAGCAGGTGTTATTTAAATAGCAAAGCCAGTGTGAGTCTAGTCAGGAGTACATGTGGGTTCACAGCACGTGTCTGGAGGCTCAGAGGAGTGGGAAATAAATGGGACCACCGGCAACCATGTGCATGCTGGGGGTATTCTGTGGTATATACAGGTGAATGACTGTCCCTGGCTTCTCCAGCCTTGGACGGCCATTCTACTTTATTAACAAAATGTCATAATTGGGATTTCTGTACTGCTCTTTTGTGGTCTTTGTGCATGTGTGCATGTGTGTGTGTGTGGGAGGGGGTGTACACATACATGGAGATGAGCAAACACCTCAGGTTTTGGCCTTAGCCTCTCATGTTGTTTAAGACAGTGTCTCTGTTTGCTTTGAACAAGCTGGGTTAAGTGACTCAAATTCTCCTGTCTTTGCCTTTATTCTTACCATATTCCTATGGTAAATGGATCAGGCTTTCCATAGATTCTGGGGATTTGAACTCAGGTCCTCATGCTTGTGCAGCAAGCCCTTTGCCCAATGAACCATCACCCCAGCCCTGTGCTAAGTCTTGTATTCACTCTACCCTTTTGTACGGCATGTGTGTCTATGATGGCATGGCCCTGGGATGTTGCTGATTATTTGTGGCTACTGTACACTGGATGATATACAGACATATGTCAGATATATGTACTAACTGAATACATATCTATACATCTTCATCTCCAAAGTAAATGGAGTCAGAATGTTGAAGACAGTGTTCTCACTTGCCCGTTATAGTGCTACTGATGATAACAGTCAAAACTTCCACATATCAATGAAAGAATACAGAAAATGTGGGATAAATCCAGGTGTAGCGCTACAAGTTTGTTGTTCTAGAACATGGGGTGTAGGAGCAGGAGGATCATGAGTTCAAGGACATCCTTGGTTATATACAAAGGTCAAGGCTAGCCTGGGTTACATGACACCCTGACACAGAAAAAATGAGCAAGGACCAGAGAGATGGCTCATTTGGAATAAGCGCTTGCCATTCAAGCCTGATGACTGGAGTTTTAACCCAAGAATCTATGTTGAAATGAGAGAACTAATTCCTGAAAGTTCTTTTTTGGATGTTCACACACTTATCATTGAATGCTTGTACTCACCAAACAATACAATTAGCAATGAAATTGAACAAGGAGACAATAACACAACAACAACAAAAACAACAAAGAAATTGTGGTAAAAATACATAGTAGAATACTATTCATCCAGAAAAACTGTTTCCACCTACCTGTATAATGCTGGCCTGGGAGGCATTATATAAAGTGAGCTAGATAATCCAGGGACAGAAAGACAAACAGTTCACAATCTCAGTTGTATATGGAATATAAGAAACTGGTCTTCTGGAGTGGAGTGGGATGGGGGCATGCAGTCCTGGGCTATGAGAGAGAGAGGGGGGAATGAAAGAATGTGAAGATTAATAGATATGTAATTACAATTAAACAAACAGCCACAGGGCAGGGGTAAAGGGGGGGATCACAGTACAGTTGTATAAAAATGGTCTTGTGCCCTAAACTTTGTATTTTAAGTGCATTTGCTCAGTTCCTGAAAGAAGAATCAGTTGTTGGACAATGTAGACTTTTGTGGATTGGAACGAGCAATACTTCAAGAGCCTCTGCCAGTGACGACTTCCTCTTTTGAAAGGAATGTAGCCTAGTTTGTAATTTAGGAGCTTCTTGTCAAACTGTTCAATGTGCTCCTAAGGCTGAAGTGCTTTCAGGCTCAAGTGAACATAGCACTTTCCTAGAATCCTCCAGGATGGAGGCTGAGGGTGTGCTGCTCTGTGGTAGATCTCTTGTCTTGGGTATATGTTTATGGGTTTGTGCATGGGAGTGGAGGTGTTCATAGAGGACCCACTTAGATCTGGAGTTTCAGGCAGTTGTAAACTACTTGATATGGGTTCTGGGAACCAAACTTAGGTCCCCTGCAAGAGCAGCAAGTACTCCCGACCACTGATCCATCTGTCCATCCCCATGCTGAACATTTTGGTCACCTTCCTGTCTTGCTACAAGGACCTGAGTTTTGATCCTCAGCATTGTGTGCAGTAACACGTACCTCTAATCCAATAACTGATTAGGTGGAGGCAGGAGGATCACTGGGTTTCACAGAGCACTGGGTCTAGCTAAGTCATCAAACTTAGAATTCAATGTAAGACGCTGTCACGAAAAATAAGAGTAGAGTGATTGATGCCGATACCCAGCGTCAACCTTTGACTTCCTCACACACGCTTGTACCCACACATGTAAATGAATCTCATATAGGTACCACCCATGATAACTTAATAGAAAAGCTTAAAATCATATATTACAGTCAACCCCCATTATGGGAAAATTCTATATTTGCAAATTTGACAACTCACTGAGGTTTATTTTAATCTCCCCAATCAATACTTTCTGTATTTTTAGAGTTGTTCTCAGACTTGCACAAGGGCAAACAAAGCTGTATTCTGCTTGTGTCAGCTCCTCTACAGTCAGGACTAGAAGCTGGGATCAGAATAGGTAGAAGGTTCAGCTCTGGAACCAGCTTGACAAGGTTTGAATGCCTGATCTGGTGGTGGTGAGAAAGGAGCCTCAGGGAAGTTACGTAGCACTTCTGAAACTTATTTTCTCACTTGTAAAATAAAGTAGAATCGACCAGCATGAGTTGTGTTTAGAGTTTCAGATGGTGATCTATATGAGATGTATATCTGTGTGTTATTTCCCTAAGAGCAATGGTTCAGTATGTGCTAAATAGGGTTCTCCAACACTAAATGAAACTACTGGGGATTGTGGGAATTGGGTCTATATATTAAGATATAATTACATGGTAAGGCAGCTATTAACTTCTTTCTCTTGTTTTGGGTCTATTGGAAGTGGCTCCCTCCAATAAAACACATCTGGATTTCTACTGGTGCAACACACAATCTTAAACACTTCAATGCGTTTCTGCAAACCCTGCCTCTCACCCTCATAGCACTTTAATCCAAATATGATTATTTTCTTAAAACAAATTCCTTTTGCCTTTCATCTCGCTTCTGTGATCTGCAGTTGTTAACTCTCTCTGTGTGGTAATAAGACAAGCAGCAGGCAGAAACAACCCGAAGGAAGAAGGTTTATTTTGGCTCACTGTTTCGGTGGGTTCAGTCCATCATAGAGGGGAAGATACAGAGGGGCAGTTCACATCAAAGTGGTGGAAGCACGGGGAAGTGAAGAGATGTTTACTTCATGGCTGAGAGGGAGCAGAAGCCTAGAGGGGATAAAGCATCTCCCCAGGAAAATGTTTTCTCCAGGTCAGCCTTAACTCCTCTCTCTTCACAGTCTCCTAAAGCAGCCCTACTACAGACAAGCAAGCATTTAAATCATAATCCTATGGAGAAAATTTCTTATTAAGCTATAGCAGAGATTGTCCATGTGGAAGGTAGAAGCATTCAGAGACCTGGGAATCTTGCTGTCTGCTGGGATAGTATAACAACCATTCCACAGCCATTGACAGATTATTTCGTTCATTCATTTATTCATTCATCTATTTATCTGTTCATTCATTTATTCAGACTCATTTTCAATTGTGTGTGTGTGTGTGCTTCCTAATACAAGTGCTTGGATCCCAACCCTGCTCCTCTGATAGAACAGTAAGTGCTCTTACCCACTGAGCCATCTTTTTTGTCTGTGTTGCTACCTTCTTACAATTAAGATGGTTATACATATTGCCCTCAGTCTTATTATTAAAACATAATCAGAGAATGTTTCATATATATATATATATATGCATGAGTGTGTGTTTGTTTTCATGACCTTTTATAAGTTGTAAAAATAATTATGACATTCTACCCCAAATGATTTCAATACATATTCTAGTACTAAGATCAATTCCCTCCACATGACATTATTATGGTTACACTTGTAGCATCTATACTAATTTTCAGCCATCATCTTGCATCTGAGAGCTATCCAGATGCTCTCAAGTGGCTTTCAGAGCTTTTCCTCCTTCGAACAGAGATTTGATCAAGTTAGGTTTTGTACTGTGTTATTCTGTCTCTCTTGATTTCTTTAGAACAGACCCTATGTCTGTTCTTTTATGCCTGGAGAGAATTTATCTTCCTGTTTGAATCTTTTTCAAGGGTAATTGACTGTTTCGTCCAAAATAGTAAGATATTTGGGGGGCTTATAAAGAAAAATATATGGTGACATTAGCTCTGAAATCAAATGGAGAAAGATGGAGGTCTTCCTATTTTCATATGTGGAGTGTGTGTGTGTGTGTGTGTGTGTGTGTGTAGGCCCAAGGTTGATGTCAGGAATCATCCTCCATCACTCTTTAGCCTCATTCACTGAGGCAGGGCCTCCCGTTGAAGTCCAGAGCTCATGGGTAGTCTTTCTAGCCACCTTATTCTGGGGTTCCCCTCGTTCTTTGTTCTGTGGTCAGAATTACAGGCAGCTTCCATGTGCCACATGGTTTTCGACTTGAGTTCTGGGGATGCGTACTCTGGCCTTCACACTTCTGTGTCAAACCCTTTAGCCTCTCTGTCATCTTCCCAGCCCTAAAGTAGGTTCTTAGAAACTTTCAGTCTTCCTGTTTCCACTTCTGAGGTATGGAGATTATAGGTGTGTACCAATGTGGGGAAACCCTGCTAATTAAGGTTGCAGTCCACCATTGTCTGGACAGCTTTTGGAGCTTGGCAAAAAATGGGGGATTCCCTTTACCTGAAAGATTTCTCTTTCTCTGACATTGTCTGGGAAGCCCCAAACTCCCACTTCCTCTATTTGCAGAATGTCACATAGCTTTGGGGAGATTGAAGGTTCAACTTCCTTTCTCCTCATAAGAACCTGTCCAGCAAGCACCTGGAATTGTTAGAATGACTCTCTAAGCAAATGAGGCATTATCCAGTACCCCAAGTTGTAGCTAATCATACATACCTATCCTAGAAATCCCTACCCACTGCCCAAAACTATATAGCCCTTGATTCACCCTGATTAAAGCTGAGCTGCCTCTCTGGAGCTGATCCCAGAGATAAACCTGTCATTTCTATCATGCTCAAGGGCTGCCCAAACCCTTCAACTCCCCATGTCTCCCATGGGATGGTGGCCAATAACTCCAGGGGAGAAGGGAGGACCACATACCAACACATAGGTCCTGTATGCTCCACTAAAGGGCAGAGGAAGGGGAAGGCTCATCATTTACTGAATTTGCCTCCCTCCTGGTCCTCAAGAACTCTAAGGTCTGGAATTGCTCATTTATTGAACTGGATTCCAGTATGCTATGTCCTGTGCTATCTCTTTCTTGTATGTTAAAAAAAGGGAGTCTTGGAGATGACTCTGCACGCATGTGCCTGTGTGCCTGTGTACCTGTGTGTGTGTGTGTGTGTGTGTGTGTGTGTATGTGTGTGTGTGTGTGTTGTGTAGGCCAGAGGACAAACTTAAGTGATCTTTGATAAGATCCATCTACTTGGGACAGGGTCTTTCACTAACCTGGTCCTTTCCAAGTAGTTAAGGCTGACGGCATGCCCAGGGGCCTTCTTCCTATCTCTGGCTCCCCAGCTCTAGGATTACAGATACACATCATCACAACTGGCTTTTTTTGAAATTGCTGTGACTCAAACTCAGGCCCTCACTTACTCAGCAAATGCCTTCCCCATTGAGTCACTCCCTCAGTCCCCAGGAAGTGACTTCTGTTGGTTCTAACAATCATGGAATCTCAAGGAATCTAGGTGGAGAAACAAACAAACAAACAAAAAACGAAAAAATACAAAACAGGAATCTAGTAGGAATAACTCCCCTCCCCAGAGTAGCACTTCACAGCCTCTTCCTTCCCTTGACTTTTAGAGCTCTGTCCATTTTCAGAGAAATGCATCCCACATACTTTTCATTAATTAACATTGTTTTCTCAGAGGTGTTTTGTGATGTCATAGGGACCTTTTTCACTTTCAGGATTTTCTGTTTCAGTTGCTCAGTTGTATTTGCCTCAGTGAGCTCTAAGGATCCCTCACTTGTGGGGATTAAGGTCCTTGGGTGTGTGAACCTATGAGATTAGATTAGATCCATCCACTCTTTCCTCATAACCCTTCCCCTTGGAAGAACCTGGTGCTTTCTGTTAAACTGAATGTTAGTTACTTCCTCGTTACTGAGATGAGACACCTGATAGAAGCAACTTGAGAGGAAGGGTTGACTTTGACTCACTGTCTTGGGCTCCACTTCCTCATGGTAGGAGAAGCATGGCAGCACCAGAGTGAGAGTTTTAGTTGTATCCACAGTCAGGAAGCAGAGAAGGTCAGTGCTCAGCTCCCCTTTTCATTAATTCCAGGACCCCAACCCATCCACTTCCTATTCAGGGTGGGACTCCCATCTCAGTTTATTCCTTCTACAAAGCCCCTCACAGGCATGTCCAGAGGGGTGTCTCCTGGGTGACTTTAGATCTTGTCAAGTTTAAACTCAATATTAACCATCATACCAAGAGAGTCAAACTTCAGTATCACTACCAGCTCCCAAGACAGTCCTGATTGGAAGAGGATACATAAGCCTGCTGTAGATGATGCCTGAATTATTACTGACAGGAGTTGCTGCAGCTCTGGCTTTCCCATGTTCTGTCCCATCACGAGTTACTGCATTCATGGTTTCGGCTGGGATAAGACCTTGTCCTAGTATACCTGGTAGGGATCCACGCTTTTCTCTCTGGTCTGTTCCTGTAGGTGCCTCTGACCACTTCTAGATAGTGACCAATTTCTTTTTAGATGTGGATTAACTGCACAGTCAAGAATGCTCCATGTGGAACAAGACCCAGTCTAGTTACATGTATGGCTAGATATGTAGACAAAGGTTTCCATTTGTGAAATTGATCTTACACTTTGACATGTTCTAGAATCCTCTGGAAGGCTTGCCAGTTTCATACTGCTAGGACTTGCCCTACACTTCCTGATTTTGAAAGTCAAATACAGCAAGATCCCCACTGTGTGTGTGTGTATGTGTGTGTGTGTGTGTGTGTGTGTGTCTGTGTGCAGTGTGCAGTGTGTTTTCATGTGGAATTCAGAGTTGTACTTACTGATGGGGCTGGTCAGCGATCCTCCTGTCTCTGACTCCCAGTGCTGGGATTTTAAGTGCATGCCACCACTCCTGACTCTTTGCCTTGAGTCCTGTGGTCCAACTCAGTTCTTCATGCTTATGCCTCAAGAGCTTTACTGACTGAGCCATGTCCCACCCATAGCACAAACCATTCCCATGAGCCTAGGGAATTCTGCCTTGAAAACCCTTGAAATTTCAGCAAGGGAAGTGGTGACCGGGAACAGAGAAGGCTCTGGTAGGAGGCCATGATTGCTGAGTCTGCCCAGATGGTCCTCTGGAGCCCTTCCCCGCCAGGCACAGGGCCCACAGTATTACTGCCAAGTTGGCATCCCCGGTCCTCCTGCCTGGGCTCTTAGCAGCAGGAAGGAAGAGTTATATAATCCACAGTGTCACCACCTCCAGCTCTAGTTTGCTCCATGCTCTGCCTTCTAAGGCAGATTCCCTCTGTGTGCCTCTGCCAAGGAATTTGTGAGAGCAGGGACTGTGGATGCTCTACTTGGGGGAAAATTATATAAAGAAGAAACCCAAAAGAAGTTATTTTTGGACCCAGGTCTGGAAGTTCTTCCCCCAGGAAAATCAATGTCAGAGGCATAGATTTGGGGGAGAAATTAAGGTGAAGAAGAAGAGGCGGTGGTGGTGGAGGAAGAGGAGGAGGAGGAGGAGGAGGAGGAGGAGGAGGAGCAGGAGCAGGAGGAGGAGGAGGACTGACTTAAAAAAATCAGGTCCTTTTCAATAAAGTATAGAAACAATGAGGGGGGAAAATCTCTTCATGGTAGTGTAGGCTTGTAATCCCAGCATTCAGGAGACTGAGGTAGGGTGATCAGGAGTTCTAGGCCAGCCTGGGTTACACAGTGAATTTAAGGTTAGAGTAGGTTACATTAGACCCAACAAAACAAAACGATAAGAGAAATAATGAAGGTAAGAGACAGATAGGCTAATTTAAGAGATGACCATTGTGTCTTTTCTAGGAACAGGGACAGATCATTCAGAGGTTTGGGTTCCAGCTCCCCACCTTTCATAGACAGATGTTCACAGTGTCTGGGAAGTAGGTACTGGTGGTGGTTTAAATAGGTTTGGCTCCTGTAGATTCATGTGTTTGAATGCTTGGCCATAGGGAGTGGCACTATTAGGAGGTGTGGAGTAGATGGTAGGTGCAGCTTGTTGGAGGAAATACATTGCTGTGTAGACAGGCTTTGATGTCTCCTAGGAATGAAGTTGTAGAACTCTCAGCTCCAGAGTCTCTAGAACCATGCTGGCCTGTATGCTGCATGTTTCCCACCATGATGATAATTGGACTAAAGCTCTGAAACTGTAAGCCAGCCCTAACTAAATGCTTTCCTTTATAAGGGTTGTGTTGGTCATGGTGTCTGTTCACAGCAGTAAAACCCTGTGACAGTACCTTTGATACTGAAAGTGGGGAAAGAGAGTTGGAGCAAGGCTAGTTCACGTTAACTATGTGTTAGTTTTGGGTAAAACATTTTTCAAATGATCCCCGTGTATAGATGTAGACTTGGTAGGTTCTAACTCTAAAATTAAGGCCCTAAAGGTCCCTGCAAAGGAACCTTGAAGCTTCCCGGGAATTGCTCACGAGCTGGTTCTCCATGGACGAAGAGCTGAAGAATGAAACAACGGGAGTTGAGAGAAAAAGAACACACAGAGACATTAGAGCATGGCTGTATGAAATCTCTCTTTTCTTGGGGGGGGGGATAAGAGCAACAATATATGCGCTGTGGTCATGACCCTCCCTCCCAGGATTAAAGAATCTTTTCAGTGCTTCTCAGCAGGCCCTTGGCGCCAAGGTTCCTCGAGGGAGTTGACCCCATAGGGTCTGTTGCTCTGCCAGAGGCTGCGGTGTGACAAAAGGCTTGTTCCCGGAGCTCTGCCAGCTCTGCCAGGTGGGGGGAGGTGTGGCTGGAATTCCTCAGCTCAGAGTAGGTGAACATTACAGGCAGCTGAATTATGGCTAAGGCTATATGGCACTTTAATGACTCTCTACAGAACCTAAGCAACATCTTCATCAAAACCAGTGGGAGACAGTGCACAGTACTGTGTGACCCCTAAAACTCAAAGTTCAAGTCAATTAAAACCAGTCTTCCTTCCTTCCTTCCTTCCTTCCTTCCTTCCTTCCTCCCCTTTTCCTCCTCCTCCCTCTCCCTCTCTGCTTCTTTTGGAGACAAAGTTTTGTACAGTAGCCCAGGCTGCCCAACGTACTATATTTAGTACAAGTTAGCCTCAAACTCATGGCATTTCCTCCTGCTTCAGCTTCCCAAGTATTGGGACTTTATTTGAAGCTTCTCATGGAGTCAGCCTAGCCTTCTCAGTACATCCCCAGTCTTTATTTTTGAGACAGAGTCTTGCTATGTTCGCAAGCTGGATTGGAGCTTGTGATTCCTCTGTCTTGTCTTCTGGGGTGCTGAATTTAAATAAGTATGCTCTTGTGTTTGGGCTTGGTGTCCTTTTTCTCTTTGAATGTCAAAATTCCTTTGTATGTTTTCAAGTGAGACCTTACAGCTTCCTCTCTGGGGATAGGATCTGGGCTGGTCTTGTCAGTAGTGGAGCCAAGCTCTTTGCAGGCAGATGGCTGTGACCTCCTGGTCTTCCCTGCCATTTAGAAGAAAACATCTTGCACCTGGGCAGAAGACTGACCACACTTATAGAGAATTACAATTTACATGAGAATGACAGGGTGCACCACAGAGCTTTGCCCACAGCCAAATCCTTTCTGCCTGACTACATTTGATTTGAATTCCTCTAGAAACACCAGTTCCACAGTGCTTGGGCAGTATTGAAAAGGTCAGCAGAGGCAATGTCAGACATGATCTGTGGCTGCTCTACAAGTGCTCTGGCAGCCGCGCATAACAATATCTTACAGTGGCCAACAGCCTTCCTGGCTCAAGGAGAATCTCTGTATATAGTTGGTAGCAACAGATTTTTTTTATTTACATTTTTTTGGGGTGTGTGTATACCTATATGTGTACTTGGGTGCACATAGATTTGTGCATGTGTGTGCATGTGTTGTGGGCATGTGTGTTCATCATGCACCACCCAAGGCTTTTCTCATGTGGATTCTGTTGACTCTCATACCCTCTTGGATGCATAGTAAGGACTTTATTGACCAAGCTGTCCAAGATGTCTTCCCAGCTCTCTTCTTCTCCCTCTCTCTCTAACCCCCCACCCCGTGTGTGTGTGTGTGTGTTCAAGTGAGAGCGCATGTGTGAGTGCTCGGGTATTTTACCTTCCCTCCTTTCTTTTCCTTTTGAACATCAGTATATCGCAAGCTAATATTTTCTCTTTTCTTTCCAAGATAAATGTTTTGATCCGGCTTCTACAGGCAGGCCTGCTCAGGGTGTTTGCACATTAAATATAAATTGCAGCAACTCAGGGGCTTAGATGCCTGCACACAGCGCTTACCTTGGAGAGATTTTGGTCTAATAGAAACCTTGTGATCTGCTGCCCTGCTTCGCCTCAGGCAAAGATATGTCGAGGGCCTGTTCTCCGGGCTTTCAAAAAGCTTGCCTATGATACTTAGAGAGTGAAAAAAAAATGGATTTATAGTCAAGAGCCTATGGTACAGTCGGCTTAGATCCAGAGAAGCACACACGGAGACAAAGTGGGTTACAACGTGTTTATTAGGGATCCCTTATGGGAAGAAGAGGAAGGAAATAGAACTGGACTTAGGAAGGAGGAGAAACTCAGAGTGATCTTTGACCAGCAGGCGGCAGGTGTTCAAGGTCAGTGTGGCCCGTAGGGTATCCACATAGTGTAGAAATGTCGGCCCTGAGTTTCACCTTCATTCATGATCAGGAGACTGTCTGTGGAATGACCATGAGCCTGTGACCTTTGGGTGCTTGAGCTGAATGAGGGACAGCTGGAGTCTATGCACCCTGCCAATGATGACAAGAGCAGGAGACAAAAGTGGATTAGGTAGATTTAGAGGCAGAGGCCCCCAGAGTGAACAGTTCTGATTCTTGTCCTTGGCCAGAAGCAGAAAATGTCCTTCCTTCTGTTCTGGCCAGAGGACAGAGGCACTAGGAAAGTGTGGGGTGGTGTCCTAATCACTGTGATCAAACACTGTGACCAAAAGTAACTTAGGAAAGTTAGGGCAGGAACTCAGGGCAGAAACTTGGAATCAGGAGCTGAAACAGAGACCACGCTTACTGGCTTCCTCTTTGTGCCTTGCTCAGCATACTTTCCTATACAACTCAGGACTACCCGTCCATTGGTGGGACTGCCCACACAGGGTCTGGGCCCCCTCCCATGTCCATCACCAATCAAGACAATTCCCCCACACACTTGTCTATAGACCCATCTCATGGAGACACTTCCTCAGCTGTGAGTTCCTCCTCCCAAATGACCTGTGTTGTGACAAGCTGACATGAAACTAATCAACACAGGTAGGGGTGGGGGAAGGGTCAATTTTTCTTTTTTTCTTTTCTCCTCAATGAAATCCCCTTTTCTAGAAACCATGTGTGGAGACATTTCTGAAACCAAGGGGCATCTGGATACCTTGTAAATAGGAACTGGATTAACCAGCTAAGCACCTTGTCCTTGCCTCTGTGTGGTAAAGCTCTGCCAATTCCTAAGGCTATGACCCTTGGTGGTACCTTGTTTCCTTGGACCCCCTCATTCTTGACAGAAGGAGTGCAGATTTGTTTTCTTTCTCTAAGAGCCCTGTAATAGCATACATTCTAAAACTCAGTCTCTGTGGCCAGTGAATTTTGATTTTTGAACTTGTGGGGAACAAAAAAAAAAAAAAAAAAAAGACCGTGGAAGCAACTCAGTGGCTCAATGACAACGACAGTTTTGTGTAACTAAGTCTGCTACCCTACCTCCTGAAATAGGTTTACTACAATCTGAGAAAGCATCTTTTGCCTTCAAAGACATCCCTAAGTTTTTTATATTAATGGGTGATTAGCAGGATCTGTGGGTGAATAGCAGGTTGTATGCAATTGAAACCAAGCAACTCTAGTGGCAAAAGTTATTTGGCCTTAGGGCATTCCTTCGTGGGGGGGGCATCGAAGAAATTTAACTTTCTTCACTACACTGCTTCAACTTGGTCCTTAGCTCCTCTGACTGCAATGTTTCTTCTGTGGTATGGTGAAATGAGTTCTTTTTACTCTAGTTTGGGGAGGTAGAGAGGAATTTGGGGCATGATTCAACAGTGAGGCAAGAGTCAGCTGTAGAACACCTGCCCAGAATCCCCCAGGGAGGGGCTGGGGGCGTGGCTCAGTGGTAGAGTCCCTGCCTAGAATCCCCCAGGGAGGGGCTGGGGCGTGGCTCAGTGGTAGAGCCCCTGCCTAGAATCCCCCAGTGAGGGGCTGGGAGTGTGACTCAGTGGTAGAGCCCCTGCCTAGAATCCCCCAGGGAGGGGCTGGGGGCGTGGCTCAGTGGTAGAGCCCCTGCCTAGAATCCCCCAGGGAGGGGCTGGGGGCGTGGCTCAGTGGTAGAGCCCCTGCCTAGAATCCCCCAGGGAGGGGCTGGGGGCGTGGCTCAGTGGTAGAGCCCCTGCCTAGAATCCCCCAGTGAGGGGCTGGGGGCGTGGCTCAGTGGTAGAGCCCCTGCCTAGAATCCCCCAGTGAGGGGCTGGGGTGTGACTCAGTGGTAGAGCCCCTGCCTAGAATCCTCCAGGGAGGAGATGGGGGCGTGGCTCAGTGGTAGAGCCCCTGCCTAGAATCCCCCAGGGAGGGGCTGGGGGCGTGGCTCAGTGGTAGAGCCCCTGCCTAGAATCCTCCAGGGAGGAGATGGGGGCGTGGCTCAGTGGTAGAGCCCCTGCCTAGAATCCCCCAGGGAGGGGCTGGGGGCGTGGCTCAGTAGTAGAGCCCCTGCCTAGAATCCCCCAGGGAGGGGCTGGGGGCGTGGCTCAGTGGTAGAGTCCCTGCCTAGAATCCCCCAGGGAGGGGTTGGGGGCGTGGCTCAGTGGTAGAGCCCCTGCCAAGAATCCCCCAGGGAGGGGCTGGGGGCGTGGCTCAGTGGTAGAGCCCCTGCCTAGAATCTTCCAGGGAGGGGCTGGGGACGTGGCTCAGTGGTAGAGTCCCTGCCTAGAATCCCCCAGGGAGGGGCTGGGGGCGTGGCTCAGTAGTAGAGCCCCTGCCTAGAATCCTGCGATGAGGAGTGGGGTATGTGCTCTACAGTTGGGCCACTTGCTTAGCGTGTACCAAGCTTTTGACTCCCATCACTGACACAATGTCACCCAAATAAAAACTGCTGAAAGAGGCACAGGCAAGACTGGTCATTATGGGTGGGTAGGTTTTACACATTTGAGAATTTAAACTTTATTATGAATAAGGGAGGGAACCATGGAAAGATAGTCTAAGGAAGAGAAAAATCTTAAGAGACTCAGGTGTCTTGTCATCGTATGTTGGCCTCACTGCTTGGTTTGTTAATATTTTCTTATGCTAAGGACAGAACCCATAGCCTTGTGCACACCAGGCAGTACCTTACCATTGAGTTATACTCTGAGCAAGTATTCCATGCCTCTTTGCTTTGGAACTATGGAGTCACATGACAAAGGGAACACCTGGCAAAGTAACTTACTAGGGCAGTTCAGAATAGTGAGACAGGAGGGGGGGCGGGGAGAGGAAGGAGGAACAGGAGAGAACGTGAGGAGGAAAGGAGAGGGAGAAAGGAAGAAAGGAAGGGGAGGGGAGAAGGAAGGAGGAGCAGAGACGGATGGGGAGGAAGAGAGGATGAGAAGGAAAGGAGAGGAGGAAGGAAAGGCAGGAAGGGAAGGGGAGAAAGGATAAGAGGGGAGGGAAGAAGAGAGAGGATGGGACAGGGAGGGGAAGGGTGGAGATAAGGATAAATAGAGGAAGGGAGAGAAGAAGGAGAAAGGAAGAGAAGGCTGAGGAAGGGGAAAGAAGGGAGGAAGATGTCCAAATAATTCCCTGAAAGAATATGCCTCTTATGACTCAAATCCCTCCCACTAAACCCCTCCTCTTAAAGGTATCACACCTCTTCACAACACCAAGCTGGACATAAAGCCCTCGCCACACAAGTCATTGAAAGACACACCAGATTCAAACTGCTGCAACCCTCAAGAGAAAAGTGGCTGCCTTTATTCCATGCCACTCCAGTTCCCATAAGCAATTGCCATCCATCTGTCCAGTGTCATCTGTAGAAAGGCACCAGGGACAGAACTAGCCTAACTTGGCAGTGTGACTGAGAGAGCTCAGCTCACCAAGGCAAGAGGTCCTTGAAACTCTTGCCCATGTAACTCAAGGTAGCTGGCTGAAGTAATTCAGCCTCAGGATACCCGTGGACACTGGGATGCCAGAAATAACCCCCCACCAAGTCCTTTCCACGTCCAAGGTTTTCTGGACACTGGAGGTCAGTAGATTAGCTTTTCCCTCATCATGGTCCAGGATCTGGCCTCTGAGGTTTGTCTGCCTCCCTTAAGTGTTCTTACCTTCTCAGCTGTGCAATTGAGTGATGACTCTCTCTTATGAACTCACATGATAGACCTGCTTAGGAGAACATCAGACCTGGTATTCAATTCGTCAATTCTGATGATACAGCCCATGAAGTTGTTTAGAAAATGTTTTGCAAAGATTAAATTACACTCTTGGCATCTTTCTTCCCAGTTCCTACAGGGGAAAATTTTCAAAAAAGCTATGTAACATAACAGTCTTTGTGGTTTTTTTCTGGTTACACAGCTAGATGTTGAGCGGGCCACCAGCTGGGGAGCAGCCTTCACTCAATGAGAGTTTATTGTTTTTTGGCTATTTGTTTTCTTCTTCGCTGTCTCTGATATTGTATGGTAAATATTCCTACTCCCAGAGAGCTCTGAGGCTGAGGAACGCACATTCTAGGTTTCAGAGTCACACCTGTTTTCTATTAGTTTTCATCCATTATTTTAATTCTCTGCCTATTGTATAGGCCCTTGGAAATGTATGTAAATCAAAGTCTCCATTCAAAAGGGAGACCAGAGCAGCGTTTTAGGAATGAAATCTGTATTATCCACACCCAACATAGTGGAGATGGCTAGTGAATAGCTCTTGATGATCAGGCGCACACATCCTAGGGAGGCAGGGAGAATAATTAGGAGCACCATGAAACCTTCCAAAGCACACCCGTTCAAAGAGCCACTGTGCTGAGTGATGGCGTACCAAGATGAGGATGTCTTCTCTAGAGAGGGAACATTAGTAAAACTCTTTGTGGAAAACATGTTGACAGAAAAAGAGTAGAAGGAAAAAAATCTTGTTCCATTGGGCCAAGAAACGCTGATTGCTACATTACTTCAGCTAGTCTCTAGTATGATGACGTGAGTTACAGTTTCCTCCTGACTCTTTACATGCCTATCTTTCTCCTCTCTCTCTCTCTCTCTCTCTCTCTCTCTCTCCCCCTGTACTGGGAATTGAACCTAGGACCCTCTAGCATACTTGACAAGTGATCTACAGCTAAACACACCCCCAGCCCCTCACTGGGGGATTCTAGGCAGGGGCTCTACCACTGAGTCACGCCCCCAGCCCCTCCCTGGGGGATTCTAGGCAGGGGCTCTACCACTGAGCCACGCCCCCAGCCCCTCCCTGGGGGATTCTAGGCAGGGGCTCCATCACTGAGCCACGCCCCCAGCCCCTCCCTGGGGGATTCTAGGCAGGGGCTCTACCACTGAGCCACGCCCCAGTCCCTCCCTGGGGGATTCTAGGCAGGGGCTCTACCACTGAGCCACGCCCCCAGCCCCTCCCTGGGGGATTCTAGGCAGGGGCTCCATCACTGAGCCACGCCCCCAGCCCCTCCCTGGGGGATTCTAGGCAGGGGCTCCATCACTGAGCCACGCCCCCAGCCCCTCCCTGGGGGATTCTAGGCAGGGGCTCTACCACTGAGTCACGCCCCCAGCCCCTCCCTGGGGGATTCTAGGCAGGGGCTCTACCACTGAGCCACGCCCCCAGCCCCTCCCTGGGGGATTCTAGGCAGGGGCTCTACCACTGAGTCACACCCCCAGCCCCTCACTGGGGGATTCTAGGCAGGGGCTTTACCACTGAGCCACGCCCCCAGCCCTGCCCTGGGGGATTCTAGGCAGGGGCTCTACCACTGAGCCACGCCCCCAGCCCCTCACTGGGGGATTCTAGGCAGGGGCTCTACCACTGAGCCACGCCCCAGCCCCTCACTGGGGGATTCTAGGCAGGGGCTCTACCACTGAGCCACACCCCCAGCCCCTCCATGGGGGATTCTAGGCAGGGGCTCTACCACTGAGCCACGCCCCCAGCCCCTCCATGGGGGATTCTAGGCAGGGGCTCTACCACTGGGCCATGCCACTCAGCTGCTCACTGGGGGATTCTACCACTAAGCAATATTCCTAAACCTTAACTGAGGAGTTCAGGGTAAGTGCTCTACCACTGAGCTATGCCCCTCAGTTCCTCACTGGATAATTCTAGGTAGTGCATTACCAATGAGCCACATCCCAGTACTTTCTTTTTTTATTCTTAGATAAGGTTGCTGTGCATGGACAACAGCAACAGTCCACTGAGGTATGGCCTGAAAATTAATTTAAAGGAAGGGATAGAAAGTTAATTAAATATACTTTGGTGTAACTGCAGCAGCAAAGCTCTCAGAGAACAGAGGGCCTGGGGAAGGAGGTAGAGTTTTTTAACAGCAGTTGAGGGGAAGGTTATTTAGTCTTTTCACAGAGGCCATTTGTGGAGGCATCTGTATCTGAGTCTACAGGGTGACTTCTCATAGCTTGTCCAGTAGGAAATCTTACAGCACTTGTTTTTTCTCTCAAGACAAGCCATTTGTGGTCCAACTTCATGGGTCATTAGGCCTTAGGCTCTAAATGTCTACTAAGACCCCAGGTCAGACTCCAGCAGTCAGGATCTGACTGCTAAGCTCTGAGGTTTTGCTTTTGTTTTGTGCTTCCATCTGTCTGTCTGTCTGTCTGTCTGTCTGTCTGTCTGTCTATCTATCTGTGTTGTTGTCTCCACAAGGATATCAAAAGCTGCCAAGCTGGCCTTGAACTTGTGATACCCCTGCTTCAGCTGCTTGAGTATCCAAGATGACAAGACTATACACCGCCACACTTGGAAAGGCCGGCTTTTAAACTATTATTAATTTTTCTAGATTCCAACTTTATATCATGAAAATGAAAGTAGTTTGGAAAAATGATACATACTTCTACCTAAAAATGCTCAAATCCTAAACTTAACTGAAGAAATATAATGTAAATATTCATGTATGCAGGGCTACACGATGTCATTATTTTCAATTGCTGTATGTTTGTATTGATGGTTTCTTTTAGGTAAAATAGAGAAATAGAATATTTTCAGTTGTCTCAAAGAAGAGAAATGAGAAAAAGCCATTTCCTACCTGGTGAACCATGCCTGTAATTTCAGGTACTTGGGAAGGAGAGGTAGGAGTCTCAGTGGTTTAATGCCAGTATGTTCAACTTAATGAGACACTACCTAAAAATAAAAATTGAAAACAGGCTTGAATGAAGCATAGTGGTAGAGAACTTGCCTAGGATCCCTTAGGGAGGGGCTAGGGTGGGGCTCAGTAGTAGAGCCCCTGCCTGGGAGGGGCTGGGGGCGTGGCTCAGTGGTAGAGCCCCTGCCTAGAATCCCCCAGTGAGGGGCTGGGGGCGTGGCTCAGTGGTAGAGCCCCTGCCTAGAATCCTCCAGTGAGGGGCTGGGGGCGTGGCTCAGTGGTAGAGCCCCTGCCTAGAATCCCCCAGGGAGGGGCTGGGGGCGTGGTTCAGTGGTAGAGCCCCTGCCTAGAGTCCCCCAGGGAGGGGCTGGGGGCGTGGCTCAGTGGTAGAGCCCCTGCCTAGTATCCCCCAGGGAGGGACTGGGGGTGTGGCTCAGGAGTAGAACATTTGTCTACCAAGCACAAGACACTTGTTTTAGTCAATGGTACTTCCCCCCTACCCACCACTTAGCTAGAATTTAAGCCATAAACATTCATAGGGATATTTTCAGTTTGATTTCTTATTTGAATCACAGAACATAGAAAGTGACCTGAAAGATTATTTTTCTCAATTCTTCCAAGAGCCAATTGCTAAGTGTTCTCTTCCTAGAAGTGAAGAGAATTCAGTACATACAACTGTTAATTCAGTCACAGGGCTGTTAATTCCTGTGAAAACCAGCATGAGAATCCACAGCTTCACCTAACCTGAGTTCCTAAGACATTTCCTTATTTCCTTACTTAATATTTGGGGGAGGGGAGAGGGGGACTGGGACTCATGTAGTCTAAGCTGCCCTTGAATTTACTATAAAGCTGAGAATGGCTTTGAACTTGAAAATCCTCCTGCCTTCATCTCTTGGGTGCTGGAGTACAGGTGTGCGCCATTGTGTCTGGCTTCTTGTAAACTTTTTGAGTGTGTATGCTATCTTTATCATGTCAGAAAGGATACGGTGACCACGCGCTTTATCTCTAACATTCCACTGAACAGAGAGATGCTGGAGGAATCTACATCTGCTGCTTGACTTATTTTCTTCTTCTCCTGTGAAATGAGGAAGGAGAAGCAGATGATCTCTCCTAGGTCTCTTCGGTCTCTAAACATCCATGATGTATGGCACTTTGAATTCAATTGATTATTTTCCAGACTCTTCTGCGTAAGTCGGCTCAGCCCTAGCTCTCCTCGCTCAGCCTTTCTGACAGTGATAAGTTGCAAAGTCATATAGAAGGGAGTTTTCTGTCTTCAGTTCGGGAGACGAATCTCGCTCTATTACTTGAGGTAACTCAATTCAATTCACATTTGATTCAATGTTGACTGAATAGTTACTTCAGCCAAATTACCAGGGAGCCTCCTGGTTTCCCCCTTGAGCCGTAGGAAGTCTGATGATTTTCTATTCTCTCTCCTTCAATCACAAAGCATGTATTGACTGTCTACTGTAGCCTAGGTATTAGGCATTAACGATAAATCAGATGGGGATTCTGTCTTTTGAGGCCATGCCAGATAGCAGTTTTTTCTTTTTCTTCCCTTGTACTGGAGATTGAATCTAAGCCCTTGTGTTGGCTAGGCAGATGTTCAGCTACTGAACCACACCCACAGCCCCTCACTGGGGGATTCTAGGCAGGGGCTCTACTACTGAGCCACACCCCCAGCCCCTCCCTGGGGGATTCTAGGCAGGGGCTTTTCTATTGAGTTGCACTCCCATTCCTCTTTCACTGTTTGTGTGTGTGTGTGTCTCAATGCAGGTTTTCTTTCACTGAGGTCTATAAACCAACCTTTTATTTTGAGACTGAGTTTCATTAAATTGCCTGGGCTGGCTTTGAACATTTGATCCTCTGGCCTCAGCCTCCTGAATAGTTGGGATGACAGTACTGTGTCACCAGGTTCAGAGCAAATTAGTGTTTAAATAAAAGCAGACTTTGTTGTCAGTCTTAACCTGGGTTATATCAGCAATTCTTCTATTTGCCAACTCAGTGACATTGAATGAAGTAAAAGTCCACATAATTAAGTTCTATTTCTTTCTCAGTGACAATAGAAACAATTTATCATTTACGTTTGTGAATTCTGCACCTCAGATTCAACACACAGGAAGATGAAAATATGCAGAAAAATTGCAGTTGCATCTCTATTGACTATGTGGATGCTTGTTATTATGATAACAACAGATATTTACATTATATTACATGCTACAGGCAATATAGAGGTTGCCAAGTGTGTTCAGGACATGAATACAGGTTATATGCAAATACTACACCATTTTATAACTGAAACTTAAACATACTTTGATTTTGATATCCTTAGGGGGACTGGAATCAATACCCCATGGATACTGAGAGATGATCTCACCTGTTCCGTATGATATGTACAAATACCCAACCCACAAAGAGCTGTATTTAGTGTTCAGTGTGGACAGTGAGGCAGCTAATGTTTTAGAAACATAAAATGTCTGATCACTGTTTTAAGGCTTATAGAGAGTACTTAGCTTGGGCTAGGGTGGTGGCTCAGTGGGTCGAGTGTTTGGAGTCCCAGAACCCATATAAACCCAGATGCTGTGTCAGGTCATCTGTCATCCCTATGGCAAGATGGAAGGTGGAGACAGAAGAGTCATTAGCTGCTCATGGGCCTGAACAGTAAGAGATTATGTGTCAAACAATGTAGAAGTCAAGGACCAACACTGAGGTTTTCCTATGACCTGTACACACATGTGTATGGCATGTACTCACAGACATACATACATAAGTACACACGTGCGCACACACACACACACACACAGAGAGAGAGAGAGAGAGAGAGAGAGAGAGACAGAGAGACAGAGAGACACACAGAGACACACACACACACAGAGAGAGATATTAAATACTCTACTGAATCCACAAGGTGACATTTATGACAGGTGTAGAAATGATCATGTTAGGAGCTTTCAGCAATAAAGGAAGAGGTTTCTAGTCTACAGAGCCAGTAAGAAAGACAAAGATTGGCATCAGTGTGCATATAAAATCGAGAGTGATATGATTCCTGTGACATGAAGAGGGGAAGACAGTCTTCAGCGTCTTTGGAATCTCTTGGATATAATTCCAGAAACAAGGGACCTGTGTAGGAACCAGTAACATTACTCTCAAATGTTTGCTGCAAAAGAAAAGATAGATGGAGTCGGAGGAAGGAGGGCATGGGTTATTTTGTTTGAGGGGGGGTGTGTGTCTTGGAAGAGGCTCTGTGCTAAATCTGGACCTTGGGACTGAGGCTGCAGATTGTCTTGACTTTTCTAAACTTTGAGATGCTAAGCCAGCTACTCTCCTAAGGCAGCTACTCTCCTAAGGCAGCTACTCTTCTAAGGCAGGTATTCTCTATTGACCCCACCCCTATTCTTTTGTAAAGAAAAAATATCAGGTGGGGATATCAAACTTGGTACTTGATCTAGAATATTCTTCAAGCTTTGAATCATATTTATATTCCATCAACGGGTTCAATTGTGACCTTCCTGAGCTTCCCTTCCTCGACCTCTGTTCCCGCGGACTGCGCTGGAGAGACCGGTACCCAGGCTCTCCCCCCAATATAACATCACTTGGGACACGGCCTGTTGGGGCTTCCGTTTGTGCCCGAGGGCGGGTTGGCGCTGTGGTCGTCTGGGTGCCAGATCGGCGGGCCATCGTGACCACAGGGTGAGCGGCGCCACAGAGAGTGCCCTCCGCCATCTTTGCTCCAGTGACCAGGTAGTTGGGACCGCCAGGCTCAGAGACAGACAGGCATAATATCGCTTCGGTTTCAGGCAGCTTGTGTGTAACCTGCTCCCAGGTGCTGGGCTGACCTGCAGTAACCAGCGCGCCAGCTCTGCGGTGGGACCTTCTGCCTGGTGGAGGGACCCCGCGCTGGGAGGGAGCCTGCCAGCTTTCCTTACGCGACCTCTGTTCCAACAGACTGCGCTGGAGAGACCGGTACCCAGGCTCTCCCCCCAATATAACATCACTTGGGACACGGCCTGTTGGGGCTTCCATCTGTGCCCGAGGGCGGGTTGGCGCTGTGGTCGTCTGGGTGCCAGATCGGCGGGCCATCGTGACCACAGGGTGAGCGGCGCCACGGAGAGTGCCCTCCGCCATCTTTGCTCCAGTGACCAGGTAGTTGGGACCGCCAGGCTCAGAGACAGACAGGCATAATATCGCTTCGGGTTCAGGCAGCTTGTGTGTAACCTGCTCCCAGGTGCTGGGCTGATCTGCAGTGACCAGCGCGCCAGATCTGCTGTGGGACTTCTGCCTGGCAGAGGGACGCCCCCTCCCCCCCCCAGGAGAGATCACACACCCCTGCACAGGGCAGGAGCCTGCCAGCCTCCCTTTGGCGACCTCTGCTCCAGGAATCCACTAGGCTGAGCCTTTAGATGTGCAAGGCCTCCCCAATATAAGATCACTTGGGGCAAAGCACATTAGGGCTCCAAAGTCACTCAGGAGCAGGCAGGCCCCAGAAATCGGTGCCAGGGGAATCTTGGTAATCCAGGGGGGGCAGAAATAGCTTTGCAGGCTCACAGGAGGTCCAACCAACAGCCAGTGGCAGCAGGACCAACTAACACCAGAGGTATCCAGATGGCAAAAGGCAAACGTAGGAATGTTACTAACAGTAATCAAAGTAATGTGGGACCATCCGAACCCAACTCTCCAACAGCAGCAAGTCCTGGATACCCCACCACACCCGAAAGACAAGATCTGGATTTAAAATCACTTCTCATGATGCTATTAGAGGATCACAAGAAGGACACAAATAAATCTCATAAAGAGTTACAGGAGACCATGAATCAACGGTTAGAAGCCCTTACAAAGGAAACACAAAAATCGCTTAGAGAAATGCGGGAGAACATGGATCAAAAGATGGAGGCGCACAAGGAGACAACACAAAAATCGCTTAACGAGATGAATCAACGGGTAGATGCACTCACAAAGGAATCACGAAATTTGCATAAAGAAATGCAGAAGAATATGGGTCAACAGACGGATGCCCATAAGGAGGCAACACAAAAATTGCTTAAAGAAATGAATCAACGGTTAGATGCCCTTACAAAGGAAACACGAGAACTGCTTAAAGAAATGCAGGAGACGATGGATCAACAGATGGAATCCCATGAGGAGGAAACACAAAAATCGCTCAGAGAAATGCAGGAGAACGTGGGTCATCAGGAAGAAATCCTGAAAGAGGTAATGCAAAAATACCTTAAAGAAATACAGGAAAATACAAACAAACAAGTGAAGGATCTCAGCAAATCCATCCAGGAACTAAAAAAGGAAGTAGAAACAACTAAGAAATCACAAAGGGAGACAACTTTGGAGATAGAAAACCTTGGGAAGAAATCAGGAGTCATAGATGCAAACATCAACAATAGAATACAAGAGATGGAAGAAAGAATCTCAGGTGCTGAAGATTCCATAGAAAGCATCGACTCAACAGTCAAAGAAAATGCAAAATGCAAAAAACGCGTAACCCAAAACATCCAGGAAATCCAGGACACAATGAGAAGACCAAACCTAAGGATTATAGGTATAGATGAGAGTGAAGATTTGCAACTTAAAGGGCCAGTAAACATCTTCAACAAAATTATGGAGGAAAACTTCCCTAACTTAAAGAGAGAGATGCCGATGAACGTACAAGAAGCCTACAGAACTCCAAACAGACTGGACCAGAACAGAAATACCTCCCGTCACATAATAATCAAAACACCGAATGTTCTAAACAAAGAAAGAATACTAAATGCAGTAAGAGAAAAGGGCCAAGTAACATACAAAGGAAGACCTATCCGAATCACATCAGACTTCTCACCAGAGACTATGAAAGCCAGAAGATCCTGGGCAGATCTCATGCAGACACTAAGACAGCACAAATGCCAGCCTAGACTACTATACCCAGCAAAACTCTCAATCACCATAGATGGAGAGACCAAGATATTCCATGATAAAACCAAATTTTCACAATATCTTTCCACAAATCCAGCCTTGCAACGGATAATAGGTGGAAACCTCCAATACAGGGAGAGAAACAACACCCTGGAAAAAATGAGATAATAACCTTCTTGAATCAAACCCAAAAGTAGATAACCACTCAAACATAAAGATAGCATCAAGAATGGCAGATGGCAATAATCACTATGCCTTAATCTCTCTTAATATCAATGGTCTCAATTCCCCAATTAAAAGACATAGACTAGCAGACTGGATACGTAAACAGGACCCAGCATTTTGCTGCATGCAGGAAACGCACCTCAGTGTCAAAGACAAACACTACCTCAGAGTAAAAGGCTGGAAAACAATTTTACAAGCAAATGGCCCCAAGAAACGAGGTGGAGTAGCCATCCTAATATCGGATAAAATTGATTTTCAACCTAAAGTCATCAAAAAAGACACAGAAGGACACTACATACTGATCAAGGGAAAAATCCACCATCAAGAACTCTCAATCCTGAATATCTATGCTCCAAATGCAAGGGCACCCTCATTCGTAAAAGAAACTTTACTAAAACTCAAAGCACACATCGCACCGCACACAATAATAGTGGGTGACTTCAACACCCCGCTCTCTGAAATGGATCGTTCAGGAAAGCAGAAACTAAACAGGGACACAGTGAATCTAATTGAAGCCTTGGACCAAATGGAACTAACTGATATATATATAGAACATTTCATCCTAGAGCTAAAGAATACACCTTCTTCTCAGCTCCTCATGGTACCTTCTCCAAAATTGACCATATAATTGGTCACAAATCAGACCTCAACAGATACAAGAAGATAGAAATAATCCCATGCCTCCTATCAGATCACTATGGAATAAGGGTGGTCTTCAATGGCAACAAAAACAAAAGAAAAGCCACGTACACATGGAGGCTGAACAATGCTCTACTCAATGATAACTTGGTCAAGGTGGAAATAAAGAAAGAAATCAAAGACTTTTTGAAAGTTAATGAAAATGAAGGCACAACATACCCTAACTTATGGGACACAATGAAAGCAGTGCTAAGAGGAAAATTCATAGCCCTGAGTGCCGCCAAAAAGAAACGGGAGACAGCATACACTAACAGCTTAATGGCACACCTGAAAGCCCTGGAACAAAAAGAAGCAAATACACCAAAGAGGAGTAGAAGGCAGGAAATCATCAAACTCAGGGCTGAAATCAATCAAGTAGAAACAAATAAAACCATACAAAGAATCAACAAAACGAGGAGTTGGTTCTTTGAGAAAATCAACAAGATAGATAAGCCCTTAGCCAGACTAACCAGAGGGCACAGAGATAGTATCCAAATTAATAAAATCAGAAACAAAAAGGGAGAGATAACAACAGAAACTGAGGAAATTCAAAAAAATCATCAGATCCTACTACAAAAACCTGTATTCAACACAACTAGAAAATCTTGAGGAAATGGACAATTTCCTTGACAGATACCAAGTACCAAAATTAAATCAGGATCAAATAGACCATCTAAACCGTCCTATAACCCCTGAAGAAATAGAAGTTGTCATTGGAAGTCTTCCAACCAAAAAAAGCACAGGTCCAGATGGTTTTAGTGCAGAATTCTATCAGACCTTCAAAGAAGACCTAACACCAATACTCTTCAAACTGTTCCACAAAATAGAAACAGAAGGAACACTACCCAACTCGTTCTATGAAGCCACAATTACACTAATACCAAAAGCACACAAAGATCCGACAAAGAAAGAGAATCTCAGGCCAATCTCTCTTATGAATATCGATGCAAAAATACTCAATAAAATTCTTGCCAACCGAATCCAAGAACACATCAAAACGATCATTCACCACGATCAAGTAGGCTTCATCCCAGGGATGCAGGGATGGTTCAATATAAGGAAATCCATCAATGTAATCCACTACATAAACAATCTCAAAGTAAAAAAACCACATGGTCATCTCATTAGATGCTGAGAAAGCATTTGACAAAATTCAGCATCCTTTCATGCTAAAGGTCTTGGAAAGATCAGGAATTCAAGGCCCATATCTAAACATAGTAAAAGCAATTTACAGCAAACCAGTAGCCAGCATCAATCTAAACGGAGAGAAACTTGAAGCAATCCCACTAAAATCAGGGACTAGACAAGGCTGCCCTCTCTCTCCATATCTTTTCAATATAGTACTTGAAGTTCTAGCTAGAGCAATTAGACAACAAAAAGAGGTCAAAGGGATACAAATTGGAAAGGAAGAAGTCAAACTATCACTATTTGCAGACGATATGATAGTATACATAAGCGACCCAAAGAACTCCACCAGAGAACTCCTACAGCTGATAAACGACTTCAGCAAAGTGGCCGGATATAAAATCAACTCAAGCAAGTCAGAAGCCTTCCTATACTCAAAGGATAAGCAGGCTGAGAAAGAAGTAAGAGAAATAATACCCTTTACGATAGCCACAAACCATATTAAGTATCTTGGCGTGACGCTAACCAAACAAGTGAAAGATCTGTATGACAAGAACTTCAAGTCTCTGAAGAAAGAAATTGAAGAAGACCTCAGAAGATGGAAAAATCTGCCATGCTCATGGATTGGCAGGATTAATATAGTAAAAATGAGCATCTTACCAAAAGTAATACACAGATTCAATGCAATCCCCATCAAAATCCCAACTCAATTCTTCATAGAGTTAGAAAGAGCAATTCAAAAATTCATCTGGAATAACAGAAAACCCAGAATAGCTAAAACTATTCTCAAGAGTAAAAGAACCTCTGGGGGAATCAGTATCCCGGACCTCAAGCTGTACTACAGAGCAATAGTGTTAAAAACTGCATGGTATTGGTACAGTAACAGACATGTAGATCAATGGAACAGAATTGAAGACCCAGAAATGAATCCACACTCCTATGGTCACTTGATCTTTGACAAAGGAGCTAAAACCATCCAGTGGAAAAAAGATAGCCTTTTCAACAAATGGTGCTGGCTCAGCTGGAGGTCAACATGCAGAAGAATGCAAATTGACCCATCCTTATCTCCTTGCACTAAGCTCAATTCTAAGTGGATCAAAGATCTCCACATAAAACCAGACACACTGAAACTAATAGAAGGGAAACTAGGGAAGAACCTTGAACATATGGGCACAGGGGAGAATTTCCTGAACAGAACTCCAATAGCTTATACTCTAAGATCAAGAATAGACAAATGGGACCTCATTAAATTACAAAGTTTTTGCAAGGCAAAAGACACCGTCAAAAAGACAAAGCGGCAACCAACTAACTGGGAAATGATCTTTACCAACCTTACATTCGACAGAGGGCTAATATCCAAGATATACAAAGAACTCAAGAAGTTAAACTCCAGAGAGGCAAGTAACCCTATTAAAAAATGGGGTACAGAGCTACACGAAGAGTTCTCACCTGAAGAATATCTAATGGCTGAGAAGCACCTAAAGAGATGTTCATCATCCTTAGTCATTAGGGAAATGCAAATCAAAACAACCCTGAGATTCCATCTCACACCAGTCAGGATGGCTAAGATCAAAAACACAGGAGACAGCAGTTGTTGGCGAGGATGTGGAGAAAGAGGAACACTCCTCCACTGCTGGTGGAATTGCAGGCTGGTACAACCACTCTGGAAAGCAGTCTGGCGGCTCCTCAGAAAACTGGGCATGACACTTCCGGAGGATCCGGCTATACCACTCCTGGGCATATACCCAGAGACTTTACCTGCATGCAATAAGGACACATGCTCCACTATATTCATAGCAGCCTTATTTATAATAGCCAGAAGCTGGAAAGAACCCAGATGTCCCTCAACGGAGGAATGGATTCAGAAGATGTGGTATATTTACACAATGGAATACTACTCTGCAATTAAAAACAATGAATTCACGAAATTCCTAGGCAAATGGTCAGAACTTGAAAATATCATCCTTAGTGAGGTAACCCAATCACAAAAGATCACACATGGTATGCAGTCACTGATAAGGGGATATTGACCCAGAATCTCAGAATACCCTAGACACAATCAGCATATCAATAGATTTCTAAAAAGATGGAAGGAGAGACCCCTGGTCCTGGAAAGACTGGATGTAGGGGAACGCCAGGACAGAGTAATGAGAGGGGGTTGAACAGAGAAAAGAGGGAGGGAAGGGGGCTTATGGGACTTTCGGGGAGGGAGGAAACGGGAAAGGGGAAGTGATTTGGAATGTAAATTAAAAAAAATAAAATAAAATTAAATTAAAAAAAAAAGAGAAAAAAAAATTGTGACCTTCCTGATTCTAATCCACATCTCATTGGTTTTTCTTTAATTTTTAGATTTATTTAATTTTATATTTTAAATTCTCTCTTTCTAGCCCCACCCCCTCTCATGTGTGTGTGTGCGCGCGCGCGCGCACACGCGCGCACGTCCGGTGAGGGCAGAAGTGGGTGTGGATTCCCTGGAGCTGGATTTATAGTAGTTGTGAGCAGCCTGACATCATGGGTCCTCTACAAGAGCAATAAGTGCTCCTAATCACTGAGACATCTGTCCATCCTCTATTTCTTTTCCCTTTTATTCTTTGAAAATTTACTTATTCATTCATTTAACATCACAATTATCACCCCCTCCTCTCGATCCCTCCTCACAGCTCTCTTTCCATCCCCCCTCCTTTTCTCCTCTGACAAGGCATCTCTATTTCTTTTTGTTAAATAACGTATCTTTTATTTATTCTTTGTCAGTTTCATACCTGTGAACTGTATATCTTGATCATTTGTACCCTCCCACTCTCTCAGGCACCTCCAACATAGCTCCCTTCTCATTCATGATCTGTCCTTTATCTTTCTTCTTTTTTAAGCCACTGAGTCCAATTGGTGCATCTGCTGAGATGTTGACTGGTCATGTGGTTCTGACCTCATGTGCATAGCCATAGCACCACAGCTGCTGTGAGGTCATGTGTATAGTAGCCATGTCATGTCTGGAAGATGGCAATTCACAGCACCCCTTCCTAAAATCTAGTTCTTTCTGCCTTCTCTTCAGTGATGGTCCTTAAGTTGCTGGGGGGGGGGACCATTGAACATACCATCTGTTTCTTCTTAGAGCCTTATACATAGTATGTTTGTGCAATAAGTAGTTAGGACTTGATCGCTCACTGGGTGTGCAAAGGTTGAGCCAATAGTCTTTAATCATGAGACCGAAAATGTACCCTGACTTTTCAAAGTCTCTACCATGTCCCATGCCAAGGCCCTGGGAGGGGCGGGGGGTCCTTCTGGAGACCTGCTGTTTGAAGACGGATATGTCACCCCTGTTCTTCTCAAGCGTGAGAAATTTTCTGGCCAATACCTAACTCTTGTAATTGCATTTAAAAATAGACAATGCTTCCAAAAGTCAAATATAATATCAAAGGTGCAGGTACTAGGGAAGTGGAAATTCGGTGTAGCCAGTGTAGGCAAGGTTCCTCTGAGATTCAAGATGTCAAACTGTGTTACTCTGGTTATTGCTTTACAGTATTTCAAATCGTGTTACATTATATCACGCCACTCTGGAATATGAAGTGAGTCCCAAACTGTCGGATAATGGGCAAACACAAGGGTTGCCTGACAGTACGAATTATCCTTGAGCGGTTTGGCGTAAAGTAATCACAGCATTCTTTAGGGAGAGGGCAAAAGGGGAAAAAATATAACAGAGCTAGACATTTTGGCTGGAGTAGCAGGATAGTCAGATTCAGTGACCCGCTCAAGCAGTGGCCAGTGGGCATGGTGCCCCTGTCACACTCTGCAAGCTTTCCTGAGCGTACCTCATTGTAGATGAAGAAACACTATGTCTATCAAGGTCCCCCCGCCACCCCCGATGAATAGAGCTGTTGCTCACCATGAAAGGAAATTGGTGACAGGTGGCAATGGCCTTTTAATTCACACTGCAAGGCTGCAGTTGCTCAGGTTGCTAGAAGCCTGATGCACTGAGCCTGTCCTGCTCTCATTGGAAAATGTGATTTGCATATTAGAATTTATGACTTAATAGATTGTGTGTGTGTGTGTGTGTGTGTGTGTGTGTGTGTATCTTCAAGCTAGGTAGCCCAGGAGTATCTATGGATTTTCCTATCTCACCATAGGAATACTATTACTATTCAGTTTGAGGGGTCCTAGGGATCTGAACTCTTGTCCTCACACTTGCATGACAAACACTTTAATCCACTGAGCCATCTTCTCCAACCCATAGTTTTACTAGAAGGCATTTTGCAGACTGCTGCATGCTTCTCCCTAGATGCTACTTTATTCTATAAGCAAACATATTCTATTTTTATGATTGCTTTTTATAATCTGTATTTGCATCTCTATTAAAAACTGCAAATAATGAACATTGAACTCGTGAGCTGTTATGACAACTGTTGGTGGCAGGGGCTTGGGGGAAAACACTGAGCGGCAATCAGGCAACAGCTGGGGCTAGTCAGACCCCAGAAGATTGATTCTCACACTTAGGAACCTGGAGAGGAGCCTGCCCATGCCGAGTCATAGCAGATTGAGGTCAATGAACTAGAATGTTTACTAAGAGTAGCTGACAATGGAGCCAAATGTCACAAGGAAACTAGAACCTGGGTGACAGTTGTCAAGGGTCACTCAGAATCATGAGTGACTAGATTTAGGTATGAGGAGAATGCCAGGGATAATGTTCTCAGTGTGTGCCGTACCTAGAAGGCATTTTACACTTTTGTAGAATTTCATGAGTTGAAGCCAGGCTTATAGATAAGGGAAGAGCTAAGGTACAACCTTGTTTGGCTCTATATTTATCTCTGGCAACTTCTTGATTTTGCTTCCTCTGTCTGTCTATCCATCCATCTGTCCATCTGTCTGTTCATCTGTCCATCCATCCATCCATCCATCCATCCATCCATCCATCCATACATACATACATACATACATATATACCTACATCCATCCATCCACCCATCTACCCATCTATGCATCCATCCATCCATCCATCCATCCATCCACCTATCTTCCCATCCATCCACCCACCCATCTACCCATCTATGCATGCATGCATGCTTGCATCTATCCATCCATCCACCCATCTACCTATCTATCCATCCATCCATCCATCCTCCCACCCACCCACCCACCCATCTACCCATCTATCCATTCATCCATCCATCTATCCATCTATCCATCCCCCCATCCATCCATCCATCCATCCATCCATCTATCCATCTATCCACCAATCTACCCATCCATCCATCTGTTATAATTAGCTTTAACTGATAAACTGATACAACTAAAGACATCTGGGAAACCAGTCTTAATGAATGAGGGATTATCTACATTGTGGTAGTCTGTGGGCTAACCTATGGAGGAATGTCTTAAATAAGTTTATTGATGTAGGCTGACTAGGCCACTGTGGGCAGTGCTATCTCCAAGGCAGGGGATCCTGAACTCTATAAGAGTAGGAAAATCGAGGTGAGCACAAAACAAGCAGCCAAGCAAGCATGCATACATTCAGTTCTCTCTGCTCTGGACTGTGGATATAGTGTAATTAGCTATTTTAGGTTCCTGAACAATGATGAACTATAACCGGGAATTGTAAGTGAAAGTAAACCCTTTCTCACCTAAGTTGTTTTCTGTTTGTGTACTTCATTACAGCAACAAAAGTAAAACCGGACTACCTTTCTTCCCTTTATTTATCCACTTACCCACCCAGTCATATATCATCCATCCACATTTCTGTCCATCTATCTACCCACACAACTGAGAGTCACCTGCTTTGTCGTTCAAAGTCTATTTATTTGTAAGCTGGAGACCATAATCGTAGCAAAGATGACATTATCTTCTTTGGTCAGGATATGGTCCATCACGGTGGGGCGGGCATGGTGGCAAGAATGTGAGGCATCTGATCACATTACATCCACAGTCAGGAAGCAGAGAGAGATGACTCTGATGCCTAGCTCACTGTCTCCTTTGTATTCAGCTGGTGTCCCTAGTCCAGTGAACAGTGACACTTATAATCATAGTCTGTGCTGACACCTCAATTAATCTGATATAGAAAGCTCCTTGGAGACAGGCCCAGGGATTTGTCTCTAAGGTGATTCTAGATCCTGTTGTGTCAGCAACATGAACCATCACAGCACATAGTGGCACTTACCACAGTTTCCTATCTTAGCTATGTGTGATTCTAATACTATACAGGAAACGTGGGGGCCAGTACAGAATGGTTGTTTGATTGAAGGGTGCTTTCATAGAACTACAGAAGAGAATGCTGTGAGGTGACAAAACCAAATCTCTTCCCCTTTTCTTTCTTTAATTAGGAAAAAAGGGGTGGTCTCATTACTGGGCCCACAGACGTAATCTAACTAAACCTTGAGTGATAGAAAATTTAGAGGAAAATAAAGTTCTTGGCTCAGGGATCAGCATAAAATGAAATGGTATAAATGCTTGTTTAGTATTCTATCAAATATGTCAAGTCTACAATGTATTCAACTCAAGGAACTGTAGAATTCTTAGTGCCATTGTGGAATTATACTAAGGCCTCTGATGTTCTGATGAATATCTCTTTGTCAATGTTCCCATTCACAGATGTCTGTATGACGTTGTGGCAAACATGTTGTATACCCTGGTACTTATTTTTAATTTAAAAAGATCTTTTAATATTTTAATTTTACGTGTGTGGATGTTTTGTCTTCACGTACGTCTATGTGTCTATGCACCATGTGTGTGATGTGTCCTTGGAAGCCAGAGCAAAGCATTAGACCTTCTGCAGTGGAAGTCCCAGACAGTTATTCACTGCCCTGTGGGTGCTGGGAGCTGACCCTACTTCCTCTGTAAGAGCAACAAGTGCTCTTGATCCCTCCAACTCCTCCTTTAAAAAAAATCACTTTGTAGGTGTGTGTCTGTGAGAGTGCACGCCTAATGAATGTAGGTTTCTGGCGAGGCCAGAAGAAGGTGTCAGATCTTCTGGAACGGGAGGGACCGGCAATTGTAAGCTGCCTGACTCAGGTGCCTGGAACCCAAGTTAGGCCTGTGGATGAGCAGCAAGTGCTCTTAGCTGCTGAGCTATCTCTCCAGCCCTGGAAACCCTTTTAAAATGGGAATAAGGAGGAGACCTTGCCATTTGTGTAATGCTTACAAGGTTATCCATACAAATTTAAAGTCTACTGGTACCAGTCCCTCCTACTCAGTGGGGCCCTCTGAAAGAGAACTAAACTAGGTCTAGCTGCCTTTTATTTGGCTCGGGAGTTTAACACAGGACTTGGCACTAAGAGACTTCTCAGCGCACACATTTGACTCCCAGTGTGGGTTCAATTCAGTTCAAGGCAGTGCAGCCCAAAAAAGACTGCTGTCATCCTGGTTGAGAGTGGCTGAGGGTCAGGTAATAGAATCTACCTCTGGCCACTGGTGGTTTGCATACATTAGATTTGCAAATGAATGGGAGGCCGCTTTCTGAGCCAGAACCTTTGTTTATTTAGACTCAATGAAAGAAGCCCTGGCATTTCCAGTCTTGTCCAACTTCTCTGCAGTATCTAATTTTCTAAGCCCAATATCTGCCTGCATTATTTGAGAGCCCGTCTGCCTGGAGGGCAGAGGGACTTATAAGGACTCTTTTATCTCTTCCTTTCACTGAGCACTGAGCCCTGGATTTTTTTTTCTTTTTCTTTTTTAAAATCACAAAGACCATCGCTTCCTTCTATTTTGTTTTGTTTTGTTTTGTTTTGATGGCCCAGGACTCAGGGAGATATTGTCTGTCTCCTCTGGCTCCATTGTGTGAATTCAGCTCTCACCTTGAGGACCTGGGTGTTTGGTGCCTGAGTTTATCCTGAATATCCCAGCTTACCATTTACATTTCTCCTTGCTCTTGGCTCTGAGGGATATGTAACTTGTCAGATGGGAGAGGGGGAGCTCTCCTGTTTTATTTGGGTTCCGGGTATTCTCTAGTCTTCTGATGTGACCACTCAATATTGTATTAGCTCAGAAACACTTGGTAAAAGTAACATGAGGGAGAGTTTATTTGGGCTCATACTTCCAGGGAATAGTCGTTCGCCATGCTGCAGAAGGCGTGGTGTGGGGAGCATGAGCCATTCCATTGGGGGTGGGATAGGGAAGCATTTGGTATCATTATGCTCCGCAGCTGCAACAGGCAGAGTTGTACTCAGGCAGAAATGATTCTTCCGATTAGGTTGAGGCAGGAAGACCCACCTTAACCGTGGGTAGTACCATCCCAACAACTGGAGTCCTGGACTGAATAAAAAGGAGGAAGTAAGACAAGCACCAGCATCCAACTCTCTCTGCTTCCTGACTGTAGATACAAATGACTGACTGCCTTGTGCTCTTCCCTCCATGCCTTCCCTCCGTGATGGACTGCAACCTTTAACTGTGTGCCAAAATAAACCCTTCCTTAAGTTGTTTTTGCCAGCTTAATACAAATAATAGCGACATGTACAGGAACTAACGCAATAAGAAACTCACAATGCTATAGGAATCCTGACTGAGGCTGAATCCTCACTACTGAGGCTTTTCTCGCTGTAATGCATGCGCAAAGGGGCATGTGACAGGGATCATGGCACATCTACAAAGAGACAGACACAGAAACAAAACTGTTCCCTCTTGGGCTGCTAGATCCCTTGAGAGCTGGCTGTAAAGGTGGCTGATTGTCCTGAAGTCAGTTTTAGCTGTCTGTGGATGTGTTTGATTGCGAACAGTAGTAATAGTAGTGGTGGTGGTGGTAGTAGCAGTAGTAGTACTAGTAGTAGTAGTATGAAGAGCTGGCTACAGAGACACAAAGGTCTTCTAGTTTAATACAGGCTCCAGTGAAACCCATGCAGCAATGTGATGGTATGGATGAGTTGAGTCATGGCTACTTTTGCTGTTGTGATAAAATACCCCGGCATAAAGCAACTCACGGTTCAGTAGCTCACAGTTCCATCATGTCAGGGAGTCAAGGCAGCTAGTCATATTGTATCCACAATCAACAATTAGGAGAGTGTTGAACGTTGTGCTCAGCTCCATTCTTCCCTTTACCTGGTCTAGGATGGCAGCCCAAGGAATGGTACCGCCCACAGTGGGCGGAGCTTCCCATATCAATTAAGTAAATCATGATCATTCTCTACAAGCGTGAACAAAAGCTAACCTAGATGTTCCTTCACAGTTGTGCCCACAGACTCTGCTTCTAGGTGATCCTGGATCCTGTCAAATTGACAGTTAATACTAATTGCCATAGTGATTAAGTCGCAGAGCCCCCTGCAGTACTGACTGCCCAGCACAGACAATTAGCAAGGATGAAAGTGAGTGTGGCTCCAAGGTCCACTTCCTCCCCAGGGTACTGTAGCAGGTGAGTCGATGGGGCTCCAGCAGTGAGTGCAGGGTGTTGGGTGAGGCTTCTCCAAGAATTTTAGTGTTACAACTCTCTTGAGCAATATTCAATGAAACTGCTTGTGAGCATGCACTTTATTGGGGGTGAGTCAAGGGCTATATACATGAAACTTGGAGAGGGGGAAGGGGTTCTTCTTAAGGTGAAGTTTCATTGGCTGAGGTTTTGGGTTCTGCGGAGATCTCATTTGCATTGAAAGGTATTCCAGGTGCTTGCTGAACAGGTTCTTATCTGGAATTTGAACCTGTAACAAAAAAAAATGCTCTTTTAGTATAAAAAGTATTATTTTTAGTTTTCAATTACGTGTATTTCTGTATGTCTATGTATTGGTATGTGCACATGAGTGCAGGAGCCTGCAGAATCCAGAAGAGGGTGTCAATGGCCTGCGGCCAAAGTTAGAGGTGTTTGTAAGTCACTCCTGGTAACTGAGCTCAGGTCCTCTAAAGAGACACAGACGCTCTAACCACTGAGCCATCTCTCTAGCCCCAGAAACTACATTTCCTTTTGCTTGTGATCATGCTGTGATGATAGATAATTACAAACTAATCAATCTTGTTTTGTCAGCATGACTTTCATATCAAAGAGACTCTTTGTGGGTTTTTTAAAGCCACGAATAAATGTAAAATTTAGGACTGTGAAACATCCATAATGACAGATAATACTGTTAAATAATGAGATTTTGCCAGCCTTTTATCAAAACTCTCATGGATATCAAATTATTTTCTTCCACACTTCTCTGCCTTTCCCTTTGTGTGCAGTGTTCATTTATTTTTTTTCCCACTCATACCTACCTAATCGCTAACTTTTATAGACCTAGGTGGAAAAGGGATTTGACAATGTAACTTATGATCCCCCGGGTATCTTAATCCATCTCAACATTTAGAACACTTTCAAAACAGGGTTTTGAGCCAGTGGAGGATAAGTTCACATTTACACTTAATCTTTCCCTGTTATGGAGCCTCCAGCAAGTTAGTTCATCTTTTTAAATGAAATATCCTTCACTACTTTCTTAGAAACTTCTCTGTTGCTGTGATAAAATACGCCAACCAGAGGAATTTAAAGAAGAAAGTTTCATATGTTAGATTCCCAGGTATATAAAGTCTATCACGGTGGGGATGTCAAGGTAACAGGAATGGGAGACTGGGTGCAATGGACTGGACAGGAGGTGGAGTCAGGATATAAAGCCTCAAAGCCTGCCCCAGTCACCTACTTCTCCAGCTAAAGGCAGAAGGTTCTAAAACCTTCCCATACAGTGACACCAACTGGGAACCAAATGTTCTAAAAAATGGTCCTATGGGGATATGTTACATTCAAACAACAATCATGGACTTATTACTAACCTCCCCAAATCATGGTGATAATCAAAGGATGTGTGTTAGCTAGCTTCCCATTGCTATGAGAAAGCAACTAATACAAAAGACTTGGAGGAACAAGATTTATGTTGGCTCAGTGTTCACTTGCTCATGGTTCAGAGGATCAGCTGTCTCCATTGCTTCTGGAATGTGGTAAGACAGAGCTTGTAGGCAAATGGGCCTGGAGGACACACAGAGAGATTGTGTGTGTGTGTGTGTGTGTGTGTGTGTGTGTGTGTGTGTGTGTGAGAGAGAGAGAGAGAGAGAGAGAGAGAGAGAAGGATGAAGGGTCTGGGAATAAGATTAACCTCCAAGGGTACGACTCTAATGATCCACTCCTTCCAATTAGATACCATTTCTGAAATATTCCACCACCACTTCCCCATAAGCCCATTAGCTTAGGAATCCATTAAATGGGTGGACCCATTGATAAAGTCAGAGTCCTCATAATTCAATCACTTCCTCAATGCCTTGCCTCTGAACACTGCTTCGTTTGGAACCAAAGCTTAAATACATGTATCTTTGACAGGGGACACCTTCCAACCACAAGAGAAAGCACTTAGCAGACTATCTGGTTCAAAGTACTGGCAACACACTCTTGACTGAGTTAGATCTTTTCTGCTTGACTTTTTAATTCAAAGTTGTAACACAACACCAGGCCAGAAACAACTTAAACAGTTTATTTTGGTTCATAGTTTGAGCACACAGTGTATCATGATGGTTATAGCGTGAGGGAGCTGGTCACAGTGCATTTACAGTTAGGTGTAAACTAATTATATCATTTCTATCCTTGTTAACTTTCAAATGAATGAGACTGGGTCTATGTTTTATTTATTTAGCCTTATCACAATTACTGGGAGAATTATTCCTAATCTATTTTTCTAATGCTAGACTGGCTATTTCCCCAGGTGTGCTCTCAAAGTTCTGGGTGCTTGAGTCTCATCTGGGTTATTCCTGCTCCATCAGCCTGTCCTCAGTGTCCATTTCACTCAGGCATGAGCTCCTGGTCCACTGTGTCTAATGGAAGATTCCTGTTTTCTCTGTCTTCTTTCTCCAACCCCACTCGCTGCTCCATCTCTTTCATAGTCCCCACCTGAAACCCCCAGCTTGGAAACTGAAATCCTGCTGCCTATCTCTGCTACCTCTAGTCTCCCCAGTAATGGGCTGTAGATACTTTTATTTAACCACTAACTTTAAATTGGGGAGCAAGGTTGGAAAACAAAGGATGGTGTATGTAGGAATTGGCTCATCTGGGACAATCAGAACTTGGGGGCCAGTATTTAGCATTTGAATACAGCACCAGACCAACCCACAACAGGTAGAAACCAGCTTTCTCCTTTTCACACCAGATCATAGGTGGTGCCACCCACAGTCAGGATGGTTTTCCCTCTTTTGTGAAACCTCTCTGGAAATGCCTCATAGATACACCCAGAGGTATGTTGCTGTGGTGATGATTCAAACTCCTATCAAGATGACAGTCATGATTAACCACCATACTGGGTGTGATGGGGTATACCTTTGATCCAGCACTCAAGAGTCAATGGCAGGTGGATCTTTGTGAGTCTGACACCAGCCTGGTCTACATGGAGACCATGTAGAGAGTTCCAGGCTAGTCAAGGTTGGGTAGTGAAAGTCTGTCTGAAAAAAAAAAGAAATGGAGATTAACTGTCAAAGAAAGTATTTTCCAGAGGAAATAGATTCTCTAGCTTGGTGATTGTAAAAGGTTGTAGAAAGCTTGCCTAGTGTGTACAAGTCCCTGGGTTCAATCCTCACTGCTAAAGAAAAAAGTAAGAACCTGAGAGGTCTTTTCATTTCCACTGTCTTAGTTTGGGTTTTATTGGGTTTTAGGTGCCATGACCAAGACGACTCTTATAAAGGCAAACATGTAATTGGGGATGGCTTACAGTTTCAGATCTTCTCTTCATTATCATCATGGTGGAAAGCATGACATCATGCAGGCAGACTTGGTGATGGAAGAGCCAAAAGTTCTAAGTCTTGATCCGAAGGCAGCCAGGAGGAGACTCTTCTGCAGGCAGACAGGAGGAGGCTCTCTTCCACACTGGGTGGAGCTTGAGCCTAGGAGACCTCCAAGCCCTACCTCCACACTGAAAGACTTCCTTTAACAAGGCTACACCTCCTCTAATAAGGTCACACCTCCTAATAGTGCCACTTCCTATGAGCCAACCATATTCAAAACACCACACCCACTATAAATTTCTTGTGCTTGAACATAGAGATAAGCCATTACACCAAATGCTCTAATAAAGAAACTTTCTGAAGGCATCTGGAACCCAGGCTCTTGCTTGTTCATTCTCTCCATCATCTGTTTTGATATACTGATGAGAAGACGATGTTTTCCCTCGTTGAATTTGAGGGACTTTGGTATAAGAATAGGTATATGTTTCAGGAGAGCACTTTGAATATAGATACTCACTGACTCTATCTTCCCATATGTTGCTCTTTCTAAATAAAAATCCTGGAGAGATCTGATAGAAAGACTAATGCTGGGAACTATGAGCTTGTGTTATTTCAAGATAAGAGGCACAGAACACAGCCTGAGGCAGCCACTCTAGGTATCAAGAACCTTAATGGTTCCATTTGTGGTGGTACCCAGAAGCAGTTCTCTCTTTCCATCCTGTGGGTTCTGGGAATCCGGCTCAGGTCATCAGGCTTGATTTCATGCTGAACCACTGCTGTCTCTTTGCCCATTTTTATACCCAGTTCAAGGTTTCCTCCCTCTCCAATGGGTATTTTGGCCAGACATACTCTGTAGGTAATGCTATTTCACACCACTTCTCTCCATCATAAGTATGCACTTAATATGACATCTAGGACATATCTTAAGGTTCTTTTTTTATGGTTTTATTTTATGCTTTATCTGGGTTTCCCAACTAGATAGCAAGCTACCAATGTAAGCCCATCTATTTAACCATGTGACTTTTGGACACTGACATAATATGTACCATGTCCCAACATTGTACTAATAGCTTTTTTACGTGTGTGTGTGTGTGTGTGTGTGTGTGTGAGCCTATATGTGAAGGCATATGTGCAAGTGTGTGTTCATGTATGTTGAAGCCAGAGGACATCCTCATGAAAGACACCTTTAAGCCTGGAGCTCACCAATTAGGCTAGCACAGCTGGCCAGGGAGTCTCAGGGATCCTTCTGTCATATCTTCATCTCCCCCAGTACTGGGATTACAGACACACACCACCACACATATCATTTTCATGTGAGTTCTGGGGCTCAAATTCAGGTTCACGTTTACAAAGCAAGTGCTTTACCAGCTGATCCATCTACCCAGCCCACAAGTAATGGTATTTTATCTCCCAGAAAACATTGTGAAGGGGTTATCACTAGATTCATGGATTTTTATTTTAACTTGGGTTTGCTTGATCTGTCCATAGACCTAGACCTGAATCACATAACAAGAAACAGTTGATCTGAACTGTACCTTGGGTCTCAAGCTGAATCATCTTTATAGTAGAGCAAATGTTGTCAAGGTTGACCGTGCCTGTACTTGTTTTGAATTCATCACAGCATCCAGCTCTGTGCTTCACATGTAATTAAAACTTAATTAATCTTGATTAAGTCTTTGGAAAAAACACTGTGGGGATGATTTCTAAGACTCTTTCATCACTTTTAGTTTAATCCCCACTCTTCAGAAATGCGGAATAGAGTCTGTACCGGCTGGTTTTGTGTGGTGTGTCAACTTGACACAGGCTGGAGTTATCACAGAGAAAGGAGCTTCAGTTGAGGAAATGCCTCCAAGAGATTCAGCTATAAGGTGTTTTCCCAATTAGTGATCAAGGGGGGAGGACACATTGTGGGTGGTACCACCTCTGGGCTGGTAGTCTTGGGTTCTATAAGAAAGCAGGCTGAACAAGACAGGGGAAGCAAGCCAGTAAGTAGCATCCCCCCATGACCTCTGCATCAGCTCCTGTTTTCTGATCTGCTTGAATTTCAGTCCTGCCTTCCTTTGGTGATGAACAGCAATGTGGAAATATAAAGTGAATATACCCTTTCCTCCCCAACTTGCTTCTTGGTCATGATGTTTGTGCGGGAACAGAAACCCTGACTAAGACAGAGTTGAAGGTAAAAAGTGATTTCTAATATACTTTTGAGTGCTGGAGCGATGGCTCAGCAGTTAAGGGCTACTCTTCTTTCAGGGGCCCTGAATTTAGTTCTCAGTGTCCACATTGGCTATCTTCCAAGCACCTATAGCTCTAACCCCATTGGATCTGACATCCTCTTCTGGTCTTCTTGGGTACTGCATTTACTTATGTGGCACATACAGATACACATAAGCACACATAATTAAAAATAAATTAAATCTTTAAATCTTGCAAACAAGAGGTTATGCTTTTGCACTTTATTGATAATTTTATGACAGGTCTTGTGATCAAGAGGATTTTGAGGATTGCTGAACTGTTGGTGGTTTGCTTGTATGAACTAGTTTAAGGCTCAGGCATAAGTTCATAAGGGTCAAAGTCAGAGGCTTAATCTAGATTCTTGTAGTGCTGTCTCATGACATTGACATTATTCAGAAATCAGTGTTTTTAAGCTCAGAGACCCAGAAGGCTGCTTAATAGGTGGAATAAGCCACTGGGAGACCCTAAAATAGTCCCAGCTTTGCTGTTCTCTAGCTTGAAGAGTGTGTCTGTGCATGTGTGCATGTGTGTGCATGCATGTGCATGTGTGCGTATGTGTATCTGTGTATGTTCACATGTATGGTGCTGTACCTGGGTATGGCAGCATGCATGCATGTGTGAGTACATGAACCTGAAAGTTAAACCTCAATCCCAGGTGTTGTTCCTCATGTTGTCCAACTTATTTTTGGAGGACAGAATATCTCACTGACTTGTTACTTGCCAAGTCCCTACCCAGTCCCAGGATTACAACCATGCATTAAGATAATAAGCTTTTTTAAAATGTTGGTTCTGAGGATCAAACTCAGGTTGTCATGGCTACAAGGCAAAGGATTCTAACATGGGGCTCTCTCTCCAGCCTCATGTTAGAGTTTCCTTATAGTAGTCAGTTGGGTACCAGGAATATACCCAATTTCCATATTTTCAGCATCTAGAATATAGTCTGCTGTCAGAAGCTATGGAGTTTCCATGATGTCTTCTCCACACTAAGCTCTATCTAGCCCTCAACAATGGCCAAGCATCTGAGTTCCCAAAGTGTTTCCTGCTGCATTCTCCTCTCCCAACTCATACAAGGCATCTGAATGCAACACAGCCAACTTTCTATATCTGTGTCTTCTAGCTTTGTGTTTTTAGATGACCGTACATTGAAAACACTTTTTAGAAACTGCATCTAGGGGCTGGAGAGATGGCTTTGAAGATGCAAATGATTACTGTTGGTGCAGTTCAATCCTTAGAGCCCAAATTTTAAATGCCAGACATGCCAGTATGCATTTATTATACATGACCCAGGGAGGCAGAAACAGGTGGATCCTTGTGGATCCTTGGAGCTCCTTGGCCAGTCAGTCTAGATGAATCAGGGAGCTTCAGGTTTAAAGACCTCATCTCAAAGCAAAGCCCCTAAATATGTAAGAAAAGTGAAAGAAAAAGAACCTAAGGTTAATCTCTGACCTTCACATGCTCATACACACATATGTACACACACACACACACACACACACACACACACACACACACACATGCTGGCCTTAACTTTATGAGTACCTTCTGCTTTAGCCTCCCAAATGCTAGGATTACAGGACTGAGCTGTCAAGCCTGGTAGTCAACTGGATCTTGCTCACTAATCACAGGCAATTCAATAGGAATGGATGATTTAGAAATATGTATCAGATATTAACGATGTGGTTGTGTGTGCACACACATGTGCTGTAGTACATGTGCAAGTCATAGCACAATTTTCAGAATTTAGTTTTCACCTACCGCTTCAGTCACAGGGGTTGAACTCAGATCTGTAGCCTTGGCAACAGGAGTCTCTACCCACTGAACCACAGTGCTGGCCCAGATATTTTTAATAAACGATTTGGGGACAGTTGGAAATTTGTGTACAACGAAATAAATCTATAACTAAACGTTACATCTTACATGAAAATGACTTAAAATAGAAAGGGAGTATCAATTCAATTTAAACTACCATTTAAAGCCAGAAAAGGTTTTAGCTCAGTGGTTCTCACCTTTCTAATGCTGTGACCAACCCTTTAATACAGTTCCTCATGTTGTGATGACCCCCAACCATAACATTATTTTGTTGCTACTTCAAAATTGTAATTTGCTACTGTTATAAATTGAAATGTAAATATCTAATATATGATCCCCAACAGGGTGGAGAACCACAGGTCGAGAAGTGCTGTTTTATAAGAAAAAAAATCTTTGTGGCATGGGTTTGGGGGAAGAATCCATTTATCCTTAAACCAAAGCATGATCCATGAAAAACGCATTGGTAAGATTGATTTTATTAAAGTATAATCTGCTCTATGGGAAACATACTTAAAAGAGTGGAAGACTGGCTATAGACGGGAAGAAAATACAACCCACTTCTTTAATATAGGATTTGTGCCCACAGAGTAGAACCATAACCAGTGGTCAGGGTCTGATCAGGCATTTCCAGGTTTTTGGCCTGTTATCCAAAGAACTGACAAAAAGGGGCTCACCTCGATTGACAAGAGTAAGTCAGCTTTCTGTAGAGTGAGATGCTAGTGCAGATTATAGACGGATGTGCTGTCCCTATTGTTACTGAGCAGCCCGAGTGAGACTACTCAAGGGCCCCTACAGCTTTGGGTCCCATTTTCTGGGACCTAATGGAAGAAGCGTGGTTTACTGAGGAGTTTGGTTTGGCTGGCTCTCTGTTTTGATTGATAGAGATTAGTTCATGTATTTTCCCATTGCACATACCCCTTCCCAAAATGCATCTGATTTTAATCTTGTGCATGCCCAATTTTGCACAGATTTAAACTGGTAAATAGAAGATTCTCCCTAAAGTGTACTTGAAGGAAACACTTTGTCTCACTGGCATATACCCAAAACCAGTCCAGACTGGATTAACCATTCAATTTTTCTTAATGGATACTAAGGAAGACACTTGAATAGGGAATGTTGAAATTTTATTTTTAGGGACGAGAAGTCTATACTTTTGTTCAGAAATGGGAGTGTGTGAACCTGATGTAGGTAGGATATCATTAGTACAGCTGCACATGGTGTTCAGAGAGAGTAGATCCCTGGAACTAGAGTTACAGGCAGTTGTGAGCTGTCCAAGATGGGTGCTGGAAACTGAACTTGGGTGCTCTGAGAGTAGTAATTGCTTTAAGCACTGAGCTCTCTCTCCAGCCTCTGTCACTCCATTTTGTAAAGATCTTCCATTGACTTGGTTTTCCAAATTCTTGCCCTCCCTATTGTCATAGCCAATTCTGCATACAGATTTCAGGCTAACAGGACATCTCTCCTTGTCCAGCCAGCAATCAGAGGTAGCCTGACTACAATCATGCCCCACGGACTGCCCATCAGTCACATGGTATAGGATGTCTTTTCTCTACTGTTATAAAAGGGCTCTCAGTATGTGGTATGAGTTAGAATTCTTCTCAGTGTCCGTGCCATGGGGCCTTCTGCCTGTCCACCTATGCTGTTAATATCTTTTAATAAGTCTTTTATTAAAAGGAAAGTCTGTCTCTGAGCCTCCTCTGAGCCCCAAATTTGCAATCTTTCAGTCATCAGTGATGATTCCAGTCCCCAAATCGAAGAGGATGGGACCCCAAATATTTTAAATTTCCCGAAAGTATCTGGGGAGGAGGGGAGACTGCAAAAACATTTCTTAAGATAGTCGTTTATAAAATCCTTTGGTTAAGTTTACAAATGAGACCCTCTATAAAACACCATATTCACTAGGGAAATAATTCCAGGATTGATCTAAATCCTTTAGTCTCATAGTATTTATGTAAACATCTGTCTCAGTCGGGTCCCTGCAGGAAACAGATGGTGTACTCCAAAGGAGAAGCTAAAGGGAGTGGAGAGACAGGACTATTTACACAGATGTGGGCCGGGTTAAGCCAGCTGCCAGAGGCAGTCATGTGTCTAAATGTCTAGGTTGTTACTGCCTCTGGGTCAGAATTTAGAATGTGGGGGGCGTTTCCACATTCCTTGGGACCTGATTCCATCAGAGGAGCCCTCCATGGTAGGGTATCCCAGGATGAAGAAACCCAATCACTCCCAAGGCAGAATACAAAGACAGGAAAATTTAAGAGCATATAGGAAGGGAAAGAAACCCATCTTCCGGGATCTAGTCTGCAGTTCCTATTCGCTGTGTGTCAGAACCATCAGCGAGAATCATGATTGTCTACAGAAGACAATATACACTTTCCCAAGAAGTAACTCAAATGAGAATGGTAACGAAAACAACAAATGGGGACCGACCAAGGAGGTGGCAGAATGCTCATCTAGCAAGCATGAGAAACCTCGGTTTGGTTCTTAGCATAGTGGATGTTGGAGTGGTGGTGCATGCCTCTAATCTTAGCATTTAGGCAGGGTAAGCAAGAGGAGAAATTCAGGGTCATTCCTAACCATGTGACTAGTTGGGGGTGGGGGGCAGTCTGGGAAAGAGCCCTTTCTAAACAATCAAACTGTTGACTTTACCTATACCAATGCTCTTTGCTTATGTCTACATCTGGAGGAGGTGTGGCCTTGTTGGAGGAAGAGTGTCACTGGGGTGGCTTTGAGGTTTCAGAAGCCAGGCCCAGTGTCTTGCTGTCTCTCCAGCACCATGTCTGCCTGGAAGCTGCCATGCTTCTCACCGTGGTGACAATGGAGTAAACCTCTGAAACTGTAAGCCAGCCCTAGTTAAATGCCTTTCTTTATGAGAGCTGTCATGGTCATAGTGTCTCTTCACAGCTATAGAAACCCTAACTAAGACAGATGCCTTTCACCAGCCGAGAAGCAAGAATCCCTGCACAGTTAACATCATTTGGTTTACCTCCTTCTCAACCGTAAACTTGCAGAAATCTCACCAGAAACCCCATTTATAGTAATGGCACATGCCCCAACCCCTTGTGCGACCCTAGAGGTTTCTGGTTTTAGCTTATCAGATTATAAACCCATCCACAAGACAATCCCTAAGCTCCACCCTATAATCACACTTACTAAAAAGAGAGAGGAAAGAATAGAAAGTTTCTTAGCAACTCATTGAGATGTAACTTGAGAGCCACCAAAAATGCTATACATTTTGACTGCTCACACATGTAATCGTGACTCTCCCTTAAAAAGCCCATACCCATTTTGAGTACATCCCATCTTTCCTGACCATTCATTTTCTCTTTCTTAGTCCCTTTGCTTAAAAACCTGTATTAAAAACACCATTAATAAACTTGAATTTGGCTTCGTATCGACTTCCTTGAAATTCTTTCCTGTGTCAAATCCAAGTATCTGGTTTTATCCAAGTGGAGGTTCCTAAAAGGTTATAGGAACACCTCAGACTGATTCTGGTGATTCCATGGCGGGATGTCTCTATCTCTGCAGCTGCTGATGGGTATAGGTACCACACTGAAATTTCATTTTACAGGGACTGCAAATTGCAGTAGATTCTGACCTGGAGGTAGACTGAGGTAGGCATGGGTTAGCCTTGGCCAAGTACTCTTCTATGCTCTTGGACTCTGACCATTTATTTCCAAGGCTGAGACTTTGCCAAATAGACACAGAGGATCTAAGGCATTTGGGGGATAATGCACTCAGTGTTTGTTGGTAAGTTTGGGATTTACTTATGCATGCCTGTTGTATAGACAAGCGGTTTACAAATTCTGATGGCAGAAAGGAGAGTTAACTTCAAGGCTCCCAGTGATAAGGGCTCACGTCTCAGGGAAGGTCCTCCAGGCACTGCCTGGGGTCCCAGGCTTGCTAGCTCCTCTGACCACTTTTGTGCTACTTTATTTTCATCCATCAAAAATAAGGAGTACATTCTGCACTAATGGGATGAACATCAGCTCCCAAGAAGTAAGAGGCGCAAGAAGGAGCCCTGGGGACAAGGGTACCTCTTTCTGCATTGTTGTTAATTAGCAGCGGAGAGACTCAGGGGACCCCTCAGAGATCAGCTAACCATCATTAACTCCAGCAAAGAACTCTGCCACCACTGTGACCACACCTGACACTTTTCCTTCAGTCCTTTCGGGACACTTGTTTTCATTGGCAGGCTGTGATTTGGTCACAGGAGTGACTGGTGACAGTACTGGAAAGAAGGGCTCCTTAATAAGCTATGGCTGACAGAAATCGCACTGTTAAAGCCAGAAAGTCAGAAGGATGGAGGGTGGGGTGGGGTAGGGGGAGTTGAACCAATCAGGCTAACGATCGTTTATTGAGCACTTAGTAGGAGTTGGAATTGTTGTATATGTTTTAATCTTTGAACCTCACACGGAATAATTGAAAGAATGAGGTAAGGTAATACATGTAAAACGGGGAGTGCTGTGTTAGCTGATATTTTTATTACTGTGATTATTCTTTTTGCAGCCATTACCCCTGTTTGATTCATGTTGCTCCCAGCAAACAATGCTACAGGGAAGTGAGTGAACAGTTCTCTCCTGGACCTCTCACCTTTCCCTGATAACTTCACTTCCTGTTTCCTCCACTCCTCTTCTCACTGGCATCTCTCCTTATGGAATTGTGGAGCAATTGCATACCAGGAACTTGCAGAAATAAAATAAAAGCAAGATGCAGTGCCATCCTTCCCGGAATTTACATCCATCGCGAGCTTCTGTAAAACATGCCTTCAGAGGAGAGGGACCTCGGTTTCATGAAGATGAACGAAAGCCTGGATTGTTTTGACATAGGTGTTAGATCACGCATCCTCTAACCGCTTCTCCTTTGTTCAGAAATCAGGCCACACACCCCTGCGGTTCTCTCTGAGCATAGATGGAGTCGATGAACAAAGCGCATTGTGGCTTTAAAGTTTCTCTCTCCTTTTGCAGCTGTGAGCCCTTGTCCCATGCCCAGGCCCAAGACAACTTCAAATTTTAACAGTATTTTAAAAGATTTATCATTTTCTAAATTGTGTGTATTGGCGTGTGAGTATGTGCATGCGTGGGTACAGGGGCGGGGGTGAGGTGGGGCTGTGATGTCCCGCAGAGGGTCTTGGACTCTCTAGGGCTGGAGTTTTAGTCAGTTGGGGGTTGTCCAGATGTGGGTGCCGGGAACTGAACTTGGGTCCTCTGCAAGGGCAATGTGCTCTTTTAACAGTTGAGCCCTATCTGGAGCGCAGAGACTTTTATCTAGCAGCTTCTTGCCCAGTGACTTCTGGACTTCCGGGATGTAGGCTAGGTCACATGACATGAAAGTCCCCTGGCTCTACCCTTGAAAACGGAAAAGAGTCAGAGACTCCACTTGTTCTTCAGAACCGAAGGGGGAATTAAATTAATGGATAGATTTCTTCCCTTCAGGACCCCCATCATGTTATCCACGGTGGCTGTCTCTCCTGATGAAGATCTTCCTCCAACCTGAGGCTCACTTTCCCTCTTCAGAGCCCTCACTGGGGCTGTTTGTGGTCATGGAGCTGGAACTCTCCCCATAAAGCTTCCATGTAAAAGTGATACATCTCAGCTTTCTTTCTCTCGGCCTGTAACATTTTTTTATAAATCACAGCAAGACTGATGCATGTGAAGTTTGATGGGTTCTTTTTCTCTGCTGTTTAAAGCATTTAAAAATAGGGCAAGTGCTCAGAGCAGAACAAAACCAAAGTTTGTTTGCAAATATTATAGATGCTTCAAGTACACGAAGACAGACGTTTGGAGCTAATTGCTGTAGTCTCTAAGGGCATATGAGGTTATTTTAGGATTAGGGTGCCCCACCTGGTTACCTCTCTCCATCCCTCTTCCTAGGAGCCTACAATATCTGTGTTTCCCTTCTGTAGTAGGGACTGGGACTCTGTTTTTGTACATAGCAGAAGCAACTGTGGTGGATCCCTGCTTCTGTGCAGGGGCAACTATAACAGGGTCTCTTGTCTTGATGCACTAGTGTGGAAATTATTGTTGTTTGGCTTGGGTAAGTGTGGTCTCCTCTGTGCCATGTAATGGAAAGAGAAGAGAAGGAAGAAGGGAGGGAGGGAAAGAGGAAGAGCGGGAGGGAGGGAGAGAATGCATGCTAGAGAAAATTGTCTACTTCTTTTGGGGGGAATGGAAACTTATAGGCTATTACTGCAGGGATGTGGGGAGCCACACCAAAAATTGTCTAACTGGGGTCTTTTATATTTCCCCTTTGCCAACACAGGGACCCACAGACTCAATAGCAATGAACACCTTTAGTTAGTTACATTGCTACAGGCCCAGGCCAGGCTAGCATATGCAGTGGCCCAAAGTCAACCAGCCCTGCTCAGACCTTTGAAACTGTCTATGAGAAGAAGCTAGGTCTGCAGCTGCCATTGCCTCCCCATTGGAGAAGAGGCAACATTTAGACACATAACTCCCATGTTCATTGCTCTTCACCTATGATGACAAATCCATTCTAACAGTAGTCTCTGCCATAAGCCACACAGTAGTGGACTTCAAATGTTTCACAGCAGTTCACAGCATGGTTCCCAGCACAGAAGGGATCTCCACTCGCTAACTCTAGACACCTCCCTGCAAAGCCTTCTTGCTATTGACAAAGTCTCAGTGTCCAAAGACACTTTGAATGTCCTGCTCAAATGGAGCAGCAGTGAAATTTTATTTTCTAAATATCAGGACTGGGGACGTAGCTCAGCTGTAGAATGCTTACCTAGTGTCCTAGTATGCTGGAGACCCTGGGGTGATTCCTGGCACCTTGACAAACCAAAACAAAAGAACTCCCAAACTCTGAATGAAATCCTGTTCTGTGACCTGGAGATACACCTCAGTGGGAGAACACCTGAGCAACATGTACAAGGTTCTGGATTCTATCCTTAGCAGTATAGAGAAGGATGGATGGACAGACGAGACAGACAGACAGACAGATAGGCAGAGAGAGAGCGAGCATTAATGCTTAATAAAGTATATAACTGAGAACAATATTCATATTACTTAATAAAATGTCAACCTTTTTTTAAATTTTGTTAGAAAATCTATTACATTACTAAGTGTACCAAGTTAAAAAAGAATGGGAAGATGGACAGCATGAACTCTGTGAGGTTATTCACCTTGACCCACGAGGCATGGCTTTGTGTGCAGAGAGACAATGGTTTTTAAAGCCACACTTGGCATCTCTACCCCTCAGCTTCCCTCCAAACAAAAAAAGCCCAGAGCATCTCCCGAGGACACCTCTCCCTCACAGAGCCTCTCCCAGGGGTGCCCCTGCCTCACAGTGACTCCCATGCAATTTTCTGTTGACATCCCTGGGAATTGCCTGCTGTATAGCTTATGCCCTTTTCTGGTTACCCACTCCTTGCAGTAACGATTCTATTTTCCTGAGTGAATTTAATTGCAAACTAGTAATTGCTCAAGTTGGTGATAGAGAAATATTCTCTTAACTCATTGGGGACCTTCTCCCTATTAAGAGTTACTGCACAAGTGATTCCCAGGTGATGCCCCCTCTATTCTGCATAAGGTCAGGAATCCCATTGGCCAGTTCCCAGTTCCAGATCCCATGAATTAGTGACTTTTCTCATGGCTGCAATCTACTGTCTGACAAGAAGCAACATAATGAAGGAAGGGTTTCTTCTGGCTCACTGTTTAAGAAAGGATAGTGGGGAAATCCACTAGCAGGGACGGTAATGAGCAGGGTAATGAACAGCCTGCTCACATTGCATCCACAGTCAGGGAGCAGACAGCAGACAGTGAGTGGGGACAGGCCTAAGGTGCACCCTGGAGTGATCTACTTCCTCTAGTAAAGTTCCATTTCATAGAGGAGCCACAACCTTTCAGATCAGCACTACCAGCTAGGTACCAAGTGTTCAAACACAGGAGGCCATTGGGGCATTTAACATTCAAACCACAAAACTTCTTACTGGGGACATGTTGAGAATCAGGAAAAGGGTGGTCTAGGAACAGGAGATCTAACGTTTCTGATGATGTCCCATTCAGTAAAGGAGCTGAATTGATATCTTGGAAGATTTACAGGGGTGCCCAGAAAAATCACAGAGACCAAGGTTATATAGATTTACATCCTTAAAAGGTTCAGTCCCAGGCTGGAGAGATGTCTCAGTGGTTAAGAGCACTGAATGCTCTTCCACAGGTCCTGAGTTCAATTCCTAGCAACCACATGGTGGCTCACAACCATCTGTAATGGGGTCTGAGGTCCTCTTCTGGTGTGTCTGAAGACAGCAATAGGTACTCATATAAATAAAATAAATACATCTTAAAAGAAAAAGTATAACGAAAGTCTAGAGAGAGAGAGTAACTCATTAAAAAAAAAGATTCATCCATCAAGTAGTGATAAAGGCTGTGGTCGCTAGTTAACTAGGAGTCTATTGTTATGCCTGTCATTTTATATTTGTGATTTATTCTATTAGCACATCAAATTTCTTATACAATTTGATGTGTGATTTGAATGAGTCTCCTAGAAAGTTCATATGTCAGAAACTTAGTCCCTAAAGCCTTGTAATGATGACATGTGAAGGTGGGCCTTTGGATGTTGATAATTATATGAGTTCATGAGGGTGGATCCCCTTGAGGGTGATAGTGGCTTTGTCAGAATAAGGGAGATCTGATCTAAAGGCTTTCTCTGCCATGCCGTGTGACACTCCCTGACATGTCATATGACAATGAGAAGATGTTCACCAAAGACCAACACTTGCTCTTGGCCTTCCCAATATCAAAACTATGGTGAAATCAAACTCTATTCCTCCTAAATGACCTGGTCTCAAGTATTTTGTTAAAGCAACAGAAAACAGGCCAAGTTTAGATGGTACACTTAATATACATTTAGATTACGAATGTGTCTATAATCTGTTTCCAGAACACAGAGAGCAACAAGAGAGAGGCAACAAGCTATTATTCCCTCCAGCTGTTCCCGCCCCCAGTGAACCATTTCCTTCCATAAGGATCTGCCTCTTGAAGGTTTCACAGTCTCCAAAATCAGTTATGTCATATGGGGACCAGGTTTTTCAACACATGATCCTGTAGGACAGCTTGCACATTCAAACTGCAGCACCTCTCCCTGGAGGGTGGGAGTGGGGGCACATGGAGACTGGGAAAGGCAAGGTGGGGGTCAGAAAGTTTAACTGCACTTAAACTAAAGCAGATTTCTGAAAGAAGACTCTGGTAACAAGACTGGTTCTTAATTATCACTGCTTTATATGTATGGATGTTTTACCTGTAGTGTATGCCTGTGCACCATGTACATGCCTGGTGTCTATAGAGGCCAGAAGAGGACATCAGATCCCTTTGAACTCGAGTTACAGATGGTTGTGAGCTGCCATGTGGATACGAGGAATCCAACCTTGGTCTCCTGGAAGAGCAGCTAGTGCTCTTAACTGCTGAGCCATCTCTCCAGCCCATAAGATAAGTTCTTAAAATTTCCTTTTGAATTTATATTTGGTTTAACAAATTTTAATGGTGGGCTTTCTCTATGATTGGATCTCTCTTGACCTTACCGGATCTGTCTAATGAGGATGAACCAGGAGGACTGTCCTTTTCTAATTTAAATCATGGGGGAAAAATCATAATCAGAACTTTCTGATTATGAATGTACTTTCTGTAAGGAATACAGAATTCCTAATCAGTCTATTTCCAAAGCCAAGGATGACTTTAACAAACTTAAGCTGACCAGATCTCAGGTAAACAGCGGGCACTCAGTCTCTGTCTTCCCTGGCTACTGGCACCTGTTTGCCTAGGCACTTTTAGTTTGTCTCAGTTTTGATATGCGACTGTGTCCACATATAAGACAGAGGAGACCCAACCAAACGGGAAATTTGGATATGGTTATATTATGTATTTGACGTTCCCACCAAAGGACTGGAACTTGCAAAAATTCACTCAGTCAGGGCATTAGCTATTCCATATTTGTTGGGATTGGTGCCAGCTCTGAAGAAATGAAGAATAAACTGTTGCTTTCCCTGCTGGTGTTATTGAGGACCCAGGGTCTTGTTAGTGGACATGACTGAGGTAGGTTGTGTGCTCCTGACTTAATCCATGGAGGGACATCGCAGTTAGAAAGGGACAGCAGCTACTGTGTAGAGCTGTCCTGGCCTTGGACTCTGTCTGGTAGTCACGTTTGCATCTTTATGACCAACACATTTGATAGAAACAACTCAGTGGGGGAGAAGACTTATCTTGGCTCAGGATTTCAGAGAGGATCAGTTCACAGTATCAGGGTTGCTAAGCTTGGGGTCACAGTCTATACCCCAGGAAGTCAAGTTCAGCCAAGTGTTCTTGAGAAGCCAATCAAAACAGCAAAGTTAGTAGTAAAAGGCAGAACAAGGAGCCTTACTTCATGTGGCCACCATGGGGAAGAGGAGCAGAGAGACCCAGGGACATCCCTTAAGTTTATCGTCAGGGTCATGCAGTGAGGTCAAAGTTGAAATAGAGAGCACGGCAATGCACGGTTAAGAGGTTCTGGTTAAGGTGTGGGGCTGCCCACCGTTGACCCATCAACATCTGGGCTCAGTCCCGTTCTATAAGGTGGTCTGACAAGTCGTAAACCTTTTTCCAGAGATACTTTCCTCCTCTAGCTGGCAATGTTTACTTCCCCAAGTGTGAGATTTCTGGGGAAATCACTGTTTTAGTTTTGGTAAGAGCACCCATTGTTTCAAGAGAGTCAGAATGAGAACAGCGTCTCTTGAGAATATCTTCATTTTTGCCGGGCCATTTATTGCCAGGACGGCATGATGGAGTAGGAGGCCGAAGTGTATGGGGAGCCTGGGAATGGGGGCATGCTGGGTGTTGTGTTAATGGGGGCAAGGCTGGGTGTTGTGTTAACTGTTTCCAGGGAGACATGAACAAATGTCTATCCACCCCTGATGGGGCACCAGGGACAAACCAAAGTATGATTTCACCAAAATTCTACTTGGTGAGCCAGCCAGCTTGTTGGGTTTACTGATAAGAGCATTGTCAAGGGCAAGAGTTGCTCACAGGAGTGGGACTGAGCACGGAATAGCTGCACCACTGCAGAGCATCATGGTAATGGTGATGGAGTGGGACCTCATGGAAGCTACACCATGGAGTTCCCTTTCAGACAACCCCCCCCTTCCTGTTTGCATCCGCCAAGCTGTGGGAGGAAAAGAGGAAGGAAAGGCTGGAATCTCAGGCGAGGGTCCAGTCACCCTCCCCTCCCCCCTTCTTCTAGGGGATGCCAGTGGTCCAGTTATCATTACCACACACCTAGCTGTAACTATTGTTCTATTTAATTGGTTGCCTTTGCTGCCAGGCCAGGATAATCACTACTGAAAAACAAAGGCAGGGGGATTTCTGTCAGTTCAAAGCCAGCCTGGGCTACACAGTTGAGAACTTATTTCAAAAACAAACAAACGTTTTAAAAATAATACAAAGGAAGCAAAACCAAGCAGAAACCAGAGTGTGTGGGACAGAGAGTTATCACATCACTGTGGGAATTAGGAAACAGAGAAAGTTTGGTTGGCACTGGAGGCTGTATATCATCCTCTAGGAAGCTGTCTATTTCCCACCCGTGTTCTCCATTTCCTGAAAGTTCCACAAGCTTCCAAAATAGCACTGCCCTTTGGGACCAAGCATTCAATCACACCAGACTGTGGAGGACAGTTCATGCTCAAATCATAACAGAAAGGAGGACTTAGGAGACAGAAGTCTGGCTGGCCAGGTGGTTCAGGGAACATAAGTTCTTGCTGCTAAGACCCATGCTCTCATACATGCAAAGCAAATAGACAGATGAGTGATAGATAGATAGATAGATAGATAGATAGATAGATAGATAGATAGATAGATAGATAGGTGCAATAGAACATTTTTCAAAAGAAGCACATTGTATTAGAGAATCTTTAGTTTGGACTAAGAGAGCAACAACATTCTAGTTCACCCAAGGGGCCATCAAAGAATTGAGGGCAGGCAGGGGTGGGTGTGAAGGTAGCTGAGAAAGTGGGAGGAAGGCCAAAAGCAAACTGTGTGTGTATGTGTATGTGTGTATCCCCATCTGTCCATCTGTCTGTCTTGTGGGTGTTGGGAGGGACAATGGGTGGGTGGACATGAAGTGCTAGGGTGAGATCGAAGAGAAATAATGAGCATGTGTGGGGTGATGGCCCTCTGGGGATGCCTCAGCTTCTCTCCGTGTTCCCTCCCTCCGTCCCTCCCTCCGTCCCTCCTTCCCTCCCTCCTTCCCTCCTTCCCTCTATAATGCTTATCTGGAGCCAGCTTGGCTTTGCACCCATCAGCACTGGTGTGGGAGACAGAGGAGCATAATGAATGCTTTAGATGCCTGATGCTGGACTATCTAGACTCCATTGTGCTAGAGTGGGCAGATTTCAGGGTTTTTTTTTTCTTTTTCTGCCCTAAGAGCAAACAGCTGTTCTCCCTCACAGAAGCAGATAAGATGAGGGCTTAGCTGGAAGAGAGGAGGATTTATTGAATTTGATGAAGGATTTCCTGGCTATGAAAACACAAAGAGAAATATGATCTTTGCAATGGGATGTCTAGAAGGAATTGGAAATCTCATTTCTGTGATGCTAAACCGAGGCAGGGGGAGAAGCACCCAGAGTGCTGTGGCTTAAATACGCTCCTCCTCAGCAGATACAGTCACGTTGATTGCTGTTACTTGTCACTGTGAGAAAGTTCCTGACAGGAACACCTTAAGGGGAGAAGGTCTACTTTGGCTCATGGTTTCAGATGGATTTCGGTCCACCATGGTAGAGAGAGGATAGGGTATCAGAAGCATCTTTCTCTATGGTTGCGTAAAACTATAACCGGGTTGTTGTTAGTTGTTTTCCGGCATTGCTGAGATTATTCCTTGGTACAGACAAAGATAATTAACGAGGAACAGAAGACCAAGTCACAGAGAAAGAGGAAAGCCACAGCTTTAAGCCTTTGGGATGGTAGGGGCCTTAAGGGCAGCCAATCTGCCAGAAGGATGCTGACTTTGGTATTGTACAGAGTCCCTGGGTCCTTCCCTTTTCTCATTGGTCCTGTTTGGATGCATTCCTTATATTTTCTCCAATTATCCAACTCCCTCTCTCTTAACAGGGTCTTACACAGCTCAGACTGGCCTCAAACTCATTATGTAGTCAAGGATGACCTCAAAGTTCTGATCCTCCCACTTTCCCCGCCCATGTAGTGGGCTTGCAAAAGTGTTGTTTCTGGCGTATTCTCCAGAGCCTCTGTGGTAAGACCCTCTTGCTAATTGTACATCTCTACACTTATCTAAACAGGTTAGACTAGATGGCATCTTTTCATTCTGGTATTCCCACCCCCAGCATCCCTTTTTGTCCTTCATCTATGGTACAGCTGGAGGCTGATCCTCTCTGGTTCTGTTGCCTGTCAACTCCAGTAGGGTTGGGTGGTTGGATAACACATTGATGTGCCCGGTCTGGCGGACCAGTGAGCAGCAGCCATTGTCCCATCTCCATCTTCACAGTGTTGGGATTGTAGGCATGTGCCGCTTTAGTTTCCTCTTTAAGTAGGTCCCAGTGATCTGAATTCATGCATAGAAAATACTTGACTACTAGAGCTATCTCCCTTGGCCCCCACATAACTTTTAAAAAATAAACAGTCTCTGACCCTGTTGCAACTCATCTAGTGAGGGCTTGGTGGATGATCTTGTAGGTCCCCTCTTGTCTCAGGTAAGCTGTGAGTCAAGATAATGAGCTTGAGTCTGTTGCTTGTTTTATGTCTAAACATCTTCAGTCATTTATACGTTTACATTGTTTTCTCTCATTGCCATGGCCTTGGTAAACAAATTGGAGGAAAACTTTCACCCTCTTTATTCTCCTACTGATGAAAAGCTTCCAAGTGTTGCCCAATGTGGGAGATACAAAACCAAAACAATGGCAACAAGAAAACACTTGGGCTTTCATTGTACTGTGCAAAGAACAAAGAATAAATCTAGTTCTGTGGAAGATGAAATGGTCTTTTCTCAGTTGGCTCCTCATGGTAGGGAATATGAGAGGAAGGAAGGAACATAAAAATGTGGTTGATTGTCTTCTTTGCAGGGAGGGATTGGAGTCACACACACACACACACACACACACACACACACACACACACACACACAGCCAGAAAAGAGTCATAGTATGGGCACTTAGCTCTACATGGGTTCTGGCAGAGGTTGTTTGAAGGGCACATGGCTTCTGGAAAAATTAGAACATGAGTGGCAGGGGAGATAGCTTAGTCAGGAAAGTGCTTGTCTTGTATGCATGAGAATCAGAGTTCAATCCTCGGGAACCCATGTAGAAAATGAACAAAAAACATGTGTCGGGAGATGTAGTTCAGTGGCAGAGTGATTGCCTAGCATGCACTCCATCAAGAAACAAACAGAGCACATCACAGAGGGGTCTCTGGGGTTCACTCCCCAGCCTTCTCTACTTGGTGAGCTCTACTCTGGTGAGAGATCTTGTCTGGCAAAATAAGGCGGACGGCATCTGAGAAATCATAGTAAAGGTTGAACTCTGGTGCCACATGCCACTGCTCATAAGTGCATGTCTACCTGGGTACACACACACACACACACACACACACACACACACACACACACACACACACACGCACACACACACACATGCACACACATATGCACACATGCATGCAACTGCTCACAAATGCATGTTTACCTAGGTGCACACACACACAGACACACACAGCCATGCAGCTGTGTATAAGTACATGCTTACAGACACTCATGCACACACACACATGCAGCTGCACACAAGTGCATGTTTATCTGGGCACCCACACATACACATGCACATGCACACACACATGCATGCTCATGTTCACAAATACACACATGCATGCACAACTTGTTTATGAATTAGCTTACACATTAGAAAGGTGTTTTGCTAATCATCTTTCTGTTACTAAGAGAAAGATATCTGAGAAAAGCAGCTTAAGAAAGGAAAGGATTTTCCTTTGTCTCCTGACTTGGGTCTCTTCACGGGCACTTTGTTTCTTCGATGTGGGTGCGTACTAAGGAGAATCATGGCAGAAAGTTGTGATAGAGTAAAGCTGTTGATTTCGTGGCATCCAGCAGAGCGAGCAGAGCGAGCCATGAAGATGAATAAGAAGGAAGTCAGTCATGGCCACTGAGATGGCTCAGTGCGTGTACATGCTTGCTGCCAAGCCTGGTGACATGAGCCACATGGTAGAAGGAGAGAAACTGACTCTTGGAAGTTGTCCTCTCACCTCTGCATGCATACCTTGGCATGAATTTGGGAGCATACACACACACACACACACATACACACACACACACACACACACGAGAGAGAGAGAGAGAGAGAGAGAGAGAGAGAGAGAGAGAGAGAGAGAGAGAGAGAGAGAGAGAGAGATACGTTGTAAAAATGTTTTAAGAGAGTCCTGTCGTCATAAAGGACCACCCAGCCACAGGTCATAATGAAAATACCTTAAGCTCGGCCTTCCCACAGCAACCACCAGTCAAAATAATCTCTCCCAGACCTGGCCTTGAGCCAACATGATCTTGGAAACCCCTTCAGTGACTCCTTCATTTGACCTTAGGCGGGGTCAAGTTGATAGCTGAAACCAATTAGAGGTTGATCAGAAGCTTGTGGGAGGTGCATTGCGGCAGATCTTACTGAGTCTTAGATCCAGAGTCAGGAGGCCTGTGTGGGCCTGAGATTGCATGTTCATAGCAAGTCCCCAGGAGATGTCCGTGTCCATGGTCCAGGGACCACATACACCAGAGAGCATCTGAACTAAGGAGCCGGATGTCTGCTATGTGCCAGACACTGATGCTCAGTCAAGGAAAGCCATGGATATGCCTTTCCTCAGATTGCTTCCTTGACAAATTATTCAAATGCTCATCTCTCACCTCATAGCTAATACGAGAATAAATACTCTTACTTCACAGGGCCACTGTGAGAACTCAGTGACACTGAGTCACAGACCTTTGCTAGAGTGGAAAGACACATCCTCAGATCTTTGGAAGTTCCAAGACTGCAAATACCATTAAAACATGTCATTTTATTCATAAAATTTAGTTATGCATAAGTTAAAAAAAAACCTAAGTGATCCCTTATAGCCCCTAATGATTCTTTAAATATGGGATTGGAGCAAATAAAATAAGTTTTGATGGAACATTCATTGAACAATTTCAGAATTGCTTCCCCTTGGAACCTTACTGGGTATTTAGTTCTAGGCAATGATTAAATTTGGTATTTTATACTTGGTTTTATCTAACACTCCTTTTTCACACGCTATTTATCTCCATTGCTTGTATCTGCGGTTGACTTGAAAATGTGATTTTCATCCTCCCCATAAAGACACAAAATAAGCTATACAAATGCTATGGAAGAGTTGGCATTGGCTAGAGAAAGCAATAAGTCAACGTCAAGACAGAGGTGCTGGCCCTGGGGAGATGGTCCAGGGAGTTAAATGCTTGCTGAAAGTAGGGCATGGGGATCTGAGTTCAGATCCCCTGCGTACCCATGCAAAGCTGGGAAGTATAATCCTAGGACGCCCATGGTGACATCCCTTGAAGCCCATGGCAGGCTAGCCTGGTGTACACCCCAATGAACAAGATAACCTGCCTCTTTTAGGAAGAGACTGACACCTTCTGACCTCCACACATGTGCCAAGGTACAAGTGCACCTGCATTAATAATTAACACACACAAACACATGCGTGAATACACAGACACACACACACACACACACACACACACACAAGAACAGAAGCAACGAGCAATGCCATTAGCTCTCACATCTGTTAATATGCCAATCTCTTGCACCTGTGTCACCCAGTAGCACAAACCATTTTTCCATGTTGCATTCTGGGTAAGTAATACTTTTTGTCATCCTTTTAAGCTTCTCCTGGGAAAGGCTTTGCCATAGCCTTAGGACTGAGGTATTGATCCTTGACATGGCTGTGCCCATGTCAAACACTACATGTTCCCTTGGGAATTCACTAGCTCCCTACAGAAAATCACAAGCTTGGATCACAAACACGATGCTGCAAGTCTTATGGTTCACTATTGACAAACGTGGTTTCATGTGCAAAGGTTATTAAAATACTTTGCAAATTACTCTCAGACTACATATGTGCGGTGTCTTGTGTGTGTGTGTGTGTGATGTGTGTGTTCATGTGTGTGCGGATGTGCCTGTGTGCAGATGTGCCTGTGTGCAGAGTCATGGGCATATGTATACATATGTAGACCAGAGTTCAACCTTGGGTACCATTTCTTAGAATGACATTGATTCTGTTTTTTAAGAAAAGGTGGCCTGGAGCTAGCTGGTCTGGCTAGGTTTATAGACCAGCAAGCACCAGATGTTTGTCTGTCTGCCTCTCTAGTGCTGAGATTACAAGCATGGATCACCATGCCCTGCTTTCATGTGGCTTCTTGCTGTATATCGGTTTTCTCAGAATTGAAACATTCCCTCCAGGAATGAGGGTGGAGGCTTATGAGACTCCAGAATTGAACAAACTTTACATGCCTGGGAAAGTTAAAACTCACAAGATTCACCAGGGCCATCCCTAAGGTTGTAGAAACAGTAAATAATGAGCAGGGAAGGAGACTCATCGACTGAGCTTTCTAGATGAGACCATCCCATCTGTAAAGGGCAAAGAAGCTCCAGGCTGCAGCTTTTGTGAGTTGTAACCAGTGCTGGAGCCAGCTATGAATCATCTTTCTGCCCATAAACAAACCCTTACCCCTGTCTTGGCTAGTAACCCCAATAAGGTTCTGATTCACCAAACTGCTCTTTGGTGTAACCATTACCTTGGTCTGTCCTGGGTTTCCTATCTGGGAGGAGTGCATATGTGTATGCTGTATCTTCCCAGGAAAGTGTCACACAATAATCTTGGGGATTGTTAACAGCAGGGATTAGGAACATCAGGTCCTGAGGCTTCTGCAACAGGCACTTTAGAGTGTGAGCTAGTTCAGCTCAGCATGACATGAACATCTTGAGCAACAAGTGCCTTTGGTAAACACTGTGTGCACTATTTTTTTTGTTTTGATGAGTTGAGTGGTTGGCTTGGGATTTGTAGCACAATTTCAAGCACACTTAACATATATTATATATGTTAACATATATAATATATGTTAAGATATGGCTATCCCTACAATATATATATATTGTAGGGATAGCCATACATGAGTCAGTGTAGCATACCCTTGCAACCTCAGAAATCAGGATGGTGATACAGAAGGGTCATGAGTTTGAATCCAACCTGAAGAACATAGATCCCTACCACACATAAAGCCACCAAACCAATAGATCAGAAGAGATTCATAAAATTATCTTCAAGCTAAGCAACGAATTCCACAATTATCAGCATTGCTTTCATGTACTGTGAGAGTCTACATAATTTCCCTGTGGTAGAATGCAGAGAAATCAAAACGATAAACAAGATCTCCCAATTCATTGGAGCACAAAATTTAAATCTGTGCTTGCTAACAATATTTCAATTTCTGGGGAAAATTTAACATGGAGAGACTGAATAATTATATTTCCATCTTTGCTCTGGGAGAAGTCTGTTTATTTATTGCTTTGGCAAAGAATGCTAAAAACCTGGACCTCTCCAGTGTGATATTTACCTTTGTCAAATAAATTTATTGCTTAACATCCTCTTGATTTGATCTTATAAAATACTCATTAACTATTCACTCTACGTCTTAGAGCGAAAGAAATCTAGCAGCAGACTTAGACTTTGTGAATAGCATTTTTTTAAGATTAATTTTTATTTTTTGTATTTATTTTCGTGTTGGGGAAGGGGCAGAGTGGGCATGAATGCAATGCCTACTGAAGCCAGAAGACGGCATTGGAATCCATGGAGCTAGAGGTAGAGTTTCAGGCCGCTGAGCTCCTCTAATGTGGGTGCTGGGAACTCAACTCTGGTCCTTTGACAGAGAAAATCAAGAGCTCTTGGCCACTGAACCATCTCTCCAACCCCCATCACACAGCACATTCTCAAGTAAGAGGAAATGAATATGAAAAAGTGCTAATAATTAATAATCACTGTGTGTTGGTTTCACAAAATATCTTCACATCTTTGACCTGCTTTGGTGACATCCCAGCACTTGGAGTCAAGAGAGGAAGTTGTCTCTGTGAAATGGGGTTTGAATATGAAATGCCTCCCATAGGCTCATGTCTTGACAGCTTTCTCCCCAGCTGATAGTGATTCTAAAAAGTTTAGATGATAGGACCTAGTGTGAGGAAATAGGTTACTGAAGGACAGTATTGTTGGGGTACCTGGTCCACTTTCTGCCCTACACTGTGCTCCCCACTTCTGATGGGATAAGATATTCTCATTCACCCTATTTTACTGCCATCATATTTTGTCCAAACACATAAAGCCAAGAAACCACAGACTAGCCCCTCTGGGACTGTGAGTGAAATATATTTTTCCCTTTTAAGTTATTTATATTAGGTAACTTGATTCTTAGCAAGGCAAAGCTAATAGGGTATATTTTCCCATATATTTGTTTTTAATCATGTTGATGGTATGCAACTCCTGGGCACTTACTCCTTTTAATGGAAAAACCTGTTAACTCAAACTTAACCTAAAGGAGATGTATTTTCACACTCAGCGTTAGAGGAAAATAAATGAGACTCAAATGAGTAATACATCAAAATGCAGAACATTTTACCTTTCTGGTGAATCACACATCACACTGTTCATTTCTCAACTCTGTCTTAAGCATCTGTGGCATCATGGTGGTCTTCTCCATCAACAGCTAGAATTTTGAGACTGCATTGGGTGGATATTAAGTATCCATGTGTCTCTGAACACATTGATTTTGTTCTTGTACCTTCAAAACACGAGTAATAATAGTAATACTTGGTGGAGTTGTGTTGGGCAAGAATTGAATGATATTATAACGACTGTGTCCTGGTTACTTGTCTCTTTGCTCTGACAACATAACTAGCAAAAGCAATGTAAGGAAGAAGAGGGTTACTTTGGCTCACAGTTTGAAGAGGTGCAGTCCATCATGGCGGTAGATACACAGCATCAGGAGTGTGAGGGATCTGGTCATTACATCCAGAGGAGGCAGGAAAACGAGTGTTGGTGTTCGGCTAGCTTTCTTTCTTCCCTTTTGCCACTTTTATATATTACTACACTTCTTCATTCTTATTGCTCTGTGAATTTTGTTGTGTATTTTGGTCATATTTACTCTCCATTCCTCCCAATTCCGTTCTCTCTTACCAAGAAACCTGATTGTATCCTGTTTTTTTCTCCCATCAAGTCCAATTTTTGCAGCCCATATATTCTTGGGTGGGTACCCTTCAGCAGGAATCAGATCCTTAAAGAAAACTTAGGTATTAATTGCCAATAGCTCATAGCAAGGGGTGGGTCTTGTGCATGCTGTCCAAACTATTGTGAGTTTGGGTGTGTAACTGCCCTGCTATATCCAGGAAATACTGTTTCCTTATAGACATCCTCCACCTCTGGGTCCTACAGTATTCCCAGTTCCCACTCTCCCAGCTTCCACACTGATCCCTGTGACTTTGGAGGAGGGGGTAAGATACAGATATTCTTGTTTAGTGTTTAGCCTTTCATAGGCTGTTTATATGTGGTCTCCATGTAAGTTCCCAGTTTCTCCTAAATACAGAGGAAAAAGTGACTCAGAGATTTGTGAGAGATATATGCCTGGACGAAGTTGAGGAAATACTTGTTTCAGACACAAAAGTGAAGGTGCTTCCAACAAACTCAGCAATAAAAATAAATAATAGTACTTATAATGACATGACAATTATCTAGGGTTGGGGAAGTAGCAGTCAGTAATGGGCTTGTCATTCAAACCTAAGGGCTTCAGATCCCTAGTGTAAAATCAAGATGTGGTGGCACGTGTCTGACTCCAGGAATGGAGATAGGCAGATCTCTGAAGTTTGGTGGCCAGATAGTCTAGCCAAATAAAAGTGAGCTATAGTTTCAGTGGGAGACCTGTCCCCCAAAATAGAAAGGGAGATATCTGAAGCCAATCTCTAGCTTCCACATGTACATGCACTAGCATGTACATCTATTACACATATTACACACAACACACAAATATGTTAATAAGTAAATAACACACACATGCTAATAAATGAATGAATGAATTAATAAATAACCTATGGAAAATTGTGATGAACAAAGTATTAATGATTTAACTATTTAAAAACTACATGTATTTATTCTCTCTCTCTCTCTCTCTCTCTCCCTCTCCCTCTCCCTCTCCCTCTCTCCTCTCTCTCTCTCTCTCTCTCTCTCTCTCTCTCTTTTTCTCCTCTCTCTGTATGTGAGTGAGTGTGTGTGTGTGTGTGTGTGTGTGTGTGTATACCTCCTTGGGAAGCACTGAACTTTCCTGCTCCCATATCCATGATGCAGTGTTGGCATAATCCATATTATGCTTGTGTTAAGAAGGTAACTAAAGTTGCTGTGTACTAATGACATGATGGCTGTTTCATAACAACATGATCACATTTCCCAGCCCTCTTCCCTCACCCCCAGCTCTCGTGTTCATTCTTCTGCCTCTTACCATCGTCCCTGAGCCTTGGAGGGGGTTGATATAGACACCCAATTTAGGTCAGTTTCACATTTGCAATTAATTTGACTAGATTCCAGTCTTTTCTCTGGTCCCTCGAACACTCTATTTTCAAACTTATGCAAACGGATTGTGAAACAATTCAAAGTTTATTACCTGGTGCCCCCATCAGCAGTTTGCTTCTTTTTAGGGGGGTATTAAGAAGGAAGAGTGATGGACATAGATGAAGAACAGTTCTAAGAAGTTTGGATACCCGTGGATCCATGCCATTGGGTAGAGTAGGGCCAGTGATGTTGCAGCCTCTAAGAGTTCCTTTGTGACTGCATGCTGAGATTATAACAGGTGCTGTGTAGAAGCACACATGTTAATATACCCATCACAGCCAGAAAGGCTGTGGGCAAAAGTTGACTTAGAGAAAGGCTGGGAGGATTTCCCAAAATGACTAACACAAATACGTTCTCAGTGCATGATTTATTGAGTATATCTGATAGTCGTGTACATTATTTTAAAGGAGATTTTCATGGATTATAGCTTTATTTAGTTACACAAGGTTAGCATTTTCACCTCCTCTTCTAATAAAGGATAAGTCTTGGGCTCAGAGATTTTAATAACAGAAATAACTAAAGGTGAATGATAGGAAGTGACTAAGGTTGCATATTTAGTTAAAATTTTTACAGGGTCTCCTGTAACGTAGGCTAGCCTCAAACTCACTGTGTAGCTAAGAGTGGCCCTTGAACTGATCATTCTGCCTCCAGCACCTCCTGAGTTCTGAGGTTACAGCCATGTACTACCCTGCCTAGCTAAACTGGCTACTCAGTGCATCTCAGGCTCCATCCATCTGTCTCTGTCTCCTCAGTCATGAAATTACAAGGTTCTGATTATTGAACTCATGTTGAGTGACAGACACTTTATCAGCTGAACTATTGCTCCATCCCCTCGTCTTCCATATTCTCTTAAAACTCAGTCACAGTCCTCTTTATGAGTTCAGAATAAATTTCAGGGAAACTCTTGAAGCACTGATATGGTGAAGAGTAAAGGAGATTAGATTGAATACAGGGGTAATGAGAATATTAAATTGGTCTAAAAACTCGACCCTTTTTAGGAGCTGTAAGCAACTGATAAATTTAAAAAAATATTTTTTTTCCATTTTAATTCTTAAAAGAAATCCTTATTGGGTTGTCCTCATAAACTGCAATTATTTTTAAATAGCACTAATGAATAATTTAAAGACCCACTGGGTTAGGCAATTAGTTTTAAGTGTGGATTAATTGCTTTCTTTATAATATTCCATATTTGCTTTTCTGGCATACTACAGACAGATATTTCATCCTCTTTAAAAAATATTTTATGTTTTCTAAAGTGTTCTGATAGGTGTGAGCAGATGCTGCTATCATAAAATGTGATGGCGTCATCTTCCCTGTGTTTGGGGAACTAAGGCAACCATGGGATTGTCTCCCCTCTCCTTCAACATTAGTAGTCAGGGTATATGGTACAGTTTAGATCTGAAGCATCTATCAAGATTTATGTGTAGTAGAATTACTTCCAAGGTAACAGTGTTCTGAGGCAGAGCTTTGGGGGAATGAATTGGATCTTAAGAGTTTCAGCTTCATGAGAAGTTAATCCTCTAATAAAATCATAGCTTCTCCTTTTCCTCTCCCTCCTCCTTCTCTTCTCTTTTACTCCATTTCTTCTTCATCCTCCACCTCCTCTATTTTCTTCTCATTTCTAGCAAGTTCCTGAGGCTCTCTAGCCTTTAGACTCTACCCCCAGCCATCCCCAATACTCAGAACATTGAATTGGATTGAGATATATTAACAGTAACTCGAGATATCTCGCTTTCGGATGAGCTGTTATGGGACTTTATAATCCCCATAATCATGTGACCCAGTTTTCCTAATAAATCTCGTGTAAATTTCTTATGGAGTCACTTTGAGAACCTTGGGACACACTGTATTCATTCTTTTGTTCTTCACTGTGGTAAATACTTGACTAAAGCTGCTTAATGAAAGAAGGGTTTATTTCATGGTTGGGAGGGGCCAGTCCATCGCGGCAAGAAAGGCAAGTGGTCTGTGGTCAGGAAACTTAAAGCAGCTGGTCTAAAGGCGAAAACTTTGAGCAAGAGCAAGGTCAGGCTTACAGAACTCTCAAAGGTGCACTCCTGTCACCCAATATATGACAGCCATGCTTTCCTCTCCAAAGACTGAGTCTAAGTGTTTAAGTGCAAGGGTCTGGGGGTTTGGTGTTTCATACTTAAAACAGCCTACATCTTAGATAAAAGCATCCCTTAACTTACCTGACTGTCTCTACATCTTCATCAGTTCTCTGTTCTTGCCTTAATAAGACCTCTTTGAATGATGTAGCCTCTTTAACCGTTTCATAGCTGTTTTGAAAAATATACAGGGTTGGAAAGATTGCATAGCAGTTATGAGCATGTCCTGTTCTTGCTATATCACCTGAATGAACTTTCTCTCATGTGTTCTGTCCTACTTAGCTTCACACAAGAGTCTTCTGAAAGGATCACTGAGGAAGTGCCCAGAGCAGGTTGGCTTGTGACAATGTCTGTTAAGGATTATCTTGATTGATAATTGATGCAAAAGCCGCCAGCCCACTGTGGGCAACACCATCCCTAGGCAGGTTGGATTGCACTGTATAAAAAAGCTAGCTAATATGTTCTAGAAAGCCAGAGAGTGAGCCAGGAAGCTTTCCCTATGGCTTCTAGTCCAGTTCTTGCCTTGACTTCCCTAGGTAAAAGATTTGACTGAGAAGTGTAAGCCAAGTAAACCTTTCCTTCTCAAGTTGATTTTGGTCATAGTGTTTTATCACAGCAACAGACATGTTAAGTAGAATTGGTACGCACAAGTTACTTAACATTTTATATCTATTTTTGTTTTATTGATTCTGACTCTCTGGGTAACATCTTAAATAACAAAGAGCATTTTTCCTTAAATAGTATTTCAAACATCGTAGAATGATGGGGGTTGAAATTTCTGTGTTCTGACCTTGGTCTTGACCCAGTGTGGCTTGTAGGTGGGGCAAAAGGAAGTGGATAATATTTTAATTATCCTACTATAATAATAATAATAGTCTTACTATTTTTGTTTCCTAAGGACATCATGGCATGATGTTCTTTATGCCATGATGTAGCCTCTATATGTTTAACACACAACTTTTCATTGCATGTTAAAAAATATGCAAAATTCAAAATAAGTCAAGGATGCAAGGAGTGTAGACCATCCGCATCCCTTGGAGGCCCAGATGCATTCAATACAGGGAATATATTTTGTAATCATTCATTCAAAGTTTCCATTATGTTGTATTAGTTACTTTTTTCATTCTGCAACAAAATATCTGATAAAAATCAATTTAAGAAAGGAAGATTATTTGTGTTCATGCTGAAAGAAGGAAGAAAGATCACCATGGTGGGGAAGTCATGTTGGGGGGGAGGGGGGAAGGGGGGAGAACTGATGGAGCTGGTCACACTGCATCTGCCATCAGGTAACAGAGTGGACAAAACAAGTAGGGGCCAGGCAGACCAAAAACACTCAAGACTCTCCTTCAGTGACTCATTTCCTCCAGGAGAACACTGGCCTCCTCCTAAAGTACTGCTTCTCAATCTGTGGGTCAATGACTCCTTTGTTGGTCAAATGACCTGTTAATAGGGCTTGAAGAGCAGATATCCTGCACATCAGATATTTACATTATGATTCATAACAGTAGCAAAGTTACAGTTATGAAGAAGCAATGAAATAGTTTTGCGGTTGGGGGTCACCATAACATGAGGCACTGCATTCAACTGTGGTGGCATTAGGAAGGTTGAGAACCACTATCCTACAGCTTCCACACTCATTCAAAAGAGTGCCACCAGCTAGAGGCCAAGTGTTCAAAAACACAAACCAGCAGGGAACACTTCAAATTCTAACTACAACAAATGTGAAGCTGCAATCAAATTGGAGATTTTGCCCAATAGATAGGCAAATAATTTCTGTCTGATTGAAGAGAGCCCCCAAATGAGGGTTTGAGGATCCATAAAACTTTAAAAGTGTGTGTTTTTAAATCTAACTTTAAAAAAATCTTATCCTAATATTTTTTTTGAAAGCTAATTTTTAAATACCCAGCTCCTCAGATATTCTTTGAACTAATCTTAACATATCATTAATGAATAAATTGTATAAGATCTTTGACACATGTTCGTTTTATATTTACACGGGAGTCAAGATATTATCATTTTGAAAATTATGGTTTCTGTAGGCTTCTCTACAGCAATGCCCAAGTGGTTGAACATGACAGATTCAGTTAAACTACATTGCTTGAAAAATGCATGTGGGGCTGAGGAGCCCCCAGCCCCTCACTGGGGGATTCTAGGCAGGGGCTCTACCACTGAGCCACACCCCCAGCCCCTCCCTGGGGGATTCTAGGCAGGGGCTCTACCACTGAGCCACGCCCCCAGCCCCTCCCTGGGGGATTCTAGGCAGGGGCTCTACCACTGAGCCACGCCCCCAGCCCCTCATTGGGGGATTCTAGGCAGGGGCTCTACCACTGAGCCACGCCCCCAGCCCCTCCCTGGGGGATTCTAGGCAGGGGCTCTACCACTGAGCCACGCCCCCAGCCCCTCCCTGGGGGATTCTAGGCAGGGCCTCTACCACTGAGTCACACCCCCAGCCCCTCCCTGGGGGATTCTAGGCAGGGGCTCTACCACTGAGCCACGCCCCCAGCCCCTCACTGGGGGATTCTAGGCAGGGGCTCTACCACTGAGCCACGGCCCCAGCCCCTCACTGGGGGATTCTAGGCAGGGGCTCTACCACTGAGCCACGCCCCCAGCCCCTCCCTGGGGGATTCTAGGCAGGAGCTCTACCACTGAGCCACGCCCCCAGCCCCTCCCTGGGGGATTCTAGGCAGGGGCTCTACCACTGAGCCACGCCCCCAGCCCCTCCCTGGAGGATTCTAGGCAGGGGCTCTACCACTGAGCCACGCCCCCAGCCCCTCCCTGGAGGATTCTAGGCAGGGGCTCTACCACTGAGCCACGCCCCCAGCCCCTCACTGGGGGATTCTAGGCAGGGGCTCTACCACTGAGCCACGCCCCCAGCCCCTCCCTGGGGGATTCTAGGCAGGGGCTCTACCACTGAGCCACGCCCCCAGCCCCTCACTGGGGGATTCTAGGCAGGGGCTCTACCACTGAGCCACACCCCCAGCCCCTCACTGGGGGATTCTAGGCAGGGGCTCTACCACTGAGCGACGCCCCCAGCCCCTCCCTGGGGGATTCTAGGCAGGGGCTCTACCACTGAGCCACGCCCCCAGCCCCTCCCTGGGGGATTCTAGGCAGGGGCTCTACCACTGAGCCACGCCCCCAGCCCCTCACTGGGGGATTCTAGGCAGGGGCTCTACCACTGAGCCACGCCCCCAGCCCCTCACTGGGGGATTCTAGGCAGGGGCTCTACCACTGAACCACACCCCAGCCCCTCCCTGGGGGATTCTAGGCAGGGGCTCTACCACTGAGCCATGTCCCCAGCCCTTCACTGGGGGATTCTAGGCAGGGGTTCTACCATAGAGTCACACACTAAGCCCCTCACTGAAGGATTCTAGGCAGGTGCTTTATCATTGAGCTACGTTATTTAGAGGGGATGTTTATAGTCTCTGATTTTGTTTCATTTTGTTTTGGAGGCAGAGTTTCATTCTGTAATTCTGGCCATCCCAGACCTCAGTATATAACCCAGCCTGGCCCTGTGCCATCTTCCTGCCACTGTTTGTTGATTTCTGGATTGCATGTGTGTATCAACATGCCTAGCTATTTTGAGGCTTTTGATTTCATTTGTTTGAGTCAGGGTTTCCATCTCCAGCCCACGTTCACCTAAAATTCACTATGATGTCAGGGCTGGTATCAAACTCATAGCAATCCTCCTGCTTCAGTCTCTCAAGCTGTGACATGACAGATATGAGTCACCATACCCACCCAGTCAATTGATTTTTGACAAAAAGATCTAAGGATGACAATATGTAACCTGTTCTCTTAAAATTTTACATTTATTTATTTTGTGAGTGTCTGTGCACATGTGGGCCAGGGAACACCTACCAGCAGATGTGTGTGGGTCAGAGGACAACCTGCAAGCATCAGTTGCCACATGGGTCCTTAGGGATCAAACTCAGGTTGCCAGTGATGGTGGAAAGCATCTTCGCCCTCCAGGCCATCTTGCCAGTACACAGAATCCATTGAACCAATGCCATAACAACTGACTATCATAAGCAAGAGAATGAGTCTTAATTCATATCTTTCAACATATACAGAAATAGGTCTTAGAAACTAACTATTAAGACCAAGCTAAAAACTTCTGGAAGAAAGAAGAAAATGTTTGTCATCCTGAGTGAGACACAATACCAAAACCACAATCCTTAAAAGATTAAAAAATAAATAAAGATGAATTGCACTCTCTCAGAAGCAAAAACGTTTGCATTCAGAAGGGAATATTCAAAGAATGAAAATACCAACCACAGAATTGCACAAAACACTCAGAAACATGTATCTTTAATGACGTCTTGCCTTCAGGATACATACCCCTCAAGACCTAACCAGACAGAGATCAAAAAGTTTGATTAAAACATGGTGAGAAACAGAGGTCCAGGGAAATGACTCAGTTGGTAAAAATTTTTGTCATGCAAACATAAGGGCAAGAGTTTGATTCCTTAGAACCCACATTAGAAAGCACCAATTATAATCCCAGCACTAGTGAGGTAGACACCACTGTATCCCTGAGTTCTCTGACCACCCATGCTAGCCCAATAGGTAATCTCTGAGCCAGTGAGAGAGCTTGTGTCAAAATCCAGGCAAGCAGGAGAGATCTTGGCTCAGTGGTTAAGATCACTGGGTCTTATTCTAGAGGACCCAGGTTCAATTCTCAGCACCCACACGGCAGCTCCCAACTATCTGTAACTTCAGTTCCAAGGCATCTGACATCCTCATACAGACATGCATACAGGCAAAACACCAATGGATGTGAAAATAAAAATAAAAAATATTTTTAAAAATCAGACAAGCAAACAAAATTAAGACAGAGATTAATTGAAGAGCAAAATCTAAGGCTCTCCTTTGACCTCTCTATGTAAGTATACATGCATATACATGCAGCTGCACACACTTATGTACCCACACACATGTAAACACACAAACACAAATGCACACAGTAATAAAAAAGACTTTAACAAACATTTTGTTGAAGAAGATGTTCAGTGGGTAAGCAGGCAGTAGTTATTGACAAGTTTAATCTCGGTTGCCAATTTGCTTGAGTCTGGGATCAACCAAGAGACATGTTTCTGTGTGCATCTGTTAAGACTGTTTCCCAGGAAGATAACAGAAGATGGAAGATCTGCCTGCATCGTGGGAAGCAGCTTCTAAAGCAGTGGTCCTCAACCTTCCTAACACTGCGACCCTTTAATACAGTTCCTCATGTTGTCCCAACCATACAATTATTTTGTGTCTGCTTCATAACTGTAATTTTGCTACCGTTATAGATTGTAATGTAAATATTGTTTGGAGGTTTGCCAAAGGAGTTGTGACACGCAGGTTGAGAAAAACTGAGCTAGAGGCTGTCTAGATACCAGAGTACTGGGGGAATAGATGATGTTTTTTTTCCTGGTTGCCTACATTTCCAGCATCTACTGTGATGCTGTCCATGCTGACACCCTTCACTAATATCAGATGCCAGCTTCTTTAGCCTTCCAGTGTTTATTGTGACTCTCTAGGCATCCTCTAGGCCCTTAGCACAAGGATGAAATTCCTGAGGTATCCAGCCTTAGTGAATGAACAGCTACTGGGTTCTCAGCTTCTCAGCATGAAGACAGCCATTGTTGGATTCCCTAGCCCTTATTGTGTAGGTTAGTCTAATAAATCCCTGTGTGTGTGTGTGTGTGTGTGTGTGTGTGTGTGTGTTCTGTTCCTATAGGAAACTCTACCTAATGAAGTAATTCATGCCAATTAAAAGCACTGTAGGGTGCTTGCCTAAAATCCTCCAGTGAGGTGCTGGGGGTGTTGCTCGATGGTCAAGCACTTGCTTATAACCCACCCCCTCCCCAGTGAGGTGCAAAAAGGTGTGACTTGGTCATTTGACACTTGCCTAGAATCTTTCTATAAGAGGATGGGGACATGCATGACTCAATGGTAGAATCCCCCAGTAAGGCCACAACAGGCTTGGTGGTAAAACGCTTGTGTAGCTTCCATGATGGCCCTGGTTCCAAAAGCCAGTACTGCCAAAGGGCTCTATCATTTCTCTTTACAAAGACTCAGGTGCTGTGCATCCTTTGTCTCTTTCCTTTTGTCTTGCTATGCCTCTGAATTAATTCAACACAGTTGTAGGAATTGCATGGGAAAATATTTAGTCAAATCAGGAGCCATGTTCAAGCTGCTCTCATTCAAGTTCCTGTAGCTGGCATGTTATTAGTTTAAATATTTCAAAGCCCGAACACTTCCTGGGAATGCCCTGGGGACTGGTCCTTTCCTTCCCTATCTACAATACATCCTTATGTTTAGAGCAAACAGCGATCCAACCCTCATAAATAGTTCATGCTGCTCTAATAAGGAATTTCTTTCTCTATTCTGAGATTATTGATCACTGTAATAAACGAGCCACTGTCATTCAACTTCATAATAAAATAGGTTTCTGCTTTGTTCCCATGCTTGCCTGGAGGTTCTATCGGCTGGAATTTGTCTTCAACAGGAAGGTCAGTGTTACAGTTTCATTGAAAAGATTGGACAGCAGAGGAGAAAAATTATTTCTCCTACTTGTTGCTGGGTTTGTGCTTGCCAGGAGATAAGGTTAATCAGAGAACAGAGTAAGAGCAAAATTATGCTGTCTGTAGAAAAGTGTACAGAGCTTTTTATAATAATCATATTAAACAAATAAACCACAGTTTAAAAAAGATAGGCATTGCATGTTTTCTTTCATGTGTTAATATATATACATACATATGTATGTATGTATATACATATATATTCATATAGGTAGATAATTAGGTGCATATGAAGTAGAACAGGGACCATTTGGAATGAGGAATGGGGTTAATAGGTTAAGGTAGAGAAGATGGGGGAACTGAAGGGGCATAGAAATGTAATAATTACCACTGCGAATTTGACTTGCTTAGAGTCAGCTAGGAGATGCATCTCTGGGCTTGTCTATGAAAGTGTTTATGGAAAGGTTTAATTGATTAGAGAAGACCTTCCAGGTCCAACTTGACTGCATAAAGGGGCAGTGTGACACAGTTCCTGCCCCTGGAGCATTGCCAGGGCATTGATCCCCACTTGTACCCAGAAGCTGATCTGTGGTCTCTTCTATTTTATTTTCGATCTCTCTTTCTGGGGAATATACTTCCCCTATTACTCAGAACTAATCACTCCATAATAAATGAAACAGATGCGGTTCCCAGGAATGAGGAATGGAGGTGGTCACGAGGCTGTGGAGGATGAGGAACAGGCCTTCCACTTGACCTTTAGGGCTATTGGGAAAGGACCTAGACAACATAACCACAGAGGTCATAAAAGCCTGCATGGTCCTTTGTAGAAATTGCTCATTGTGAGACTTGGCCTTGAACTTGGAATTATATGAGGAGATACAAGTACCCTCCGATCCAATGGCATTAACCAGTCAGAGTGAACTTGGAGACACCAAGGATAGAGAGTTGAAGTGGTCTCAGGAAGAAAAGGCATGGGTAGGAAAAGAAGGAGGAATCCATAGAAAATAAACAAGCAATAGATGAGAGAAAGGTTTGTATACAATCTAGAAACAAATAGTATTAGAAGGAGAGTACATGAGGCTATGGAATTGCTAAGATAGGAAACAGAGTTCAGAGAATTAAAAGATGATGTGTAAGTATATTAAAAGTGAGTACTTTGTTCTCTTAGCTACTTGAAGGATTAGAGACGACAATGCCTACTTTAGTTGCATAAGTTTTAAAACTTTGTAAGAAATCATTTTAACCTTAGTGGTCTGTCACCTTTCTGTTCATACATGAAAACAGTTACTAAAGACTGCTGTCTGCTGTACTAGGAAACCTCAAAAACTGTGCCCGGCTCCCTGTGAATAACAGGCGGTGTCAAACATAGAAGGAAATGTGCTTTTGTTTTGCGTTTGGTTTCTGTTTTAAGGAATCAGGGGTTGGAACCAGCGATCTGGGATTCATAAAATATATGTAAATTTAAGAATTCCTAAAAAAAGTATTAACAGTGTTCAAAGCTCTGATGATGTACTTTTACTAAATAAAAGCCTGGGTTCAGGCTCTCTGGTGGGGAGAAGGAAAAAGAATGGGAAGGAAGAGGGAAAAGAATAGGAAGAAGGAGGAATGATGAGAATCCTTGGGAAAAGAGAGAGCACTTGAACTGACAGCTTGCACCCACACTGACTCCGAGTCAGTACTGAGTCAACACTGCTGTGGTTGTGCTCCTTTCTCAGGACCTTCCTCGTGCTAAGGCTCGACCTCGGCAACACCCATCCCAACTGTGGGCGGCACCGTCCCATGGGCTGTGGACTCAACTGAATCACAGAAGAGACAGTGAGCTGAGCACCAACAACTACCTCTCCCTGCTTCCTAAATGTGGATGCTGCGAGACCAGTGGCCTCCTGTCCATACGCCACACCTTCCCTGGCACGACTGTATCCTCAAACTGAGCCAGAATGAACCCTTCCTTCCTTCCTTCCTTCCTTCCTTCCTTCCTTCCTTCTTTACGCTTCTTTTGTTAGGTGTGTTGCCATAGCAACAAGGAAGTTAGCTAATAAGGCCCCCAAGACCTGCTTTATATATAAAGAATTGAAAATTAACTTTTTCATCTGTATATGCATGTGGTCTACATACATGTTTGTGTGTTAGCAAATGTTCATGTGGAAGCCAGAGGCTGACATCAGTTGCCTTTCTCAACTGTGTAGGGTCTCTTGGCTGGACCTGGAGTCTGCAAATCCTTCCTTCACTCTCTAGCTGGCCAGCTTGCCTGCATATCCTTGGTCCCTACCTCATGAATGCTATGATTACAGACATCCTCCACGCTTTCTCATGTTTTACATAGGAACTGGAGATTCAAATGCTGGTTCTCATGCTTGCATAGCAAGCACTTGATCCAGTGAACCTACCACGCAGCTCCTGCAAACTAAATTATTTAAATGAATCGACTCCCGTTGGATTCAAATAGAAGCCATTTGGCTTAAGGGCTTACCTGGTCCATTTGGGTAGACTGTTTCTGTAGCTAACTCGGACCCTTGCTGCTCTGTAAGTTACTTTCCCACAGATTTGGTCCCTGTGTCTTTCATGAAATTGGCATCCTAAGACTTGTGCTTTGGGCATGCTCACGGAGTGGCAGTTTGCAAAGTCTTTTAACACACAGCCTGCACTGAGTGCTCATTCGTTATCCACTGTGACCTATTCATTTTACAGAGAAGGTAACCAGGCCCCAGAGAGGCCAGAGAACTTGTCACAGGGACATTGAGGATGTCACAAAGAAGACTGTGTAGCGCTCAGAGCACCAAATGCTAAGGACCTCTAGCCACTTGTCTGTCTTGGAAGCTCCCTTGTCTCGGGACCAAAATACCTTTTGATGCAGCCTCATTGCAGCCACAGCTGCTCAAAAATATTCCCTATTCTGGCAACAAATAACTCACGATGTCATTACCTGTCTGATGCCTTTTGAAGCGTCACCGCTCCCGAGAGTGCTCTGTCACTGGGATGACAGCCTCTCATGTTGTACAGTTCCCAGAAGGTGACATTTGGCTTTTGTGCTTTAAAAGGCCCAAGACAGATCATAGAAAGTGCCAGTACATTCCAGAAAGCAGAAGGCTCTCTTTAGAGCATCTAGTGGATGAAGAAGGGGGGAAACATCTGATAATATTTATTTATTCTGTCCATCAAAATTTGTCTGAGTTGTGCTGCAGTTAAGAAAAAGCTCTAGAAGGACTGGGCAAAAGGGTCCATTGATAAAATGCTTGCTGTGTAAGCAGGAAGATGTAAGTTCAATACCCAGACCCACATTTAAAACAAAGCAAAAAGCACTTGTAACCCCAGTGCTGGAGAAGGTGGTTCCAGGTCAGACTGAGTGACCCTATCACTAAAAACAAGGCAGAGTTCAGGCATGCACCACCGTGCCTGGCCCCAGCTTGACTAAATTTTGACTCTCCTTCCAGTACAGAAACCACTCAGCCTTCTCTATAGAGATCTAGAGCCCAAGGATTTTCATGTTCTGTAGGCTGCACAATCTGTTGCGGCTACCTACTCAATTTTGTCTTTCTTGCCCTAAACAGATGCAGATACATGTAAAGAGATAAGCACAGTCTTGCTCTAGTACAACAAAGACTGGCATCAGACCAGATTGGGCACTCGGGGTGTTGGATTAGTTGCTTTTGAATGACTGGGACCAAAGTAAATGATGGAAGCAACTCTGGTGGGCTATGCATGAAGCCTAGATGGTAGCATGCTAACCTAGAATGCCTGAATCTCTGGGTTTCATCTCTAGCACCACATAAAAACAGGTATATACTCATGCATCCCTGTAATTCCAGTGTTAGGGAAGCAGAACGATTCCTACGATTTGCTGGCCAACCAGTTTTCTCTACTAGGTGTGTTTCAGGCAATGAGAGACCCTGTCTAAAATAAACAAGTTGAACTGCCCTTGAGGAATGACCTCCAAGGCTGAACAAGTGCGCACGTGTGTGTGCACATACACATACACACACACACATACACACACACATACACACACACATACACACACACATACACACACACATACACACACACACACACACACACACACATACACACACACACACACACACATACACACACACACACATACATGCACACACACCACCTGATCGAGAGGGTCTCACTATGACAAGCAGTGTCTGTTGCTTTTACATAGAAGATGGGAGATTTAAGTTTAATGCTCACCTACATCTTACTGACTGCGTGAACTCGGAAGTGACACCTAGTCTCTTTGAGCGTCAGGAGCTTCAACGTTGAGTAGCAACATGAATTCTGCCCGCCAAAGATTTCTGTAAAGATTAAACAGGATCGGTATCAAAGCTCCGTGGTAAGCCCTACTTTTTAATGTATAAATACATAGCAAAGTACTTTTCTTTTAATATAAACCGAATTCTCAAAGAGATTAAACCTGAAGGGGATCTAATCCTTCCAGCAGTGGGCACTGTTCTTGAAGTTGTAATCCACCGTGGAAACCAGGGATCATTGAGACATTGCCAGGGTCTCGAAGGTCTGAGAATAGATTTTCAAATATCTCCAAGGCCAGAATTTTAATAAAATGTACATTCAGTGTAAATTATATTACTCACATGAAAATTTGCTTTCTGGTACAAATAGAGATGGTTTTAAGATGAGTACCGGGCAGGGCTGTATCATTTTCAGTCTGACTGATGCTCTCCTGCAAATTCCTGAGAAGAGGGTAGATAAGATGAGGTCATCCCCGCTCATCCCCAGTGATTCTTAGAATGTTTAGTCAACAAAGTATTTCGGTAGGTGCCCATGCAGCTGGTATCCAGGGTCCAGTATTGTGTGCAGTATTCAGTATTTTGTGCATCTGGATCCAGTATCCAGTATCATACTGAAGGGTACGAGCATTCATATTCCCTGATTGTTACCAAGAGCCCGATTTTAATTTGTTTGCTGTTTCTGTTGATGCCAAGGCCTGGTTAATCTATCCATTGAAAGTCCATAAGAATATTAACAGGGAATCCTCACAGAATTGCTGCAGGGTTTTTAAATGTTTGTGAATTACCCTGACAGGCTTTTAGTTTTAACTCACATTAAGTAGATTTCATTATTAACAAGAATAGGAGCAAATTAAAATGAGGCCATTAACATTGTAAACACACTGCATTTTTTTTTAAAGCCAGTTTGAAAAAAATTGGGAAAATGCATTTCTGCAGGAAAGAAAACCTGCTGAAAAACAGAGAAAAAAAATAACTAAAGTTAGGCACAGTAACATAGATATGCTGATTGTATATAACCAAGTATGAAGAAATGTTACTTAAAAGAAAGTGGCCTGGATGAAAAATTGGGGCCTGAATTTTCTTTCTTCTTCTTCTTTTCTTTTCTTTCTTTCTTTCTTTCTTTCTTTCTTTCTTTCTTTCTTTCTTTCTTTCTTTCTTTCTTTCTTCCTTTCTTCCTTTCTTTCTTTCTTTTTTTGTTGGCTAACTTTTTTCCCAAATCATTTTGGTGTCAGATAACTTATTATATGGTCAATAAATCCCAAATCACTTGTTATATGGTAAATAAAAATCCCAAAGAATTTACTAAATATACCAAAAAATGTATTTATCTTACTCCTCTCCCCCCACTTTGGTGCTGGAGATGGAGCCAAAGGGTCTCAGGTGTGCCTGGCATATTAATTATTTGCTGCTATGATAGCCTTTTCAACAAATGGTGCTGGCTCAGCTGGAGGTCAACATGCAGAAGAATGCAAATTGACCCATCCTTATCTCCTTGCACTAAGCTCAATTCTAAGTGGATCAAAGATCTCCACATAAAACCAGACACACTGAAACTAATAGAAGGGAAACTAGGGAAGAACCTTGAACATATGGGCACAGGGGAGAATTTCCTGAACAGAACTCCAATAGCTTATACTCTAAGATCAAGAATAGACAAATGGGACCTCATTAAATTACAAAGTTTTTGCAAGGCAAAAGACACCGTCAAAAAGACAAAGCGGCAACCAACTAACTGGGAAATGATCTTTACCAACCTTACATCCGACAGAGGGCTAATATCCAAGATATACAAAGAACTCAAGAAGTTAAACTCCAGAGAGGCAAGTAACCCTATTAAAAAATGGGGTACAGAGCTAAACAAAGAGTTCTCACCTGAAGAATATCTAATGGCTGAGAAGCACCTAAAGAGATGTTCATCATCCTTAGTCATTAGGGAAATGCAAATCAAAACAACCCTGAGATTCCATCTCACACCAGTCAGGATGGCTAAGATCAAAAACACAGGAGACAGCAGTTGTTGGCGAGGATGTGGAGAAAGAGGAACACTCCTCCACTGCTGGTGGAATTGCAGGCTGGTACAACCACTCTGGAAAGCAGTCTGGCGGCTCCTCAGAAAACTGGGCATGACACTCCCGGAGGATCCGGCTATACCACTCCTGGGCATATACCCAGAGACTTTACCTGCATGCAATAAGGACACATGCTCCACTATATTCATAGCAGCCTTATTTATAATAGCCAGAAGCTGGAAAGAACCCAGATGTCCCTCAACGGAGGAATGGATTCAGAAGATGTGGTATATTTACACAATGGAATACTACTCTGCAATTAAAAACAATGAATTCACGAAATTCCTAGGCAAATGGTCAGAACTTGAAAATATCATCCTTAGTGAGGTAACCCAATCACAAAAGATCACACATGGTATGAAGTCACTGATAAGGGGATATTGACCCAGAATCTCAGAATACCCTAGACACAATCAGCATATCAATAGATTTCTAAAAAGATGGAAGGAGAGACCCCTGGTCCTGGAAAGACTGGATGTAGGGGAACGCCAGGACAGAGTAATGAGAGGGGGTTGAACAGAGAAAAGATGGAGGGAAGGGGGCTTATGGGACTTTCGGGGAGGGAGGAAACGGGAAAGGGGAAGTGATTTGGAATGTAAATTAAAAAAATAAAATAAAATTAAATTAAAAAAAAAAAAAAACATCTCACAGAAGCACCTTTCGGAAAAATGGGTTGATTTTGGCTTAAAATTAAAGGGATACAGCCTATTGCGATGGGGAAGTAGGGTGGCTAGTGCAGCTTAATCCCTGGTATCAAGAGCTTGCAGTGGTGGGTTAACATCATAGTAGATCTTCTATCGCAGAAAGCAGAGAGCTCAAGCTGGGGTTGGTATTGTGTATCACCTTTAAGAACCACTGTCAATCCTAGACACCGAGGCCAAAGATTCCATAATGTCCCTAAATAGTACCACAATCTTGGGATGCAAATGTGAGGCTTCAAAGGACTTCACACATCCAAAGAGAACAGCCAGCAAGCATTCTCACAGCTGAACTCTGTTTCCAGCCCTCCAAATATGGAGCAACAGCATCCACCTGTCTAGACACTAACTGGGCCTCCTATCATTTGCTTCAGCCCCCCATCCAGTGCTAACCAGGTTTGCACTCTGCTCAGAGTCTGAAATCAGATGAGATCAAATGTGTTAATTTAATTCAGTTCTTACACTAACTGCTTGGGAATTGGGGGAGGCTTCACAAGTGAAGGGCTCAGTGCCATAAGCCTAACTTGGGTCAGATACTACGTTTCTGCATCCACTGTCATGTGACCAGACTCTGCATGCTTCAGCCAAACCTTTCCCATGAAGCCATGGGTACCTGGGATACTCACACTTCTGTTCCACTTGGTTATGAGTTAAAAGCAGCCATAATCCCTGCTCAGATTGAGTGATTGGCAACCCAAGCTCACATGGGACTCAGGAAAACACTTAACGTGACAGGTTTGCTGATTTATTATAAAGAAGATGATAAGAGATGCCTATAAACAGACAGGTGGAAAGGGGCATAGAGTAAGATACTGGAAAGAGATGCAGTTTCCATGCCTTCTTAGAAGTTAACACATTCCCAATATTTCATTCTATTCTCTCAGAGACCCTTCTTTATTTGGAGTTTTATCAGGGTTCCATTACATAGACATTGTAGATTCGATCACTGGACACCGGTGACTAACTCAGCCTCTAGACTATCTCCTTCTTAGTGGCTGAGGCAGAGACGGAAAGTTGCAAGTCTTTAATAACATAGCTGGTCTCTCTGTACATTATTTTTCAAGGGCCACCTCATTAGCATAAACTCTGGTCTGATTACAAAGAGATTTATACCTAATAACAAAAAAAAAGTGTCCTTCGCAACCCCGTCGCTTAGGAAATTCTATGCCAGGAACTAAGGTGAAGACTAAACATGTATTGTTTATTGTATCCTAGGCTAGGGAGCATAAACAGAGGCTGGAGAACAGGGTGGAAAACCCATTGCATTATAGGACAGAGGAAGATGGAAAGGATAGACCCATAGGAGAGAAGGTGACAATTGGCGGTGTGATGTTTAATTTTAACTGTCAACTTGACACAACCTAGAGTCACCTGGGAAGATGGTCTCAAGGAGGGATTGTCTATGTTGGGATGGCTTATGGTCATGTCTGTGGGTGATTAAGTTAATTGATGTGGAAAGACTCAGCCTGAAGGTGAGTGGCACCATTCCTTGATTGAGATTCCTGTACCATGCAAGAGTAGAGAGCAGCCTAGAGTGAGCTGAGTACTAGGCATGTATGAATCCATTTTTCTCTGCTTCAAGGGGGTTTGGTGTTTAAATGCAGTTGTTGCTCTTGCAGAGGACCTGGGTTCTACTCCCAGCACCTGTATGCTTACAACCACCTGTGTGTAACTCCAGATCCAGGGCATTTCAAGCTCTATTCTGACCTCCATCACCACCAGCTAAGCATATGGTACACATGGTGGCAAAACACTCATCCAGACAAAATGAAAACAAACCATCTCTCTCTGCTCTTTACAACAGATGTGACTAGCTGCCTCAAGTTTTTGTCTTGATTTCCTCTCAGTGGTTAACCGCGACCCAGAACTGTAAGCTAAAACAAACCCTTTCTCCCATAAGTTGTTGTTTGTTGAGGTACTTTATCAGTGCAAGAGAAATGATACCAGAATAGGAAGCAACGCAAGATGACCCTGACAGTTAAGCAGAGAACCTGGAATGTTGGTGTTCAGAAATCTGTATCTCAAAGTTTGGGTGTCTCTTGCCAAGTGCTTTGAACTAACTGCAAACTAAATGTGGAGCCATCTTTCTAGTCCCAGAACTCGTTCTTTAAACACTGCATATCATGTTTTAGATTCAAAACATCCTAGGCCCCGGGGATTTGGTTCAGTTGGTAAAAGTGTTGTCTTCGTGAGCATGTAGGACCTGAGGTCAACCCATGGAACACACATTAAAAACCATAGCCAGGTGTGATGGCAGCTCTTGTAATCGAAGCACTGGGAAGGTGGAGACAGGAAGACCCCTGGGGATTGCTAGATGGCTAATCTGGCCTACTTAGTGAGCTCCAGGACAGTGGAAGAGGCTCTGTCCCCAAAACCTGTGTTGAATATGTTCCTGAGGAATGACAAATGAGGTTGTCCTCTGGCTTCCACACACCCAGTCACATACAGGAACACACTTACACATACCCAAATGCACACATATATTAGAAAAAAAGGGATGGAAAGATGGCCCAGTAGTTAAGAGCACTTGTTACACCAGAGGGCTGGGTTCAGCCCCCTGATCACATGTCTAGAACTCACGACTACTGTAACTCTCCAGGGCATCCAACCTTCTTTTCTTGTTTTGACAAGTTCCTGCATACACTCATACAGACACACATAAAAGTATACTTGATGAAGAATTTGAAAAATCTTTAAAAACCAAGGATATTCTGGACTTTCCAGGGAGAGCATCTCCAATTTTTTTCCTTTCGTCTGGTCAGGAGGATATCCAGTTAACTTTCAAATTTTGCTATGATTTCATTGGGATATTTTAAAAAGCGAAGTTCCGGCCAGTGGGCCAAGCTGGGTGTCACCTCTGCGAGTTTCACAAAACTATTTGGTCCCAGAACCAACTTTGTTAACATTGTGAGACAGAAGAGAAGTTGCCAAGGCGTTGCTATGGGAACAGTTGTTTTAAAACCAGGAGTAGCAGGCTCTCTGGAAGGAGAGTTACCCTGCTTATTTCCTTCTCATTAGGGGGAATAGCTTGCTCTTCTCTGACAGTTCCAAGAGCTCCACAGACCTGTGTGTCTCCAGGAAGGTGTTAGTATATTCGTGAGTTTTAGACTGAACAGATTAGGGTCTGAATCCCTGATTCATCCCACTGCCTGGGACTCTGTTGCTGTGTTAATCAAGAAGCAACCATTACAATCTCCTTTACCTCCAGCTGGCGTGACTATTCGAGGGGACGTATGCAATTGGCCTAAAATGGTATGAAAATTGGTAAGAAGGAGACACTCTGCCGAGCTACTGTGCTGAGATGAGAGCTCTGCTTGGGACAGTCTTGGTGGTTAGTTCCAAGGCAACTTAGAAGATAATTTCAAGTCCATTAGACTCTGATAAGGAACCTGTCCTGGACTGGAAAGCAACGCTTCTAGGTGCCTCGCTTTGAGTCGGCCATACCTGGGATTCAACCACAGGCGGTATGGCAATGTGATTTGGATATCTCTGTACTTGGCTGATGTGATTCAATCCAAATTTGACACACATTCTGTTCCTGATCTTGTTGTGGGACTTTTCCTTGTGGATACATGAACATACATCTCTATTCATCCCAGATAGGTACTAATGGACAGACCAACGAAATGGTTCCACTGACTTCTACATTAGTGAACTAGAGAATTCATTGGAGTTATTTTTGAGAATGTGAGTGACTCAAAGGCAACTGCATCCCCAAAAAACCCACCACAGCATGACTAACAAAGCCTCATCCATGGGGCTCCATGCACAACTTACAGGCAGCAACACCAAAGAATCCTTCTCACTAGTCATTGTTATTACTTATACAACACTGAAGGTTTGAAAGGGAGCTTATAAATCTGGTAGGTTTCAGGATCTTCCTGGGATGTGTATGTTTCCTTCACGGCTTGAACCTTACTAGCTTTCTTCTTTCCTCCAGGAGGGAATGTCTCAATCCAAAGGAAAGTGCTGCACAGACAGACATCTTTTGTGAGGTAAGAATAAGCAACTAGGAGCTAACAATTATGGTTCGGTTGTGAAATATGTCCCAGAGGCTTATGTATCTGAGCACTTGGTTCCCAGCTGCTCATTCTATTTTGAAGACTGTGAAACTACAAAATATGGAATCTAGCTGGTTTGTCATAGGCCACCAGGGGCAGACTTTGAAAGACATTCCATCTTTGGTTCTAAACTTGTTCCCTGATTCTTGGTTGACTCCGCTGAGAAACTGGCACAAAATTCCCCCACCATGCTGAGGCAGCCACCATGCAGTTCCTGCCATAGTGGACTATACTGTATAGTATTGTGAGACCAAATAAAAACTTTTCTTTGTTATATTGTCTCTGTCAGGCATTTCATCACAACAATGTGAAAAGTCACTGATACTGGGATGTATGGAGTGCCAGCTGTCTATGTCTGTTGCAATCTAATCACTCTGGCCAGCTGCTAATTGATCTCTTAGATTTTACCCATAGGTGACTGGTGAGGAGAGAAGGAAGGCAGAAGGAGCCAGGCCCAGGGTTAGCTGACATGAAGGCCATGAGAATGCTCAGGGGACCTGTGCCAGTACTGTCATTTAAATGGGATTGTCTCCTGGAACTCCTTCTGGAGTTTAATCCTCATGTCACACGTAAATGGTATTAAGAGGGTGGAACACTGCTGGAGGTTGGGAAGAGATTACGTTTGGATGAGGACATTAGGGTGGAGCTGCAGAGATGGAATCCTAGTGGGTTTGTAAGAAGAGGGTCAGAATGGTCACACACATGCTTGATGACTCTCGTGAAAAGTCTCAGGACTGCTCCATTAGAAAGTAAGCAGATGTCTGTGTTGTGCCCTTAAATCTCCAAACTTGGGCAAAATAAACCTCTTTGGAAAGTTAGCTGCCTTGGTTATTGAGAATACACTTGCATTTGGGAATGATGATACAGAAGTCACGCATACACGGAGACTCTATCAAACCATGGGGGATCAAGAAGGCCTGAGCGAAAATTGGCTTACCCATGGTGCATCACCTCTCCCATCGCTGAGGCTGGGGGGCATGGTTCAGCTCGGAGAGTGCTCACTTAGAGTGTTATGAAGCCCTGGGTTCCAGCCTAAGCACTGCACAATATGGACACAGTGAAACTGTTCTGTAAGCCCAGATCACAGGTGTTTGAGTGAGGAGCGTCAGAACTTCATGGTCATTCTCAGCTAGAGAGTTTGAAGCTAGCCCAGGATACATGAGTTATTATCTCAAAAAAAAATGACAAACAAATATGTAATCAGAAAAAGAACATTTTTTAAGGTAAATCCTCTTGTCATTGTGGCTACATTCATGACAGAAACAACTTAAAAGAGAAAGGTTCATTTGGACTCATGGGCCAGAGTGTTCCATTCAACATGGAGGGAAGCATGATTGTGCAAGTGGCTTTCACTAGCGGAAGTTTCTGGTAGCTGGTCACATCATGGTACCAGAGAGAGCTCAGTGAGCCTTGTGTATCTACAAACTTTGAAAGCACTCCTGTACTCCCCTCTACCAGTCCTGCCACTCCCCCAACTTGATGTCCACAACTACCTACTGGGAACTGAGGTTTCCAAAACATGATGTTGTGGGGGCCATCAAACATCCACTCTTGCTCTCTCAGCCTCTCTCAAACACTAGATTTACAAGGACAGGCCACAATGCCAAGCAAATGAATCCTTCAATACATGAGTGCTTAATTTAAACTTGTATGTGTACATGTATACACATGTACACATGTGTGAGTATTTGTGTGGGTGTGGGTGCAGAGGCCAGGGGTTAAACTCAGGTCTCTATAAGTGCCTACTACTGTTGTGGATTTGGTCTAATGCTACTTATGTTGATTGGGTCGCCAAAATTGCACGAGAATCCACATGTCTGCACATAAGATGCTGAGGGTCCCTGCCCCCAGTTGGTTTTGATTGGTAAATAAAGTTGCTGGTGGCCAATGGCTGGGCAGGGAGACAGAAGTGGGACTTTTAGGATTCACGGGCTAGGGATGAAGGAAGGAAGAGTGGAGTTAGCTGCCTGGAAAGGAGTAGCTACTACATCTGGGAGGTAAAGGACAGAGAGACAGCAAATGTGTGAGAGCCGGGGAAGAGTGACCCCAGCCCACCCACACCCATCAGGGTCTAGGGCATCAACAATGGAATATAGAATTTAGTAAGTACTAACTCAGGAATATCAGGAGAGAGGTGTTAGCCACATGGAGGTTTGGGAATGGCTCAGCCGTTGAGCTGTGTAAGGTATATTAAAATATAATTCTGTGTGTGTGTGTGTGTGTGTGTGTGTGTGTGTGTGTGTGTTTCATTTGGGAACCCAGAGCATTAAGTTGGAAAGTGAGGAATGTGTAGCTGCCACTGGGTCAATTGATTTCAGTAGCATTAATTGGCAACAGCTACAGTCTACATTAGTTTTTGAGACAGGGTTTCTCACTGGTCTAGAACTCATCAATTCAAGCAGGCAGGGTGTCCAGCAAGCCCCAGAGATTGTCCTGTCTCTACTTGCCCGGCGCTACAATTATAAATACTCACCACCATTCCTGATTTTGTTTACATGGGTTCTGAAGATTAAACACTGGCTCTCATTCTTGCAGGGCATTGAGTTGTCTCCCTCAGGCCTAATGTGGTTATTTGTGTGGAATGGATGAAATATGAATATATGTGCATGTTCTTGTGTGTAGATATGGGCATGTGCCCGTAGGATGTGAGAGGAGGGCAGAGAACAACTGTAGGTTGTCAGTGCTTGCCCTCCCGTCATGCTTGACAGGTCTCTTTATGGCTTGCTGATGTCTAGGTCAGGCTAAGTGGTTCATGAGTTTCCAGGGATTCTCCTGTCTCAGATTTCCACCTCCTGGGCGAGGACACTGGGATTATAGCTTCTTGTCCAACTGTGTTCTGGGGATCAAATTTAAGTTCTCGAGTTGTACAGGAATGACTATCAATCGAGTGATATCTTCAGCCCTAATTTTACATTTCCTTAACATGTAATTTTATGTAGGTGTTTTGAACCTGTAAGATAAACAGAATAATGTTTTTCCTACTTCTAAATAATGAAATCGCACAGTCTATCATTAACTCATGAATTAATCCAACTAGTATTTATTGAGCATCTACTCCATGCAAAGCAGGAAGTACCGAAGATGGCTTCTGTTCACTGTCTTTACATTTTGGTGGAGGGGTGCCACACTTTTCCTGTCAAAGCTTTGGCACCAAAGCAAGACAGGCTAACTCACTCTAGGAGAGCAGAAGAAGGGGTCATTAAATGCTTACAATGTCCTGAGACCAAGGCAGGCAGGTCAGGCTATCAAAGGAGCAATGAGCAAATGTTACTAAGATCGCAGTTGCTCCAGGCTTCCCTGAGTGTCAAATGCAGAAAAACCAGAAGAGGCAGAACCCCCTTGAGGTTCCAAGTACTGGGCGGGGGTACTTAGTCCCTGGGAAGTCTCATTTTGTTTCCACACATTTGTAGGCAGTCTCTTCATGTTTACTTTCTGCATTGCCCTCCCTGGCATGAGTTCTGATTTCTGAACTGGCTACAGCTGATACCTTATGAAAGAAATTCAGTGGTTGGTAAGTGCTCAATAAATGTCAGCTATTTTTATTATCAAGATAACTGGCTGCCATATTTCTGCAAAGTTATAGGTCTGAGATCTGCCTGGTTTTTAGGGGCCCAGCACAGAAGCCTTATAGGCAAAGAGAGGCAATATCACACTGATTTAATTCTTAGGGTGTGTGTGTGCGTGCACATGTGGAGACCAGAGGTCAGTGTTAAGTGTCTTCTATCATTCTTTGCTTTTTGAGACGTCTCTCACTGAACCTGAAACTTGCCATTTTGGCTCAACTGCTAACCAATGAGCTCTCAGTATCTGCTAGTCTCCATATCTTGTGGTGCTGGGCTTACAGATATGCACCACACCTGGCTTTTTCTGTGGATCCTGGACATCCAAGCCTAGGTCCTTTGCTTATGTAGCAAGCTTTACATAGTAGGCTGGCTCCCCAGCCTCTTCACCTTAAGTTCTGAGACAGGGTCCATCACTGACTTTCAGGTTCACTGATTCAACTTGACTGGCTGGTCAGTAAGCCCAGTGATCTACCTGTATCCATCTCCACAGCACTGGATTGCAACTGTGCACCACCACACCTGGATTTTTATGTGGGTTCTGCGTGTGGAACTCAGGTCTTCATTCCTACCCAGTATGCATTTTAACAGCTGAGCTCTTTCCTCTGTCTCTAAATTAAGCCTTTAAAGTTAATATCCTTTTGAAATCTCATGGGTGGAGCATCTGACAAGAAAATTCGCCTTGAAAGAACTATGACTTCCACCTTGCTGAGTCTAGCACTGGCATCTCCAGGTGGAAATGAGCCAGGCCTGCCATGATGCCATGGGCCAAGCCAAGGTTCTGTTTCTATTGAGTTCTTAAGGAGAATAGAATGTGGACCTGTGTTCCTGAGTCCCTTTAGAACAGAGTAGATACAGGGACCAGCAAGAGAATGTGGAACCTTCGACTAGAAAGACATCTCTTCCCACGCTTCCCTTTGTCGGGACTGCTGACGTGTCTGGAATTGTAGCTATCTCACAAACACACTTGGAGCTGTGATATGCAGACCCATAATGCTTATGCTTTGAAACATCAGACCTTTGAGTCTAAAAGCAGACTTTAAAGGACTTGAGAACCTGGCAACTAATCAGTGCTCCCTGTTGAGAATGAAAGTGAATGGGTTTGCTGTGCCATACAGATGGCATGGCTGGAAGCAGTCACTGTCACTATGGTATTCAAGCACCCCTTTGTCTGGTCCCCACCCCGTTTCTGTTTGCCATTTAGAAGCTATACCACAGCATTGCAGTGAGACTTCAAATCATTTAAAAGTTTTTTTCCTTTTGTCTTGGAAATTTCATATATATATACATATATATATGTATATATATATGCATACATATATCTATACATACACATACATATATATACATGTGTATATATATGTATGTGTATATATGTGTGTATGTGTATATATAAAATGAAATATGATCATACCTACCCCCGTTCCCTCCTCCTCCTGTATACCCCCAACATGCCCCTCCCCATCTCAGCTGGTAAGGCCCAGTTAGTGCTGTTCATATGTGAATAGGTCATACACTGGAGCCTGGAAATCCTACCCACGGCCAAACCTCCTCAAAGAGGGATTTTTCCCTTTCCTAGCAGCTACAAATTGCCAATACCTACTTGGTGATGGGAAGGGCCTAGAGACCATTCACCCCATCTGTGCTATAGGTTTGGCTTGCTCGCTCTTGTGCAGACGACCAGGGCTGCTGTGAGTTCACGGGTGTAATAACCATGTCATATCCAGAAGACAGAATCCCATGGCTCTTCTCCATGTTCTCTGGGCTCTTACGTTCTTTTCAAACCTCTTCCCTGAACCTTAGGGAGAGAGTTAAACCAGCTGTTCTTCCAAATGTTCATGCATGTGTGTGTACATTTGTGTGCAAACACATGGCTGTGGAGGCCAGAAGACACTTTGACTGTCTTTCCCCAGACCCATCCACATTATTGTACTTTGAAACAGCATCTCTCCATGGCTTTAGACTCACCCATTTGGCTAGGCTGGCCCACCAGTGTTATCTGGCTAACCCCTCTTTCCCAACACCTGGATTATAAGCACATGTAGATACTATGCCTGCTTTTTTTTTTATTTTTTTTAAAACATGGGCTCTGGAGATCAAATTCAGTTTATTGTGCTTGAAAGGCAAGCACTCTTCGCCGATCACTTTTTGAATGGTACTATTACACTTAGAACATTATCAACTGCATTTTTGTCCACAGCAGGATACAAATCTCATTGATTTCTGGCCATGGAAACATGGCCACAAAGGAGTCTCTGTCCTCATTCCCTTCTTTAGAATCTGGGATTTATGCTTCATATATTTTTTCCATTTTGTTGAATGTTTGTCTTGATTTGGCTCCTTATTCTCATTTATTTAAATCCGTTAAGTCATTAAGAGTGTGTTTGTGTGTTTTTTTTATTGAGAGTATGAAATACCCAAGGCTGGGGATATTTTAAAAGAAGAGGTATTTGTTTCATTCATAGCTTTAACTACTCAGACTCCTTAAAGTTAGGATATAAGATTTGGAGGTCACATCAATTTAGCCTTGGATGTCTGTATCATTCTGTGACACACAATACCATGATAAAAATGTATGTAAGTAAGAGAGAAGAGAGAAGAGAAGGAGGGAGGGAGGGAGGGAGGGAGGGAGGGAGGGAGGGAGAGAGAGAGAGAGAGAGAGAGAGAGAGAGAGAGAGAGAGAGAGAGAGAGAGAGAGAGAGAGAGTGCTCATAGTCTGGAAGTCAGAGAGAGGAGGTGTTATTCTGGATTATCTGTGTATATAGGTTCATGCATATATATATATATATATGTGTGTGTGTGTGTGTGTGTGTGTGTTTGTGTGTGTGTGCAACTGTATGTGCGCATAGAGTCCAGAGAAAACCTTCAGTGTTGTTCATCAGCAACTATCTACCTTGCTTTATTGTTACTAATTATTGTTATCATTCTTAACTTTGATGTGTGTATGTTCTTGTGTGAGTACAGATGTATACACACCATGGCCTACATGTGGAGGTCAGAGGACAACCGTGAGTCTCAGTTCTTAAGACACGGTCTTTTATTGGTCATCATGGTGGCCCATGAGTCACCAGAGAATCTCTGCCTGGGATTACAGATATTCGATACCGCAGCTGGCCTTACGTGGAATCTTGAGATATGAACTCAATGTCATCACAGTTAGCTGTCAAGTGCTTTATCCATTGAGCTATCCCCCTCCAGCCCTCCACTTTGTCTTTTGAATATGGGGCTCTCAACAGTCAGATACTTGCTTATTAGTTTAAGGTGACCAATGAGTTCCAGAGACCTGCTGGTCTCAAATTCCCCAGTCTCTTTTTTTAAAAACAAAACAAAACAAAACAAAACATTGATTTTAGGGATTGAATCCAGGCCCTAGTGCTTACAGGGGAAGTACTTTAGAAATGAACCACCAACCCAAGCCAGGTTTTGATCATTTATAACAACCTTCCCCTCTGTGAGAATGAAGTGGGGTCTTTCAGCACTAGATTGGCTTCCTGTGTTAATTGCTCCCAGTGATCTTCCACCAGGTTCCACCTTCTCAAAATTCTAAGATCTCACACCACCACATCAGGGATCAAGAGCCTACCACAGGATGCTCTGCCAGGCACTCAAGCTGCAGTCAGAATGTAGGAGGTGGTCTGCAGAGAGAATGAAGCCTCCATTGCTAGCCCTAGGGAGCTCACTCAGCCTCCATTGCTAGCCCTAGGGAGCTCACACAGGAATTAGCCAAACAGAAGGCTGGGATGAACAGAACCATTGATGAGAGAGAGTAACTGGGGATGAGATACTCACAGGAGGATGGTAGTGGGGTTAACAGGGAAGCAGAAACACTGTGGTACCTTCCTATTGTGAAATTAACCATTACTGACTTAAACTCAGCTCTCATTTAAGGCAATTGAACTTCTATTTTTTTCCACGTGATGTCAGATGCATGATACCAGAAAAGATTTTAATATTGCACATGGGTTTGAAGAGCTGCTCTAGCAGAGGACCCAAGTTCTGTGTGATAAGCCCATATCAGGTGGCTTATGAACTGCATGTAACTCCCAGCTTTGGGGGATCCAGCATCCTCTACTGGTCTCCATGGACACCGACACTCAGACACACACGTACACATACACAACACAGACACATACATATAAAATAACAAAGCAATATTACATTCAATACCATTCTGGCACAGTGGGAAGAACATTACAGTTGTGACTATAATAGCCCCAGGATTTAGGTTCATATTTCACTGGTGACTTTTTTCAACTCTTATTGTCTTTGAGCCTCAGTTTTTCTTGGTGATAAGTGCTGTTAGAGTTGTGTAGGGTACTGTGCTTGTTACCACTGAGCCACGCCCCCAGCCCCTCACTAGGGAATTCTAGGCAGGGGCTCTACCACTGAGCCACGCCCCCAGCCCCTCCCTGGGGGATTCTAGGCAGGGGCTCTACCACTGAGCCACGCCCCAGCCCCTCCCTGGGGGATTCTAGGCAGGGGCTCTACCACTGAGCCACGCCCCCAGCCCCTCCCTGGGGGATTCTAGGCAGGGGCTCTACCACTGAGTCACACCCCAGCCCCTCCCTGGGGGATTCTAGGCAGGGGCTCTACCACTGAGTCACACCCCAGCCCCTCCCTGGGGGATTCTAGGCAGGGGCTCTATCACTGAGCCACACCCCCAGCCCCTCATTGGGGGATTCTAGGCAGGGGCTCTACCACTGAGCCACGCCCCCAGCCCCTCCCTGGGGGATTCTAGGCAGGGGCTCTACCACTGAGCCACACCCCCAGCCCCTCCCTGGGGATTCTAGGCAGGAGCTCTACTGCTGAATAAAGCTCTTAACCCTCTCTGCAGGGATTCTAGACCAAAACCGCATCTCTAGCCCTTCCTGTGCTTTTGACTAGAGATAGGATCTCTCACTATATAACCCAGGCTCATCTTAAACTCATTCTGTTGCCCAGCCAGTCCTTGATCTTGAGTTCCATCTGCTGAAGCATCCTAGTTATCTGAAACCACATACCGAGATAGTTCAATAATATTTTCTAACATTTAGGTGCTGAGACGGATGCAAACCACACGTATCTCAAATAATTGCCCTATTTTATTTTTTTCATAGTAAATTGTATCCATATTTTCAAATAATGGATACATGTTATCTACTATCTGGGAGAGGAGGGTCATTTTGGATTGGTTTTGGTGGTTAAAGGTCCATTGTCCTGTACTCTGAAATATTGCAAAGTACTGAAGACACAGTGGGAGGTGTGATTCTTGAAAGGCTGTCTCCTCTATTCACTGCTCCCTAGGGCATAGAAGCCATGATATATGGCACTGCAAGTGTCATCAACTTAGAACATAACCAGGAAGTGCCTGACCAGCAGGGGTAGCCGCATTGCACATTTAAACCCTGCTGCTGCATCAGGGAGAACTAAGGTTTGAAGGGAAATTTGCTTTTTACAGGTCCCATCTGTCAGGTCTGTCTGCACAGTGTGACAGGGTAGGATGTGGCTGGCTTAGATGGGATGCCTCTGCCATGCAGCAGGGTGTGATGGAGGACTCCAACCAGCCAACGAACCAGGGGCACCAGATGACTCGCCCTTTCTCTATCTGTAGACTTCCATTAAGAATTAGGATTTTCTTATGTATGCACATGGAAGGGGTATACACTGTGTATGTGTGTGTGTGTGGTCTATGCATATGCACGTACAAGTGCTTGTGATTCTAGTGAGAGACTGTCTCAATAAACAAAAAACAGGGACTGGGAGATGGCTTAGTGCTTGAGTGCTTGCTATGTAGTTATCTATATTATCTCATGTAAATGCCAGGTGGCCATGGTGACCCAGCCTTGGAAGGCAGAGACCAGCGAACCCCACAGCAAGCTGGCTAGGTAGACTAGCTATATCAGTGAGATCTGGGCTCTATTCAGAGACCCTGTTTCACTGTATAATTTGAAGAGTGATTGGGGATGATTCCTGACATCAGCTTCAGGTCTCCATGTCCAAACACACACACACACACACACACACACACACACACACACACACACACACACACGTGTACATTGATGTACATGCAAAATATACACACATACACACACGCACAACACACACTCACACACACATCCCTGTGCACCTATACCTTTGCAGAATCTGAACAATACACACATGCACAATACACTCACGTACAACATACAAATCCCATGAACACTTCAGCCAAGTGAAGGGAGACTGGCTGTGCTGTCCTAAGCTGATATGCTCTTCCCTAATCATCTGAACAAACTTTACTAGGGTTGACCTCCCACATTTGTCACATTTGTCCTGACTGTCCTTGGAGCAAAGAAACAACCATCTTGGGGGGTGGGTCTATTGAGACCCTTAATAAAAAAATCGTCTCACTTTGCTTGCTGATTGTTTACACTGTCTCATGGAGGGCTGGAGGGTCATGAGACCCTCACCTGAGTATCTAGCTGCTCCCTACCACCTATTGTACATAATTATGCCTAAATTGCATGTGTCCTGGGGGAAAGACTGGGGTTTATGTGCCAGGGAAGAGGGGGGTGAAGCTCCCTCTATTTGGCTACAGGAATAGGTTATCCTACAGGTATCCCTGCTGGGGAAAGGGACCAGTACCCCTATATGTAACCTCTCAGCTATATTCTACATGACCCAATAAAGTCACTGGTTTCCACTGTGAATTTTGGTGGAATCAGGCCTGCTTTGTCATTGGGACCCTGGGGAAAGGGGTAGACAATGTTTATGTGTCCCCTGGAAAGAAATTATAGCAACATTACTGTGAATTGGCCAATCAGAATCCCAGGCATGAGACCTGGAAGAGCTCTGAACACACAGGGAAGGGTGTGTGAGTTCCTGATCTGTTTGTTGGGAGGAGCTGGAGCTTCTGGGAGTAGCTAGCCAGTGAGCTACTTTCATTTCCTAGGAAAAGGCCTTACAGGCACCTTCCCCACCTCCTTCCTGGGCTCCATTCCAGGTCCACCAGACGACAGTGCCTCCACATGCTGGTTGCATACTGCTATTTGGGTTTTAGGAAATTTGACATTGGAAAACACATCTTGCTTTCATTCCTTTGAGCTGGTGCCTTTGAGGATGGCGTTTAGAAAGGGACTGTGTGGGCTCCAGCCTAGAAGGCAGCATCCCTGAGCAGGAAGGAATCAGCTTATCCACTGTTAGGCCATGGCAGCTGACTTGCCTCCCTGGGGTTGATCTGTGACTGTCCCACTCTGTTCTGCTCCTGTCCTTACTGTTGCTGGCTTCATCCCTGCAACGCTCATTCTCGTTCTGTCTGCTCGTTGCCACATTCCTGCCTCTGGGGAACCGCACACGTTCTCCTGTTCCTCATGTGTGCATGGTGTGTGTGTGTGTGTGTGTGTGTGTGTGTGTGTGTGTGTGTGTGTGAGAGAGAGAGTCTGTGTGTGTGTGTACACAAGCAGGCCACAGTGCCATGGTGCATTGTGGAGGTTGGCTTGTAGGAGCTGCTTCTCTCCTACCATGTGGGTTCTGGAAATTAAACTCAAGTCATCAGGTTCGGTGGCAAGTGCCTTTGTGCCCTGAGCATTGCCTGCCCACCTCCTTTGTCATTCTTTTTGAGACAGAGTCTTTCAACTTCTCTGGAACTTGCCAAGTAGGTCAGGCTGGCCAGCCCACCCCAGGGGTCTCTCGTTCTGCCTCTCCAGTGTACCATCATACCCAGCATTTCTGTATGGTTTCTGGTGTTCAAACTCAGAGCAAGCACTTGATGAACTGAACTGTCTCCCATGCCCAGATGAAGTACTTGTTGAGGGCTCTCTGCTTCAAGCGCTTTCAACAGCAGCAAATGAAATTCTTCATTTCTCAGGGAAGGACCTGAAAGGGAGGCCAGAGTCTATCTCATAGACTCAGACAAGACTTCCCCAAGTGATCAGCCAGTGTCAGGATTTGAATGTTTCCCATAGGTTCGTGTTCAAAATGCTTGACCCAAGCCTGCAGGTGCCATTTTAGAAGAATGTGGGACAGTGGTAAAGGAAGAGAGTCATTCTGCTGGGCCCCAGCATGCATGTATACAGGTACACAGATACCCAAATAGCACACAGGAATATGTTCAATAGTTGAAGGCAGTGGACAGCTTATCAGTTAAAAACATGTGCTGGTCTTGCAGAGAACCAGAGTTCAGTTCCCATATCCTTTGTGTGGCGGCTAGCTTATAACTACCTGATTGCGATTCCAACTCCAGGAAGATTTACCTACTCTATCAGGATATGATGCCCTCTTCTGGCCTTCTTGGGTACTGTACCCACATGTATACACACACACACACACACACACACACGAATAATCAAACACCATTCTGGCCCTCCAGTTCCTTCCATTTCAGTGTAAGTTTCTGACCAGAAGCAATCTATCTACCCTCCATGTTGTTCCCCAGCCAGTTTTCTCTCATTTGCCCTCCCAAGGCCTTTTCCCCTTTCAGTGTGTCTGGAACAACAGAGAAAACTTGTCTCATGACAGCCAAAAGTCTCCCCAGGAAGTGCCAAGGCTTTCAGGGTCATTTGGCATGAGCGTAAGAAAGTGAGCCTTGGGAGAAATTCAAGCCAAGCATGACACAGAAAAGAAAAAGGCTTCTGATTTCTTTTCATTGACATTTTCCTTTCTCTCTCCAGGGGATGGGGGTGGGGTGGGGGGAGGCTTTGTGCCACAGCTGGTGGAGCTGGAGGAAAAGCAGCACCAACAGGTGAACATCTTAGATCTCCTGGAGCTGGAATTCCAGGCAGTTGTGAGCCACCATCGGGATGCTGGGAATCAAACCCAGTGGCTCTGTGAGAGTAGCAAGTGCTCTAATTGCTGAGCCACCTCTCCAGCTCCAAGGTGGGAATGTTTGAATGAAGGCCAAGGACTAATAAACGAGGAACAGTTATTTATAAATGTACACAATGAGTTTAAAGTTCTCTTAAATGTTATCTGTGTGAATGAAAAATGGGAGGGAAAGCAATTCTTGTATATGTGTTAACATATCCCTCTTTTGTTGTGTATATGTCCATGTTTGTACAGGTGTACATGTGTATATGGGTGTGTGTGTGTGTGTGTGTGTGTGTGTCTCAGGCCAGAGGAACTTTTGTTTTTTTTCTTCAGGTACCATCTACTTTGGCTTCTGAGGCAGGATCTTTTACTGGCCTGAAGCTTACCAAGTGAGGCTAGTTAGCTAGGGAGTGCCAAGCACTGCTCTCCCCCTTCTCTCCCAGTGCAGGGACTACTGGAATTTTATTGCTACACTGGTTCTGGAGATCAAACCAAGTCCTCATGCCTCCATGAATGCAGGCATGCTTGTGCACACACACACACACACACACACACACACACACACACACACACACACACACGCTCACACACATAAACACACTCACTTTAAAACTAGCATCCAACTCTCACACTTGCTTGCTCTTACGAACAGGAGGGAGATTGAGCTCTCTCACGTCCTGGCAGGAACCATCTCTTCCCATGAGTGACTGATTCAGTTGACAGCCTTCCCCAATTCAGGCTTCCAATCCTATCCAAACTGGCCGTGCCAGCACTTGTGGAATAATCCTTTTATCACACAGCTGCTATTGTAAACAGGGAGGCCTCCATGCTGGATGGTGGGGGCCATCTTTACAACAGCTCCATCTAAATGCAAATCCGGATCCCCTGCCTGACAGGGAGGTGAAAGCTTTCCTATTAGCAGGCGGGAGATAGGAGAGTTAATTTAATGCTAAAACATTCCCAAGCAAAGAGAGCAATTTCCCCTGTTGAGCGGTGGTCTCATTTTCTCTCCATGACCACTGTGCCCATAATATGATAATTTTTACCTTTTTAAACTTTGCTGAAGGAAAAAGGACAGTCATCTATCTTTGGAAATGGTTCCTTGTGCATTCATTTTTATCTACAAAAATGCAGGTATTTGTCTACTTGGTGAATGAATGGCCTGAGCAAAGCCAAAAGATGATGACTGTGCTGTGTTGGGTTCAACACCAGTACTTGACTCTGTGAACTCCCCCCAGGCAGGCTTGCTGTCTGGTGGGTGTGTGCCCCTCCAGACCAGTCGGCTTTTCTTTCTCTTCCTCTGTGTAGCTCCCCTCTCTCTCTCCTGGAATTGAGAAAAGTATGTAAGGACAGCTAAATTCTTTTGTATAGCATTTGGTTAAGGCTTGAATGTGACATGTCCCCCACAGGCTCATGTTGTGAATGCTTACTTGGTCCCCATGTGGTAGATGGGGCATTTTGGGAGGTTCTGGAAACTTAGGACATGGAGCCTCAGTAGAGAAGTGGGTCAGGGCGTGGCTGCTGGGGTGGTGTAGGGTGGGGATGGGTGTAGGGTGGGCCATGGAACATTGTAGCCTGGCCTGACTTGCATCTTCTGAGATGTGGGCACAAACTGACCAGCCACCTCAAGCTCCAGTTGCCTTCGCTTTCTGATCATGGATGATACCTTTAAACCCTTTCTTGAGTTGTTTCTGACAGATAAGCATTTTGACATGTATACATGGGGTAATCCTCTTGGAGGAAGAGAGTCTTTGAGGGTTAAGAATGGGCTTGAGGTTTCCGGTTTGGAGTTCAAGACCACACTGAGAGAGAGTGTATGTCCTTTAAGGGAAGGGACTTATTAGAAGAGTCATTAATGTCATAGACAGATAGGAATATGGTGGAGGTTCTGAGGCGGGTTCAGGCCCATGAGGCAGAGTAGAACGTGGTTCCTCCTTATAGATCTCAGTGGAAGGGGAGGGTGTTTCCAGTCCCATGGTTGAAGAGCTGCTTGCAGTCTGCTTGTAGTCAGGCTGTCTCTGATTCCCAGGTAGCAGAGGAGGGGAAGAAGGTCTTGCATTTTGAGGAAAGGAGGATGAAATCTTGTTAATGTGTGTCTTAAAAAAGTAGGTGAAGTGGGGTGGGAACATATGCAGTTAAGGCATACCCACTGAGGGATGGGGGTTTGTGTCATACATAGTCTTTTAATATTATTGCATAGCCTGGTAGCATGGGGCTGTAAACTTCTTCAGGAAAAAGGATTATGGTACCTGACATTCTCCTGGAATCTGGGCATTTGGGGAATCTGTTAGGGATTATATATTAGCAGCTCAGTTGGGGACTTATTATTTCCTTTTTGGCAGGTACGAGAAAGAGAGGACTGTAGGTGGGTCTGGCTTAATTAGAGGCTAGGTCAAAACCTGATTACAAGTCCATGCTCCACTTCAGCTTTCTCTCTGTGACTCTTCTTCTTCTTCTTCTTCTTCTTCTTCTTCTTCTTCTTCTTCTTCTTCTTCTTCTTCTTCTTCTTCTTCTTCCTCTTCCTCTTCCTCTTCCTCTTCCTCTTCCTCCTCCTCCTCCTTCCCCCCTTCTCTTCCTCCTCCCCCTTCTCCTTCATTTTAAAGATTTATTTATTTTATGTATGTGAGCACACTGACATTCTCTTCAGACTCATCAGAAGAGGGCATCGGATCCCATTACAAATGGTTGTGAGCCACCATCCATGTGGTTGCTGGAAATTGAACTCAGGACCTCTCTGGAAGAGCATCTGGTGCTCTTAACCAATGAGCCATCCCTCTAACCCCTCTCTGTGATACTTGATATAATAAGATGTAAGAGGCCACATGGCTAGCTCCAGGTGCCACAGATGATGATCCCCGGCTGCCATATGTCTTCAAACTTGATGGACTGTATCTCTTTAAAGCATGAACCTGCCTCCCTTAAGTTGCTTCTGTCAGCTATCTGTGCTGAGCAGACGTTACAGAAATTAATACAGAAATTAATTCCCTAATTAATTAGGGAAGCATTAAAATGTGTCCCTGGGTCTGGTGAGATGGCTCCATGGATAAGAATGCTTGTTGGGTAAGCATGAGGCCCTGAGTTCTAATCCTGTGTACCTATTTGTAAGAACGACTGAGCCCCAGTAACCAGAGCTCTGTTGCTGCAGCTTGTCAGCTGCAAATTTAGCTCTAGGTTCAGTGAGAATCAGGTAGTGAATGGTAAACCAGGACACTGGATGTCCTCTTCTGACCTTCACATGTATGCATACACATGTGCATATGTCACACATGTAAACACACACACACACATACACACTCACACTCACAGCTGAGGTCAGACAAGCTGACTGTTCAGACAAGCCTTGAATTTTTGTTCCTCTACTTTATTACCCAAGTGCTGCTATTTCAGGTATGCCCACCGCAGCTGTGCTGGGGATGGACCCAGGCTTCATGCCTGCTAAGCTAGAGCTCTACCTACTAAGCCACATCTCCAGTTCCTTCCTTTCTGCCTGAATGCCTCCTCTCTGCTGTCTTTTATTTTTTTCCAGTTCCATTTAATTAATTAATTAATTTATTTATTTATTCATTATTTAATTATTCTCTCTCTCTCTCTCTCTCTCTCTCTCTCTCTCTCTCTCTCCCCTCCCCCCCTGTGTGTGTGTGTGTGTGTGTGTGTGTGTGTGTGTGTGTGCGTGCATGCCATACACCTGTGAGGAAATCAGAGGACAGGTTTTAGAAGTTGATTCTCTTTCCACGATGTCGGTCCTGGGGATCAAACTCAGGCTGTCAGGATTGGAGGCAAGTGCCTTTAGCCCCTGAGCCATCTTGGCTTCTCGACCTCTCAATGTGACCTTTTTGGCAGTGTGGGTGAGAGAACCTGGAACACTGTGTATATTTCAAAGTCCTCTACTACTGAGCTACACGCATGCTCTTCAAGTTGACTCCTATTATTGCATCAGTGTAAAACTGAGAAACATTCAAACCTATTCTTTAACCCAACTCACCTCAACATATGTGGGATTAGGGAAGCTGGTTCCAGTGCACGTATCAGTCAAGATTTAGGAAAAAGACTCTAGAATTTCTTTCAGTCGAAGAAGCCAGTGCTGCAAATCTCAGGCTGTCTGAAGTCAGTTCCTCAGTTATTTCTAGGTTTAGATTTTGTCAAAATGAGTCAAAACAATCAAAGAAGATGCTGTTGAATCCAAGTTGTCTGTAATGGACAGCTGTTTTTTTTTCTTTTTTTCTTTTTTTTCTGGAAACGTAGCCAGACTGCTGAGAATTAGAGATGGGAATGATGGGGGTTAAAAAGGTAGAAATGTAATCATTTTAGTCATGATTGTTTTTTTTTTTTACAGGCAATTCCACTGGCCTGCTCTCTGGGACCTAGCAGCCACTTATGTCATCACCTGCCCTCAGCCCCTGTGGGTCTAGACCCTGGCCTCTAGGGTCAGGTGACCTTGGGTCACCTCAGCTCTATCTCTGCTCTCCCACTCTGTTTTCTGCGCACCCCCTCTTTGCTTCCTGTGTTCCTCTTTTCTCTGCCCTCATTGCTCTCTCTGCTTCTGCCTGCCTGCCTGCCTGTCTGTCTGTCTACATGTCCATTTGTCTGCCTCTATCCCATTCCCATATCCCAACTTCTCTCTCTTCCCCCAGTAAACCTTTTTTACACCAGATCTGTTGTGTGGTATAATTTCTCAGGGAAATACCTTGGCATAATCGTAACAGCTACACTGGCACACTGTTGTCCTAACAGTACAAGAGACTCTTCACTAGACAAAACTGGTTGCTGATTGTATTCACTACTTTTCTCACTGCCATGACAAAGTAGCAGCCAACAAAAGCAACTCAAGGAAGGTACCATTTGCACTGGCTCACAGTCTGAGGGGATCCAGTCCATCATGACGGGGGAGTCATGGCATCAGAAGTGTGAGGCCAGTGTAGTCAGGAAGCAGGGAGAGATAGACGCTGGTACTCAGCTCATTTTTTTTTTAATGCAGTCCAGACTCCCAGCCCATGGGATGTCCTTTCCACATTTAGGATGGGTCTTCCCACACCAACTCACTCGATCTAACCCCATGGAAGTGTCCTCCTAGGTGGTTCTAAACCCTGTGGTGGTCAACCTGACAGGGTCTAGAATCACATCCTTCTGGGCATGCCTGTGAGGGGTAAGTGGAGTGGGAAGATCCATCCTAACTGTGGGTGACTCTATCCCATGGGCTTGGATCCTGGACTGAGTAAAGCTGAGAAATCTAAGCAGCATCCAACTCTCTCTGGTTCTGGACAAGCCCTGCCACATTCTTGCCACCAGCCCTTCCCTGCCATGATGGACTGTATCTTCATACCGTGAGCCCAAATAACCCTTCCTTCCTTATGTTGCTGTTGCTAGGCCTTCCGTGGTGGCTGTAAAAAAAACCCCCCAAAAAAACTAGTTAATAAACCCACTAATGATCTAAGTACACTACAGTATAGCTTTTAACAGTTCCAACTCCTGCCTCCAATGTAGTTCCAAACTCAGGGACCAATGTTTTCATGCATACACTGGTGAGGGAACATTCCAGAACCAATCTGTAGCAAGACTGTTGTCAGCCATACCTACTTATTTTAAAAGCATTCCACGCTCTCTGTAGAGAACAGTTATTTCTGGTGTCATATGAGCATTCCTCTAGAGATGCTGGGAAGAGGTCTTCCCAGTGGCTTGGAGCCTGGCCCCTCTATTTTCAATCCCATGTTTTTAAAAAAGGATTACTCCCTGAATCAAAGCAGGAAATGGAATCTGAAATGCCATTGATTCTTTGGGGCCTAGCCCTTTCTGTCTCCACTTCCCTCTTTCTTTCCTTTCCATTTCTTAGTGCCCGGGGTGAGGGGGATACCCCAGGGAGTTAGGAGTTGTATAGTTTTGCTGAGGATGGAGCAGTAAGAAATTAAAGAGCTAAAAGACAGACTTGAACAGTGCAGACTGTTCGCTTTTGGATGTCCTCATTCCAATTAACACTGACTCCAGCCTTAAGGTAGGATTTTAAAGTGGGTAATAAGATCCCTCAAATCCCACTGTTTTGAAAGAATCCTTATTGTCTAATTCTCTCTTGCATTTCAACAATGCTTTCAAGGGATTTCAAAGCCAGAGTTCTGGAAATGCAAGACTCCTTCCCTTCAGCCTGAGAAATAAGTCCAAATAATTGATTCTTTAGGGTCCTTAATTGGTCAGGAATACTAACTGGATCCACAAAAGATTGAGACTCATTTGTTATATAAATTGTAGGATGAAAAGAGCTGAAGGCAGAGTTAAGATTTGAGTCAAGTGGGAGAAAAAAAATGCCAGTATTACCTGTGTGTGTCTGTAGTGGAAACTTTGAACAGACCCTCGGTGTGTTGGTAGATTATTTTTGAAGTTCCCGGTGTTTAACCTGGACAATGTTCAGGTTATTTAATGCTCTGGTCTTTGTTCTCTCATTTCTGTTGGATTCCACCTTGTATTAGGAGTGAGTTCTTCAAAGTTCAATTGCATGTGATGGTTGGGGAGTCTTCCACTTATCCCAGAGAACTGGCTTTATGAAGAATAGAAAATGAATGCTTACACCATGTGCGATTGTTTGTGTGAGACAAGGTCTGGTTTGAAACTTCCTGCTTATTCAAGGATGGCATTGAACTCTCTGTTCCCCCTACCTCCACATACCCAACTCTTGGGATTACAGATATGTTGAGATTGCCACCATACATAGTTTGTGCACTGCTGGACATTAAACCCAGTGCTGCATGCTTACTAAGAAGCACTCTACCATTTGAGTGACATCCCTAGCACATTCTTAAGTCTAAACAGTGTAATAAACCAAGGAGAAACCACAAGTGTGTTTATGCTCATATTCAGCCTTATGAAACTCAGATATTACAGGGTTGATACATGGGCAAATGGTCATTTGAGATATGGAGACTTTGAATTTCTAATATACAAAGAAAAATCTGGTAAAGATCTGTTACCTCAACTACTCAGGAGGCTTAGGCAGGAAAATTCCAAGTTTGAGCATTCCTTGGGTAACTGAGGAGGCTCTGCTGAAAAAGAAAGAGTGCAAAAGAGGACGGAGCACGGTTCAATGGTACAGCACCTTCCCAAAGGACTGCAGAGCGCCCTCCCAGAGAACTGCACAGCACCCTCCCTGAACTCATTAGTCAGGGTCCGTGACACTGTCCCACAGTAGAGCATGGTAACTGTTCAGAATTTTCCAGCAAGGGCATGGCTTAGGGGTAGGATGCTATCCTAGCTAGTTCTATGTTAATTTGACATAAACTAGGGTCATCTGAAAGAGGAGAATCTCAAGGCTTAGAGTTTTCAAACCTACCTTAATAAGGGTTCTCTAACGCTTCAACCCCCCTTTTAGCCCACCGTGCACAGGTAGGGCAGAAAAGATGGTAAACAGGACAAGGGGATGTGGACCTGTTTAGGAGTAGCTCTTTGGGGGGCAATTGCAATCTTTGTTTGCCAAGATACCAAACACGAATATCAGCACCAACAGCCAGGCCTCCACCTAATCAGCTCGAATCAGTGGGAATGACCGGAACTAGCTGGGATGCCAGAAGTTCTCTGCCATGCCTCTCTCAACAAAGAGAAGACAGGAGACCGACAGAGCATTGTAAGGCTAGCTATGCAAATGCCTCATCACTGTCCACTGAGTCCTATTTATACTCTTTCCAAACATCACATGTCCTCCCATGGGTCTTGCCTCAGCAAAACACCACATAAGTCTGCCTCAGCAAGACATCACATGAGTCGGCATCACACCACACTACCAGAAACTTCCACTTTAAATCTCAACTGGAAAATGCCTCCATAAGGTCCAGCTCTAGAGCATTTTCTTAATTAATGATTGATGGGAGAAGGCCCAGTTCATTGTAGATGGTGCCATCCCCAGACCCGTGGTCTTGAATTCTATAAGAAAGCAGCCTGAACAAGTCAAAGGGAGCAAGTCAGAAAGCAGCACCCTTCCACAGCCTCTACATCAGCTCCTGTGTCTAGGTTCTTACCCTATTTGACTTCTTGTCCTGACTTCTTTCAGGGATGGACTACAATATGGAAGTGTGAGCCAAATAAATCCTTTCTTCCCCAACTTGCTTTTTGGCCATGGTGTTTTAGCATAGCAATAGAAACCCTAAGACAAATGCCTTTCTAGAATCCCTCCGTGAGGGGCTAGGATGTAGCTTAGTGGTGAATATGTGCAAGGGGTCCCCCAGTGAGGAGCGCTGGCATGGCTCAGTGGTAGAGCACTTGCTCAGTGTGTTTAGGGAGCTGGTTTCAAGTCTCACTTCTATAATACACAAATAAAGAAATAGCTGGAACATGGTAGCATAGCACATGCCTTTAACTCCAGCGCCCAGGAGGTAGAGGCAGGCAGATCTCGGTAGGTTTGAGGCCAGCCTGGTCTACACAGCAAGTTCCAGAATAGTCAGGGCTACATAGAGAGACTCAGCCTCAAAAACAAAAAATAGAGGAAAGAAAGGAAGGAAGGTAGGCAGGCAGGCAGGAAGGCAAGTACACTCAAAGGGGGCAGTGGCTTCACTTAGTCAGCCAATATGTCGTGGAGTGAATTGCTCACCCTAGCCCAACCTATCCTTTCTTCTAGTGGATTTGATCCTGCTCCTGGAGTCCACATGTTGCTCATCTACGCTCTTCTGGCTGGTGAGTGGTGTAGACATGGGCTTATATCCCAATGTTGCTCATCAAGATTAAGAAATGAGAAATGGCTCCTTGCTCTTAAAGGGAGACCCACCAGGGAGAGGTAGCATTGCTCTGCCCTGGTTGTGACTCTAGGTGCATGTTTTATTTGTATCTACACCACTAAGTAGTCACACAGGGAAGAAACAGAGGACAAACAGATGGAAAAATCATCTCTTGCTGACACTGAGAACTGGATACACACTGTAGAATTCCCTTATCTTGAGAGTTCTTGTTTTGTGCCATAAGGTGGCCAGTTATTTGTTGACTGAGATCCTAGTTTCTGTGACTTGAACTGTAACAGCCCTAGGTGAGACTATCCTGGTAGGTGCCTTAAAGAAGTGTAGGAGACAGTTAAGGGATGTGAGAAGGGAGTTCTAGGAAATGCTAAGTGTGTAACTAAAGGACCCATGCCTTTTTAAAAACAGTACTGGACCTTAGGACCTCACATATGTTCTACCACTGAGCCACATCCCCAAGTCCATCACTGGGGATTCTAGGCAGGGGCTCTACCAATGAGCCACACCCCTGGCCCCTCTCTGGAGGATTCTGGGTAGACACTTCTAAATAACGTTCTAATTCTCTTTTTAGTTTATTTATTTATTTTTCTGAGAAAGGGTCTCCTTAACTTGTCTCACTTGGCCTTGAACTCACTGTAGTTCTGACAGGCTTTGATCTTAGGATCCTTCTCCTCAACTTTTCCAAATAACTGGATGGCAGGCTAGTCTCATGAGGCCCAGCTTTGTTCATTTTAATTTTGATTATGCTTTCTAAAAAGCCTTATAGCTCAAATCTGTTTCTTTTCCTAGTAACTTCTATTTTTCAGATATTCAAGATGGTGGTCTTATTCCTTTGAACTCTGCCATCCTTTTTTCTTACCTTTAGAAAATATGTCTGTTGCTTAAAAAATTTTCTGGTTTTGCAATTATCTAATTGCTTTGTGGATTGGGAGGCACACTCGTCTGTCAGAGACAACTTGAATGAGGTGTGGTTCTTTCCCCTCACAACATGGGTTCCAGGGATAGAGTTCAGGCCATCACACTTGGGAGCAAAGCACCGTGACCCCCTAAACCACTCTCCTGTCTTTTTCCTCTCCTGTTTTCTTGCTTTTAATTCCTAAACCGACTTTTAATGACTCTTTTTTTTCCCCTAAGAAAAGGATTTCCTTATGTTTTTAAGTGTTATATATAAGGACAGGAATCTGTTCATTTCCTATTACTAGAAGATAAAGAACCCTGTTCCCCGTGCCACCCTTTATCAAAATATACAGTTAGTCCCCATCATGTCTCATCTCACTGGTGGCCCTCTTCTTGCCTAACTATATGCCTGAGTTTCATTTGCTAATTTATATTAAGGTGCTTCCTCTTTACTTGAACTCTTTCAAATGCACCTATTTTAGAAATGGGCCACCCATACCCTTAGGGTGGGAGTGAGGACCACAGCAGTGAAATTATCTATGTGCATCAGGGATCAAGCAGCCCTTCCCCACTGTTCTCACGTACATCAAAAGACTGAGTTGGACTGGGTTCCAATTAATGAAGAACTATTTATAATATTCCTCAAAAGCTACTGTGCCTTTTCCAGAGGGGGAATTTTTATTAACGAATGAAATATGCTAAAGACCTCCTTGTGGTACAAAAGAAAAGAACGGATTATTATTTGAGAAGTGCATATGTGTATAGTTGTATGTGTAAGTCACTAAAGGGATTATCCAGTCTGCAGTCATGGAAGGATTATGAAGGTTTACCTTAGGATAGTGGATTACAAGAATACTAAGTCTGAATTAAGGCTTGCCTTCCTTCCTTCCTTCCTTCCTTCCTTCCTTCCTTCCTTCCTTCCTTCCTTCCTTCCTTCCTTCCTTCCTTCCTTCCTTCCTTCCTTCCTTCCTTCTGTCCTTCCTTCTTTTCAAAGATTGATTTATTTTTATTTTATGTCCATGAGTGTTTTGTCTGTATGTATATGTAGGTTTTTTTTGTGTTCTAGTGCCAAGGAGACCAGAAAAAGGTGTAAGATTGCTTAAAACTGGAGTTGAGTCAGTCATAAACTTCCTTGTATTACTGGGAACCCAACCTCTGTCTTCTGCAAGAGCACCCAGTACTTTTAACCACTCCACCATCTCTCCTGCCCAAGGCACTCCTGGTTTACGCATGATATTTCCATGCAACTTTTCTCTTAATATTCACGCCTAGACCTCAATCAGTGGGGGCTGGAGAAATGACTCCATGTTAAGCTTTTATGCTGCCCTTATAGAGGATGTGAGTTCAGTTCCCAGCACCCACATTGGGTAGCTGACAAATGACTGTGATTGCAACTTCATTTGATCCTGCAGCCTCTGCTGGCCTCCAAAGGAACCTGCGCTCATGCCCACCTACCCTGTCACACACAAATCAGAATAAAAACTCCAATCAATAGCTTGCCCGGGAAAGTTTATGAATGGACAGAAATATTAGAAGTATTGCTTATATCAGGGATTTTTCTTGTTAATAATATTCAGAATTCTTCTCTGTGTTTAGAAAAGAAGGGGAATGTAAAGGAAAACTAAGAGTGGAGAAGTCTAGAAAAGTGTAATTGTCAACCTTTTCAAGAAAAAAAATGTATTTAGGCATATTTAGATTGTGTTTCAAAACCAGCACTGGGTTAGTTTGACTCGAGAATTTTGCCTTTTGTTTTTTCTTTCTAGGTCTCAGAATTCATGTAGAATTTACTTCTCAACTATCTGTGAGTATTTGGTAGGTAAGAAGCTGAAATCTACCTTTAACATGCATGCAAATTATGGCTCCTGTCCTACTAAGCTCATTGCCTTCTTGACATATAGCCTAGAGTCACCTGACAAAATTGATCTGTTCACCCATCTTTGTGAATTGTTTTGATTATTAATTGATATAGGAGGACTCCTTGATTATGATGTTCCCCCCCCTCCCCAGCAACAGAAAGGAAGCTAGAATAGCATAGAAATAAATTTATGACCCAACACTGCATATGATGAAAATTGATTAGCAGTTATAATTCTGGTAGGACATGACAGGACTGTGATATAATACAACAATTATCTTTCTCTGTGATCTACACAATGACTTGTACTGGTGGCCTAGCTAATGAGTAGGCTTATAAATCCAGATCCTTCTTCTCAATGGATCTGTAATTGACTCATGATTGTTTGCTGCCCGGACCTATTAGTTACTTTATGTGTTGCGGAGAAAAGTGCCTAACAAAAGCAACTTAAGGGAGGAGAGTTTGTTTTGATTCACAGTTTGAGAGTATAGCAGGGAAAACACAGCAACAGGAGCCTGAGGCAGCACGGCATCCACAGTCAGGAAGCAGAGAGAGATGGATGCAGGTGCTCAGCTTGCTTTCTCCTTTTTATGCAGTCCAGGTCCCCAGCCCATGGAATGGCCCTTCCCACACTTAAAGCATGTCTTCTCCCCCCAATGGACAGTTTGGTCACCCCAGTTTGGGGTCATCTCTTTTTCTCTCATTCACTGTGTCTGTCTCCCTTTCTCCCATTCTGTGCTCTCCCTTCATCCCTCTCCATATATCTCTTTCATTTCTCTATTATTCTTTATCCTTGTCTCTCCCCTTCCCTCCGCCTCTCTACACCTTTCCCCTTCTCTCCTCCCATCCTTCTCTCCTTACCTTTCTGGCTATCTCTTTCCTTCTCTCTTCCCTCTTTCCTTCTCTTCCTCCTTGTCTCTCCTATCTTTTTCTTCTTCCCCTTTCTCCATAGATAAACGCCTGCTCTGGTGGTACCCTTTTATATGCTGCCTCGTTAGCTTTTAAGAATGAGCTCTGTCACCCTCAGGAATGTACCCAAGGAAACATCTTGAACCTGCTTTCCTTTGGCATTTAGAGATTTGCTTATATCCGGCCAACAGTGAATAGATGAGTATAGCATTGTCTGTGAGCCCTTTGCCTGGGGAAACCGAGGGGGGCATTCAGCAGACAGGTAGGTACTGAATTCCTATTTCCTACAATAAGTTCTTTTAAAAGCCCAGCAGGTATTAAAATGTCCCCAGGCTTCCACTGATTAGGATAAAAATTAGACAATTGACAGCTGTACAGGTAAAGCATGGAGGAACACTAATGTCAAGGGTGACACATCAGGATGTCATTTTTTTTTCATGTAGATAGGAGCAGGGTTGTATGTTTTCTAACATTCAGAAGAATTGAACAGTAGGCTTCTCTAAAGACTGAAAGCTTTCTAAAAAAAAGGTGGGGGGAACATGCAAATAGACAAGAAGGAAGAGACCAAGTGAGTAACCATGGGTGTGTGTGTGTGTGTGTGTGTGTGTGTGTGTGTGTGTGTGTGTGTGTATGGAAGAGAGCCAGTACCAGTGTATGTCAGGTAAGCCTAAATTTTGGCAGGCAACCATTTTCATTGGCTAAGCCCAAGCTCCCTTGGAACTCACTGTGTAAGACCAGGCTGGCCCTGACCTCACTAAAATATTTGCTTCTGTCTACTGTGTGTTGGAATAAAAGGAATATACCACCATACCCAGCTAATCATTTAGAAATGATTTATTTGTATGTGTGTGTGTGTGTGCGCGCACACACACACACACACACATGTGTGCACCCAGACATTTGTCCACAGAAGCCAGGTATTGTAAACTAAACTCAGGTCCTCTCCAAGAGCAGTAAACCCTCTTAACTACTGAGCCTCCTGTGTTGATTAACCCTGCTTGACAACTAGACAGGATTGAGAAGTATCAGAGGGATTAGTAGGCTTCACCCAGGGTGTGTCTCTGTATGATAGTTTTCAGAGATGACTGAATCATGCTTGATCCATCACTGGATTCAAAGTGGGACTACACTATGGAGAAATGATGAATCTGAAAGATAGGTCTGGGAGGAGCTAGTGTGTCAGTGAGAGCTATGTCTCCATGGCCTGCTAAGTGGTCAATCTTCATTGATCAGACATCAGATGCATCGCCATGGAGATGCATCTCTAGGTGTATCCATAAGGTCATTTCCAGAAAGGTTAACTGAGGAGAGGAGACTTACCCTGCAGACTGCAGCATCATTCCATGGATCTCAGACTGCATACAAAGGAGACAGTGAGCTGAGCACCAGCATCCATCTCTCTCTGCTTCCTGACCGTGGATGCCATGCGACCAGCTGTTCCTGCCACCATGCCTTCCCTCCATGAAGGAATGCACTCCTGAATTGTGAGCCAGAATAATTTTTCTTTCTCGAGTTGCTTTTGTCAGGTATTTGATCATGACTATGACAAAATTAATTATTTTCTCTCTTTTCTCGCCCACTCCTTCCTTCCTTATCCCCCAACACCCCACCTTTTCTTTTCTTTTTTTTTCTTTTCTTGAGAAAAGTCTCATGTACCTCAGACTAATCTCTGATTATGTACCTGACTATGTTCTCAAGGATGACATAGAACTGATCTTCTTGCCTTCACCTTCCAAATGCTTGGATTGCAGTGTTGGGATTACAGATATAAACCACCATTTCCAGTTTACGGGGTGCTGGGTATGGAACCAGGATTTCCTGCATGCTAGCAATCACTTTGCCAATTAAGCCATATCCCTAGCCTTTCTCCTTGTTTACCCAAGCATCTGTCTGCCATGAGATATGAATGGATGCATATTTATCCCCTAGTCCATGGTAGATTTGTTTTAGAGCACCCCTCCACATAGATACCAAAGCCTATGGATACTCAAGGCCATGGTATAAAATAATGCAGTATTAGCATAGAACTTACACATATTTTCCCATGTACTTTGCATCATCTCTAGATAAGTTATAATGCTAACATAATGTGACTATTATGGAGATAGTTGTTAAAAAGCAGTTTGATGGGAATAAAAGGCTGTGGGAGTTCAGTGGAGGTATGGTGCTTTGCAGACACGCTCCATCCACTGCTGATTGGATCCATGGATGTGAACTGGAATCTGTGAATGGGGAGTCCATGAATACAGGAACCCAACAGTGTATCTTTTCCCTTCAGGACATCAGGATGGAGAGTCTGTCTCCATATTGGCATGTTTCCCAAGTTAGGAACTAAAAGAATATGAGTGCAAGGATCACAGGCCTCTATTAACAAATTTAATTCTAACCCTCTCACGTAAGTTCTCTGTTAAGTGGTGTGTGCGTGTGCGTGTGTGTGTGTATGTGTGTGTGTGTGTGTGTGTATGGTGTATGTGTAAATGTATGTGGTGTATATGTATGTGCATATGTGTATAATATGTGTGTGTTGTGCACATGCAAGTGTATGTTGTGTATGTGTGATTCAAGTGCATATGTGTGTGATACATGTGTTTGAATGTGTGTGGTACACTGTTAAGTGTATGTGCATGTGCAGTTGTGTGTAATATATTTGTGGTGCATGTATAAGTGTCTATGGTATATATGCATGTGTATATGTTTATGATATGTGTATTTGTGTGTGTATTGTGGTGCATGAGTAAGTGTATGTGGTATATAAGCATGTGCATATGCATATGATATGCATATTTGTGTGTGTCTTTTGATGCATGAGTAAGTGTCTGTGGTGTATGTGCATATGCATGAAGAGGCCAGAGGACACCATCAGTTGTCATTTCTTGAGTGCTATCCACTTTGTTTTATGAAATAAGGTTTGTCACTGGTCTGGAACTGGCTGAGTAGCTGAGGCTGAGTGGCCAGTTAGTCCCAGGGCAATACCTGTCTTCCCTCTACAATGCTGCGATTATAGCATAAACTACCTCACGTGGGTTCTGGAGATCTAACTGAGATACTAATGCTTGACTGGCAAGCACTTTGCTGACGGAGCCAGATCCTCAGCATCCACGAGTCAGCCTTTCTAACCGACAAGGAAGCTGAGGTTCAGGAAGGTTAAGAGCAGTCCAAGGTCTGAGTAGTACTTGAGTAGAGAGATTTAACCTAGCCTCTTACTCCTTATCTTTGACTATATCTTAATGGATGGCTCTTGATTGAAAAGCACATTATCTGTAATTCTCTGAGGGTGCCCAAATATTGGTTTCTCCTACTTGCAAGAGAGGAGTCAGGAACAGTAAAGAACAAGCTCTTGGGGTAGTTGTGTAGGACTACTAGCAAAAGCAGCCATTCTGCAGGCTACACAGATCCAGAGGAACTTGAGAGCTTGCTCTGGCTTTGGGTGAGATGGTTTAGAACCTCTGAGACTGAAGAGGCCAGCCCTGCATGTGGAGGTGATGATGTCATTTATATCAGAGGCTCTCAGCAGTAAGTCCCAGTCACCCAGGTGATGCTGGCAGGTGGCTGCGCTAGCATCTGCACTCAGAGACCCCTTCACTCTTCAGGATCCTGCTGCATTCTGCTTTGCCTCTGGTAATTGAGCTGCCTGACCTCCGAGGGAGCCTTCCTGTTCCTCCTCTGAGAAGGAGAATTGATTTGCCAAGCATACATCCACGTTTCTCCCCCGGGACAGATTCATTCTGTCTGCAAGCCACACATCATGCTTTCAAAGTCCAGCTCTGAAGCCTGCCATGGGCAAAGCTAGAACTCCCTGCTTCTCTTCTTGACAGATCCTAAATGTCAGCGTGGAGAGAGTCATTTATTTACTTAACTGATAGATGGCTAGACGAGGCATATTTATCAGACAGGGTCAGGTAGGTCTAGAACCCCTATTAGCATCTTGAGACCCAAGATAAAATAGCCAAAGGTTTCTAAGGGATGTTACCGTTTGAATGAGAAATGCTGCTTATAGGTATATCTCTGTCTGTCTGTCTGTCTGTCTTACACACACACACACACACACACACACACACGAACACTTACACTGGTCTCCAGACAGTAGTGCCATTTGGGAAGATTGTCCAACCTTTTAGTGGGTAGAACTGTGGTGTGAGGAAGTAGGCCACTGAGGACTGACCTTGAGACTTTATAGTCCAGCCCTACTTCCTGTTCCCTCTCTGTTTCTGGATTGTTAATGCAATGCAATTGGCCAGTCTCATGCTCCCCCAACCTTGCTTTCTCACCATAGTAGATTGTATACTTCTGAAACTATGAGCCAAAATAAACTCTTGCTACCCTAAGTAGCTCTGGTCAGGCAATGTATAAAATAACTTAAGACAAGGACCAGAACCAAGTTTAAATCAAGAGTCCCTGGAGCTACTGGGTCACTTTGGGTCAATTTTTAACAGTGAAAATACATCCTGCATATCTGATATTTATATTACAATTTATAATAGTGGTAAAATTATAGCTAGGAAATGACAATGAAAATAATTTTATAGGTGAGTGTCACTGTAATACAAGGAACTGTATTAAAGGGTCGTAGTATTAGGAAGATTGAGAACCACTGTGCTAGAGGCTCTCCTTTGCCCCAAATATCAGTAAATATATGACATCATGTTACTGCACAGGGCAAGCATCCAAATCCCATACCATAGACACAAGTTCAAGACAACACAGGTATGTCTAGTTTTAACAAAATCTGAATGAAGGGAAAAACATGGAAAGAGAAAATTCATCCTAAGTGAAGCTGAATGAGCTGTCACAGACTGAACGTCTGTGCTAAGGAAAAACTCATCGAGGAGGTGGGAACAACTTCCCACACTTAACAGTCAAGAAGGCTGTGGCTCATCGAGGCATAATCACATTTCTTGAAATGAAAGAACTAGGTTGTTCTAGTTACTTTTCTGTTGCTGTGTTAAAATGCCTCAACAAAAAGCAATCTAAGGGATGAAGCATTTATTTTAGTTCATGATTCCATCATTTCAGAGAAGTCATTCAGGCAGGAGCTCAAGACGGCTAGTCACATCATATCCACAGTGAAGAGAGAGAGAGAGAGAGAGAGAGAGAGAGAGAGAGAGAGAGAGAGAGAGAGAGAGAGAGAGCCCATACACCCATACACTCTTACATATCTCAGAGCCCAGTCTAGGGAATGGTGCTTACCACAGTGGGCTGAGTCTCCCTACACTGATTGGCAGTCAAGACCATAAACAAAAACATGCTCACAGACCAACCTGATCTAGATAATTCTTCAACTGAGGCTCCCTTCTCCTGTGATTCTAGATTGTCTCAAGTGGACAGTTAAAACCAACCAATACATAGGTCCATCTCAAACTCAGGTCAGCACACAGGTCAAGATACAGAGCATCTGTCAGGTTAGAACACTTGCTACTCTTGCAGAGCACCTAGATGGCATATCTCTCAACCTCCTTCATACCAACCTCCTAAATATTCTCTTGTGATTAAACATGCTTTTCACTTTTTTTGGTTGTATGTGTGCCTATGCATATGCATGTGCACACATATGCATGTGTGTGGGGGCATATGCATACATGAGAGCCCTGAACCTTTGAGTCTAATGCCCTGTTTTGTTTTCTGAGATAGCTCTCTCATTGAGATCCAAGTAGGCTAGGGTGGCTGGCCAGGCAGCTCTAGAGATCTGTTTATCTCAGTACTGGCATTACAAGGCACACACCAGCACACCTAGGTTTTTGTTTATTTGTTATGTGTGTCTTGGGGGTTGTTCTCAGCTCCTCACCATTGCATACCAAGCACTTTATTGGCTGAGCTATCTCCCAAGGCCTCTTTTCAGGTTTTGCATAATCTCCTTCTTGTTTCAAGGATTAACAACCTTGCCCTATTCCACATCTACTTATTTTACTAAAATATACTATTCCCCATGTGACAATCTTCAGTCAGTGGGGATGTTTGGTTTCTCAACTTCCTGACCTAGAAGAATAAAAAGTATCATGATAAATATACTTTCTATCCATCACATGTCAAAGACAGTCAGGGGGAAGCTTTGCTCATCCTTAGGTGGTATATTTCTTCGGGTCCTTTGATGGGTTAAATACCCAGACGGAGGGAAGCATCCAAGGAATTTATTAAGCAAAGTGTCTATAAAGGATAATGGTGAGAATGAGCAGGGCCAGGAATGCCATCAGACTGCCATGCTAGTTGGGCTTCCATGAAAGAAGAGGAGCACTGAATGGGCAGGCAAGTCTGCAGTCATTCCACCCAAAAACTTCCTGCCTTGTCTGCATGGATAGGCGCCTATTAAAAGCAGTGGTTTGAATTGAATATCTGGGTCATTCTCAGGAACTGGCTAGGTGCCATCTGATGGAGCATATCCTCAGAGCAGATGTTACAAGGGTCTGACAGTAGAGTGAGGGCTGCCTGCCTTGCCCTGACAGATTCTTGTAAGAAGAGATGTGGGTGCTACACCTTCATGACCAGATATTATGGTTTAGATGTGAAGTGCCCTTCATGTGTGTGAAGCCTTGCTCTCTAGGTGGTGGTACCATTTGGGGAAGAGGTAGAACCCTTCAGGTGAGAGGTATGGTTGAAGGTGAGTCTCAGGAAGTACACTTTTAAGAATAATAACTCAGATACTTCTGGCCTGAGCTACCTGTCCCCTGTTTGTAAGCTTCCGCCTGCACGGACCCAAGCTGTCATGTCTTCCCCACTACAGTAGCCTGTGCCCTTTAAACCTCTCAGACAAAATAAACTCTTCCTCCTTTCAGTTGCTTCTGTTAAATACTTTGTCACAGCAACAAGAAAAGTGAGGAAGGGTACACAAGGTGACATTTTTTTCTCAGTCAAATGCATGGGTCTTCCATTGTGTCAGTGTTATTGCTAACAATTCCAGACAGTGGGAAGCTAGTCTGACCTGTGCTTGAGATAGACCCAATGTTTCCATTTCCCAGCAGCATGACTGCATCTCACTGTACTCATCTCTCTAATTCCCCATTAAGAGCATTTGAAATGATGTTCAGTAAGGGACTTGATGTAATAGGAAGTTGGTCCTCTTTCACTCTGGTTTGAAAGTCATTCCCTGGGCAGGGGGTCTTGGATTGCATGGAAAGGGAGGAAGCTACCTGAATAAAGAAAAAAAAATCTGAGTTCTGATGTTCATACATACACCATTTATTGCTCTCAGCTCTCAATTGTGAGTGTGATGTTATGAGTTGTTTCAAGTACCTGCTGACTTGACTTCCCAGCAATGATGGACTGTAACCTGCAATGGTAAGCCAAATAAACTTTTTCTCCCTTAAGCTGATTTTGTCAGGGTATTTTATTATAACAGGGAATGAAATAAAGGCATTTGGGATGGTACATCCATGTCATCCAAACATTTGGGAGGTGGAGGCAGGAAAATCATAACTTTAGCATAATTCTTAGCTGTGAAATGAATTTAAGGCCAGTCCAGGCCTTATTTATTCTCAGATTATAGTACTCCATTTTTTTCCATTTTTTTCTCTCACCTTCCTCCTCTTGCATTCGAGTAAAGATCTGAAGTATGTCACCATTTTAACTTTCAAATGCACTTAAAGAGCCTAGCTTAAGATGACATTTTCCACTGCTAGGCATAAATAACCCCTCTACTTGTTTGCAAGACCTCTATTGACCTAATAACAAAGGGAAAGTGTTTGCCTCAGTGTGGAATGCTATGTCAATATCTGAGCCCACTGTATTGTGTCAAAAGAATTTCATATACTTAAAAAAATAAGGTCTAGGGAGATGGCTGAGTGAACGCTTCCTACACAGGCATGAGGACCTGAGTGCAAATCCCCAGAAACTATGTGAAGCCAGATGTAATAGTGGACATCTATAATCTAAGAACTCCTATAAGGGAATGGGAAACAGACTGGAAAAGCCCTGGAAGCTAAGGCCCGCTAACATGGTGTGCACGGTTACCAATAACTAGAGACCCTGTTTTCAAAAGAGGTTAAAGGCCGTGATTGACACATGAGGTTGTTCTCTGACCTCTGCATACATGTAGTAGCACACACATACAATGTTTATAATATTGTGTGTACATGTCCATATGTGTGTAGGTGCAGGTGTAGAGGCAAGAAATGAACCAAGAGTGCTGCTCCTTAGGACAGTATGGCTTGTTTTGTAAGATATGGTTCTTTTGCTGACCCAGGGCTCAGCAGTTAGACTAGACTGGCTGGCCTGCAAGCCATGGAGATTTATCTGTTTTTGCCTATCAGGTACTGGGATTATAAGTGTGTGCTATCACACCTAGACATTTTATATGGATATTTGGAATAGAACTCCGGTCTTTGTGTCTTACAAGGCAGGGACTTTACCAACTGAACCATCTCCCCAGCCCCTAAAAAACATGGTGGTCTTCACTGAATCATTTGGGATTTGAACCTCTTCAAGCTATGAGCTTAATAACCATTTTGTCTCTATAAATCAGTTACCTCCGGCAATTTGTTATAGTATTGTGAACCTGACTGTGACAGAGCCTGTGCACTTAAACTTAGTGTTGAGAAGGATCAACTGAGCATGAAAATGATTCCTTGCAATAAAAGTTAGTTTGGGCTTGAAGCAATCCCACTAAAATCAGGGACTAGACAAGGCTGCCCTCTCTCTCCATATCTCTTCAATATAGTACTTGAAGTTCTAGCTAGAGCAATTAGACAACAAAAGGAGGTCAAAGGGATCCAAATTGGAAAGGAAGAAGTCAAACTATCACTATTTGCAGATGATATGATAGTATACATAAGCGACCCAAAGAACTCCACCAGAGAACTCCTACAACTGATAAACAACTTCAGCAAGGTGGCCGGATATAAAATCAACTCAAGAAAATCAGTAGCCTTCCTATACTGAAAGGATAAGCAGGCTGAAAAAGAAATAAGAGAAATGATACCCTTCACGATAGCCACAAACAATATAAAGTATCTTGGTGTGACTCTAACCAAACAAGTGAAAGATCTGTATGACAAGAACTTCAAGTCTCTGAAGAAAGAAATTGAAGAAGACCTCAGAAGATGGAAAAATCTGCCATGCTCATGGATTGGCAGGATTAATATAGTAAAAATGACCATCTTGCCAAAAGCAATATACAGATTCAATGCAATCCCCATCAAAATCCCAACTCAATTCTTCATAGAATTAGAAAGAGCAATTCAAAAATTAATCAGGAATAAAAGAAAACCCAGGATAGCTAAAACTATTCTCAACAGTAAAAGAACTTCTAGGGGAATCAGTATCCCGGACCTCAAGCTGTACTACAAAGAAATAGTGTTAAAAACTGCATGGTATTGGTACAGTGACAGGCATGTAGATCAATGGAACAGAATTGAAGACCCAGAAATGAATCAACACTCCTATGGTCACTTGATCTTTGACAAAGGAGCTAAAACCATCCAGTGGAAAAAAAGATAGCCTTTTCAACAAATGGTGCTGGCTCAACTGGAGTCAACATGCAGAAGAATGCAAATCGATCCATTCTTATCTCCTTGCACTAATCTCAATTCCAAGTGGATCAAGGACCTCCACATAAAACCAGACACACTGAAACTAATAGAAAGGAAACTAGGGAAGAACCTTGAACATATGGGCACAGGGGAAAATTTCATGAACAGAACACCAATAGCTTATGCTCTAAGGTCAAGAATTGGCAAATGGGGTGCAGAGTGCCCTCCGCCATCTTTGCTCCAGTGACTGGGAAGTTGGGACAGCCAGGTTCTGAGACAGACAGGCTTAATATTGCTTGGGTCTCGGGCGGCTTGTGTGTATGCGGCTCCCAAGTGCGGGGCTGATCTGCAGTAACCAGCGTGCCAGCTCTGCTGTGGGACTTCTGCCTGGCAGAGGGACCCCGCACTGGGCGGGAGCCTACCAGCTTTCCTTCTGCGACCTCTGTTCCTGCAGACTGCGCTGAAGAGACAGGTACCCCAAGCTCCCTATCCCCAATATAACATCACTTGGGACACGGCCTGTTGGAGCTTCCGTCTGTGCCCGAGAACGGGTCAGCGCTGTGGTCGTCTGGGTGCCAGATCGGCAGGCCATTGTGTCTGCAGGGTGAGCGGCGCCACGGAAAGTGTGCAGAGTGCCCTCCGCCATCTTTGCTCCAGTGACTGGGAAGTTGGGACAGCCAGGTTCTGAGACAGACAGGCATAATATCGCTTGGGTCTCAGGCGGCTTGTGTGTGTGCAGCTCCCAAGTGCTGGGCAGATCTTCAGTAACCAGCGTGCTAGCTCTGCTGTGGGATTTCTGCCTGGCAGAGGGACGCCCCCTCCCCCCCCAGGAGAGATCACTCACCCCTGCACAGGGCAGGAGCCTACCAGCCCCCCTTTGGCGACCTCTGCTCCAGGAATCCACTAGGCTGAGCCTTTGGATGTGCAAGGCCTCCCCAATATAAGATCACTTGGAGCAAGGCACATTAGGGCTCCAAAGTCACTCAGGAGCAGGCAGGCCCCAGAATTCGGTGCCAGGGGAATCCTGGCAATCCAGGGAGGGCAGAAATAGCTTTGCAGGCTCACAGGAGGTCCAACCAACAGCCAGTGGCAGCAGGACCAACTAACATCAGAGGTATCCAGATGGCAAAAGGCAAACGTAGGAATGTTACTAACAGAAATCAAAGTAATGTGGGACCATCCGAACCCAACTCTCCAACAGCAGCAAATCCTGGATACCCCACCACACCTGAAAGACAAGATCTGGATTTAAAATCACTTCTCATGATGCTATTAGAGGATCACAAGAAGGACACAAATAAATCTCATAAAGAGTTACAGGAGACCATGAATCAACGGTTAGAAGCCCTTACAAAGGAACCACAAAAATCGCTTAGAGAAATGCGGGAGAACAGGGATCAAAAGATGGAGGCGCACAAGGAGACAACACAAAAATCGCTTAACGAGATGAATCAATGGGTAGATGCACTCACAAAGGAATCACAAAATTGGCATAAAGAAATGCAGAAGAATATGGGTCAACACATGGATGCCCATAAGGAGGCAACACAAAAATTGCTTAATGAATCAACGGTTAGATGCCCTTACAAAGGAAACACGAGAACTGCTTAAAGAAATGCAGGAGACGATGGATCAACAGATGGAATCCCATGAGGAGGAAACACAAAAATCGCTCAGAGAAATGCAGGAGAACGTGGGTCATCAGGAAGAAATCCTGAAAGAGGCAATGCAAAAATACCTTAAAGAAATACAGGAAAATACAAACAAACAAGTGAAGGATCTCAGCAAATCCATCCAGGAACTAAAAAAGGAAGTAGAAACAACTAAGAAATCACAAAGGGAGACAACTTTGGAGATAGAAAACCTTGGGAAGAAATCAGGAGTCATAGATGCAAACATCAACAATAGAATACAAGAGATGGAAGAAAGAATCTCAGGTGCTGAAGACTCCATAGAAAGCATCGACTCAACAGTCAAAGAAAATGCAAAATGCAAAAAACGTGTAACCCAAAACATCCAGGAAATCCAGGACACAATGAGAAGACCAAACCTAAGGATTATAGGTATAGATGAGAGTGAAGATTTGCAACTTAAAGGGCCAGTAAACATCTTCAACAAAATTATGGAGGAAAACTTCCCTAACTTAAAGAGAGAGATGCCGATGAACGTACAAGAAGCCTACAGAACTCCAAACAGACTGAACCAGAACAGAAATACCTCCCGTCACATAATAATCAAAACACCGAATGTTCTAAACAAAGAAAGAATACTAAAAGCAGTAAGAGAAAAGGGCCAAGTAACATACAAAGGAAGACCTATCCGAATCACATCAGAATTCTCACCAGAGACTATGAAAGCCAGAAGATCCTGGGCAGATCTCATGCAGACACTAAGACAGCACAAATGCCAGCCTAGACTACTATACCCAGCAAAACTCTCAATCACCATAGATGGAGAGACCAAGATATTCCATGATAAAACCAAATTTTCACAATATCTTTCCACAAATCCAGCCCTGCAACGGATAATAGGTGGAAACCTCCAATACAGGGAGAGAAACAACACCCTGGAAAAAATGAGATAATAACCTTCTTGAATCAAACCCAAAAGTAGATAACCACTCAAACATAAAGATAGCGTCAAGAATGGCAGATGGCAATAATCACTATGCCTTAATCTCTCTTAATATCAATGGTCTCAATTCCCCAATTAAAAGACATAGACTAGCAGACTGGATACGTAAACAGGACCCAGCATTTTGCTGCATGCAGGAAACGCACCTCAGTGTCAAAGACAAACACTACCTCAGAGTAAAAGGCTGGAAAACAATTTTACAAGCAAATGGCCCCAAGAAACGAGGTGGAGTAGCCATCCTAATATCAGATAAAATTGATTTTCAACCTAAAGTCATCAAAAAAGACACAGAAGGACACTACATACTGATCAAGGGAAAAATCCACCATCAAGAACTCTCAATTCTGAATATCTATGCTCCAAATGCAAGGGCACCCTCATTCGTAAAAGAAACTTTACTAAAACTCAAAGCACACATCACACCGCACACAATAATAGTGGGTGACTTCAACACCCCGCTCTCTGAAATGGATCGTTCAGGAAAGCAGAAACTAAACAGGGACACAGTGAATCTAATTGAAGCCTTGGACCAAATGGAACTAACTGATATATATAGAACATTTCATCCTAGAGCTAAAGAATACACCTTCTTCTCAGCTCCTCATGGTACCTTCTCCAAAATTGACCATATAATTGGTCACAAATCAGACCTCAACAGATACAAGAAGATAGAAATAATCCCATGCCTCCTATCAGATCACTATGGAATAAGGGTGGTCTTCAATGGCAACAAAAACAAAAGAAAACCCACGTACACATGGAGGCTGAACAATGCTCTACTCAATGATAACTTGGTCAAGGTGGAAATAAAGAAAGAAATCAAAGACTTTTTGAAAGTTAATGAAAATGAAGGCACAACATACCCTAATTTATGGGACACAAGGAAAGCAGTGCTAAGTGGAAAATTCATAGCCCTGAGTGCTGCCAAAAAGAAACGGGAGACAGCATACACTAACAGCTTAATGGCACACCTGAAAGCCCTGGAACAAAAAGAAGCAAATACACCAAAGAGGAGTAGAAGGCAGGAAATCATCAAACTCAGGGCTGAAATCAATCAAGTAGAAACAAATAAAACCATACAAGGAATCAACAAAACGAGGAGTTGGTTCTTTGAGAAAATTAACAAGATAGATAAGCCCTTAGCCAGACTAACCAGAGGGCACAGAGATAGTATCCAAATTAATAAAATCAGAAATGAAAAGGGAGAGATAACAACAGAAACTGAGGAAATTCAAAAAACCATCAGATCCTACTACAAAAACCTGTATTCAACAAAACTAGAAAATCTTGAGGAAATGGACAATTTCCTTGACAGATACCAAGTACCAAAATTAAATCAGGATCAAATAGACCATCTAAACCATCCTATAACCCCTGAAGAAATAGAAGTTGTCATAGGAAGTCTTCCAACCAAAAAAAGCACAGGTCCAGATGGTTTTAGTGCAGAATTCTATCAGACCTTCAAAGAAGACCTAACACCAATACTCTTCAAACTGTTCCACAAAATAGAAACAGAAGGAACACTACTCAACTCGTTCTATGAAGCCACAATTACACTAATACCAAAAGAACACAAAGATCCGACAAAGAAAGAGAATCTCAGGCCAATCTCTCTTATGAATATCGATGCAAAAATACTCAATAAAATTCTTGCCAACCGAATCCAAGAACACATCAAAACGATCATTCACCACGATCAAGTAGGCTTCATCGCAGGGATGCAGGGATGGTTCAATATAAGGAAATCCATCAATGTAATCCACTACATAAACAATCTCAAAGAAAAAAACCACATGGTCATCTCATTAGATGCTGAGAAAGCATTTGACAAAATTCAGCATCCTTTCATGCTAAAGGTCTTGGAAATATCAGGAATTCAAGGCCCATATCTAAACATAGTAAAAGCAATTTACAGCAAACCGGTAGCCAGCATCAATCTACATGGAGAGAAACTTGAAGCAATCCCACTAAAATCAGGGACTAGACAAGGCTGCCCTCTCTCTCCATATCTTTTCAATATAGTACTTGAAGTTCTAGCTAGAGCAATTTAGACAACAAAAAGAGGTCAAAGGGATACAAATTGGAAAGGAAGAAGTCAAACTATCACTATTTGCAGACGATATGATAGTATACATAAGCGACCCAAAGAACTCCACCAGAGAACTCCTACAGCTGATAAACGACTTCAGCAAAGTGGCCGGATATAAAATCAACTCAAGCAAGTCAGAAGCCTTCCTATACTTAAAGGATAAGCAGGCTGAGAAAGAAGTAAGAGAAATAATACCCTTCACGATAGCCACAAACCATATTAAGTATCTTGGCGTGACTCTAACCAAACAAGTGAAAGATCTGTATGACAAGAACTTCAAGTCTCTGAAGAAAGAAATTGAAGAAGACCTCAGAAGATGGAAAAATCTGCCATGCTCATGGATTGGCAGGATTAATATAGTAAAAATGAGCATCTTACCAAAAGTAATACACAGATTCAATGCAATCCCCATCAAAATCCCAACTCAATTCTTCATAGAGTTAGAAAGAGCAATTCAAAAATTCATCTGGAATAACAGAAAACCCAGAATAGCTAAAACTATTCTCAAGCATAAAAGAACCTCTGGGGGAATCAGTATCCCGGACCTCAAGCTGTACTACAGAGCAATAGTGTTAAAAACTGCATGGTATTTGTACAGTAACAGACATGTAGATCAATGGAACAGAATTGAAGACCCAGAAATGAATCCACACTCCTATGGTCACTTGATCTTGGACAAAGGAGCTAAAACCATCCAGTGGAAAAAAGATAGCCTTTTCAACAAATGGTGCTGGCTCAGCTGGAGGTCAACATGCAGAAGAATGCAAATTGACCCATCCTTATCTCCTTGCACTAAGCTCAATTCTAAGTGGATCAAAGATCTCCACATAAAACCAGACACACTGAAACTAATAGAAGGGAAACTAGGGAAGAACCTTGAACATATGGGCACAGGGGAAAATTTCCTGAACAGAACTCCAATAGCTTATGCTCTAAGATCAAGAATAGACAAATGGGACCTCATTAAATTACAAAGTTTTTGCAAGGCAAAAGACACTGTCAAAAAGACAAAGCGGCAACCAACTAACTGGGAAATGATCTTTACCAACCTTACATCCGACAGAGGGCTAATATCCAAGATATACAAAGAACTCAAGAAGTTAAACTCCAGAGAGGCAAGTAACCCTATTAAAAAATGGGGTACAGAGCTACACAAAGAGTTCTCACCTGAAGAATATCTAATGGCTGAGAAGCACCTAAAGAGATGTTCATCATCCTTAGTCATTAGGGAAATGCAAATCAAAACAACCCTGAGATTCCATCTCACACCAGTCAGGATGGCTAAGATCAAAAACACAGGAGACAGCAGTTGTTGGCGAGGATGTGGAGAAAGAGGAACACTCCTCCACTGCTGGTGGAATTGCAGGCTGGTACAACCACTCTGGAAAGCAGTCTGGCGGCTCCTCAGAAAACTGGGCATGACACTTCCGGAGGATCCGGCTATACCACTCCTGGGCATATACCCAGAGACTTTACCTGCATGCAATAAGGACACATGCTCCACTATATTCATAGCAGCCTTATTTATAATAGCCAGAAGCTGGAAAGAACCCAGATGTCCCTCAACGGAGGAATGGATTCAGAAGATGTGGTATATTTACACAATGGAATACTACTCTGCAATTAAAAACAATGAATTCACGAAATTCCTAGGCAAATGGTCAGAACTTGAAAATATCATCCTTAGTGAGGTAACCCAATCACAAAAGATCACACATGGTATGCAGTCACTGATAAGGGGATATTGACCCAGAATCTCAGAATACCCTAGACACAATCAGCATATCAATAGATTTCTAAAAAGATGGAAGGAGAGACCCCTGGTCCTGGAAAGACTGGATGTAGGGGAACGCCAGGACAGAGTAATGAGAGGGGGTTGAACGGAGAAAAGAGGGAGGGAAGGGGGCTTATGGGACTTTCGGGGAGGGAGGAAACGGGAAAGGGGAAGTGATTTGGAATGTAAATTAAAAAAATAAAATAAAATAAAAAAAAAATAAAAAAAAAACCAGAATACTAAGACCCATTGGGTAGCATCTGAGGCCGACAGGTGAGATTTCTTAGATTTGTTGTAACTGCCTAAGGTATCCATAAATGCATTTGAGAAGCAAAAATAAATAAATAAATAAATAAATAATAATAAAAAAAATTACAAAAAAAAAAAGAATTGGCAAATGGGACCTCATAAAATTACAAAGTTTCTGTAAGGCAAAGGACACTGTCCAAAGGACAAAGCAGCAGCCAACAAACTGGGAAAAGATCTTTACCAATCCTACATCCGACAGAGGGCTAATATCCAATATATACAAAGAACTCAAGAAGTTAGACCCCAGAGAGCCAAATAACCCTCTTAAAAATGGGGACAGAGCTAAACAAAGAGTTCTCACTTGAAGACTATCTAATGGCTAAGAAGCACCTAAAGAGATGTTCATCATCCGTAGTCATTAGGGAAACGCAAATCAAAACAACCCTGAGATTCCATCTCACACCAGTCAGAATGGTTAAGATCAAAAACACAGGAGACAGCAGTTGTTGGTGAGGATGTGGATAAAGAGGAATACTCCTCCACTGCTGGTTGGATTGTAAGCTGGTACAACCACTCTGGAAAGCAGTCTGGTGGTTTCTCAGAAAACTGCACATGACACTCCTGGAGGATCCGGCTGTACCACTCCTGGGCATATACCCAGAGGCTTTACCTGCATGCAATAAGGACACATGCTCCACTATGTTCATAGCAGCCTTATTTATAATAGCCAGAAGCTGGAAATAACCCAGATGTCCCTCAATGGAGGAATGGATTCAGAAGATGTGGTATAGTTACACAATGGAATACTACTCTGCAATTAAAAACAATGAACTCATGAAATTCCTAGGCAAATGGTCAGAACTGGAAAATATCATCCTTAGTGAGGTAACCCAATCACAAAAGAACACACATGGTATGCAGTCACTGATAAGGGTATATTAACCCAGAATCTTGGAATACCCTAGACACAATTCACATATCAATAGATTTCCAAGAAGATGGAAGGAGAGACCCCTGGTCCTGGAAAAACTGGATGTAGGGGAATACCAGGACAGAGAAGCGAGAGGGGGTTGAATGGGGAACAGAGGGAGGGAAGGCGGCTTATGTGACTTTCGGGGAGGGAGGAAACAGGAAAGGGGAAATCATTTGGAATGTAAACTAAAAATATAGAAAAAAAAGTTACAGTTTGGGGGCTGGTTGGTAGTTAAGAGCACTTATTGCTCTTGCAGAAGACAGTTCTCAGCACCCACATCAGGTAGTTTACAACCACCTGTAATACCAGCTCCCAGAAACTGTCCCTCTCTTCTAGATTCCACAGGCATCTGCACTGTCAGCACACACACACACAGACACACACACACACACACACACACACACACACACACACGGGGGAGGGGGAGAGATAGATAGAGAGAGAGAGAGAGAGAGAGAGAGAGAGAGAGAGAGAGAGAGAGAGAGAGAGAGAGAGGTTTAAGCAACTTTTTTTTTTACTTTAAAATTTTTTTTTATTTTCTAAGTTTTTTTTTTATTTACATTCCAAATCATTTCCCCTTTCCCGTTTCCTCCCTCTCCGAAAGTCCCATAAGCCGCCTTTCCTCCCTCTTTTCTCCATTCAACCCCCTCTCGTTGTTTCTCTGTCCTGGCATTCCCCTACATCCAGTCTTTCCAGGACCAGGGGTCTCTCCTTCCATCTTCTTAGAAATCTATTGATATGCAAATTGTGTCTAGGGTATTCCGAGATTCTGGGTTAATATCCCCTTATCAGTGACTGCATATCATGTGTGTTCTTTTTAAAACAACATTTTTAAAAGTTAGAGTTTCACACAGTTCTGACAAAACTGTCTGTTTCAAATGTCTATTTCACCCCGGTTATTCAGGTGTAGCCATCCCATGCCTTTGATTCTGCTGGAATCTCAAGAGCCGCTGTCTGTCTGTGCTGAAGTCTACTCCACTTGTGCAATGCCTACTCCATTTCCTGAGTGCTCAGACTCCCTCTTTTTAACACCAAGATGAAGAGCAATTACTGCCTCCCTCTGAACTTCTCAGTGCCCATTTAATCTACCCTGTTTTGCTCCTGACATTTCCAGTAATTCAACTTGGACGTTCCTCCAGGATATAGCAACCGCAGCCTGCTTGGAAGCAATCACTGATGGTAGAGGTCTATTTACCCTGTGCTCAGAGCACTCCAGCATCCATGAAATGACACTTGAAAGAAGAGTTGTCTAGGATGCACCTTTTCTACATCTCTCTTCTTTGTGCCTGATCAAAAAAGCATCTATAGCAAATTCAGAAATGTAGCTGGAAGCATCCCATAGGACAGAGGAATATAGGCTCAAAGCTAGGAAGAACAATGAAACTTCAAACCAATACAAAACCCAACACAGGGGGCATGTGTGCTATACCAGCCCAAGCTAGCATCCTTGATTTTAAAGGTTTATTTTATATGTGCATTTATGTGTACCGCATGTATTCCCTTTGAGGCTAGAAGGGGATGTCAATTCCCCTGGCACTGGAAATATAAGTGGTTGTGAGCCTCTCATCATAGATACTGTGAGCTGAACTTGGCTCTTGTAAAAAGATGAGCAAAAGCTCTTAACTACTGAGCCATCTTTTCAGGTTGCACCCTTGATTTTAAAGTCCTATAGATATTCATCTCTGTTTCATTTACTGAGCACACACTTTGTGTCAGGCAGCCTTTAAGGACTCAGCGGGCATTATACAGATGGAGGCTCGTAGCAATGCTGTGAATCACAAGAGGTGATACCACAGCTCTCATCTGATAGACGATGACCTAACATGGAGAGATGTCACATAGCATGTGGGTCCATCTTGATCGTCAACTTGACTGAACTGAGAGATGTGCGGAACGAGGACCCACACTTCATAATAATGAATTTGAGAGACTTGGAGTCCTGCAAGTCAGGCATTTTATTTTTGTTGCTGCAGAACTGGTCTAAAGAAAATGCACTGCAGGAGCACAGAGAGCAGTTTTTATAGCCCTGAATACACATCCCTTCCACATTTCCTCTCTGGATGACTGCTCAGGAGGGTACAATCTTCCCTGTACATTACCTAAGGTTAACACTTTCCTATAGGCATTAGATTATGGTGCTGTTCCTCTAAGACAAGAAGCTTACTGCCAGAAGAGCCAGGCCTGAGTTGATGGGTTCTGCTGGGAGCATCACAGGCAGATTCAGTCAGGGGAAAAGGCAAACTCCAGATTAGACAGTGGAGACTCAATTGTGCCTTTCCTGTAGTCCAGATAGCTAACACATTAGAGCAAAGATGGAAAAGGATATACTAATTTTATTTCTGTGGTTCTAGGACTACTCACCTTTTGGCTTGTCTGTGCATTATACTAGAGAATCCTACCCCAGGGTCAAGTAAATAGTACATTATGTCTTACAAGACATTCCTTGGAGGAGAAGAAGGAGGAAGAGCAGGGGGAGAAGGGAGAGAAGAAGAAAAGAAGGAGGAAGAAGAGGAAGAGGAGGAGCAGCAGCAGCAGGAGGAGGAACAGCAGGAGGAGGAAGAAGAGAAGGAAGAAAAGGGGAGAAGGAGAAGGAGGAGGAGGAGGAGGAGGAGAAGAAGAAGAAGAAGAAGAAGAAGAAAAGTTTATCAAGCTTCATGCATATATGCAATGATTCATGGGAGGAGGGATATCATATTGGACTTTGATAATCACAGAACTAATATGTTTAGATTAAGACAAAAGTGACCCTAGGGTGCTTAGCCCTAAATGGGACATCAGCACCACACTCTGTTTTCTAAGTCTCAGGGAATTTCACAGGGAAGGAAGGGAGATTGTTAGAGCCAGAGGTTGGGGAGGACTGTTGTAAAACACTGTCTTCAGGACAGGGCATGACTGTTAAACGCTCATGAACTCACATAACTAGCTGACTGCTAGAGTAGGGAAAATAGATCCTCTAAAGGATGAAGCTCCCAGTGGGTTGCCCATGCTCCAGTGGATAACTCTACACCCAAGCCTGTGGGGACGTCATTGTAGACTCAAAGGGCTATAAAAAGGGTGGGGCCTGAAGTTGGGAGGGAAGAATCTTGGAGGAATGGTCATACATTATATAATTCATTAAAATTCTCAATGAGTGTGCTATATAATGGTTTTAGGACTGGAGTGATGGCTCAGCAGTTAAGAGCATTGGCTGCCCTTGCAGAGGACCTGGGTTTGGTTCCCAGTATCCACATAAGGGGTTCATATCCACCTATAACTTCAGTCCAGTGAAACTGGCATATTCTGATTGTCTTTAGGGTACCTGAGCATATGTCTACATATACTTAAGTGCACATGCACATGCACATAATATAATTAATATAATATAATATAATATAAAATCTTTTTACAAAGTGATTTTAGTTTCATAGTGTCTTCTTGATAATTGTGGCCATGAAGTTCTCAAGTCAGTGTCATATGAAGTAGGTGAACCAAGGCCACAAAGACATGTGTGGGAGCATTTCAATTGGGTTGATAGCTGGAGCATCCATGAATGGAATTGTTACCTCACATACCCTTTCAGTTCCAGGAAACCCTCCTTGCTGCCTGCCCAAAATATCTCAGTTGTTTTATTTAAAATTTATACCTGTGCGACAAACTGTTCCAGTGTTAGCAACTTAAAGCTACAGTCATTGATCATCTTGAAGTGTGTTAAGTCAGACATCTGGGTATGCTTGGCTGGGTTCTCTGTTTAGCATTTTACAAGGTAGAAATCAAGTTGTTGCAAGGAAATAAGAATGGGTCAATTTGCATTCTTCTGCATGTTGACCTCCAGTTGAACCAGCACCATTTGTTGAAAAGGCTATCTTTTTTCCACTGGATGGTTTTAGCTCCTTTGTCAAAGATCAAGTGACCATAGGAGTGTGGATTCATTTCTGGGTCTTCAATTCTGTTCCATTGATCTACATGCCTGTCACTGTGCCAATACTATGCAGTTTTTAACACTATTGCTCTGTAGTACAGCTTGAGGTCCGGCATATTGATTCCCTTTGCACTAAGCTCAATTCCAAGTGGATCAAGGACCTCCACATAAAACCAGACACACTGAAACTAATAGAAAGGAAACTAGGGAAGAACCTTGAACATATGGGTACAGGGGAGAATTTCCTGAATAGAACTCCAATAGCTTATGCTCTAAGATCAAGAATTGACAAATGGGACCTCATAAAATTACAAAGTTTCTGTAAGGCAAAAGACACTGTCAAAAAGACAAAGCGGCAACCAACTAACTGGGAAATGATCTTTACCAACCCTACATCCGATAGAGGGCTAATATCCAATATATACAAAGAACTCAAGAAGTTAGACTCCAGAGAGCCAAGAAACCCTATTAAAAAATTGGGTACAGAGCTAAACAAAGAGTTCTCACCTGAAGAATATCTAATGGCTGAGAAGCACCTAAAGAGATGTTCATCAACCTTAGTCATTAGGGAAATGCAAATCAAAACAACCCTGAGATTCCATCTCACACCAGTCAGAATGGCTAAGATCAAAAACACAGGAGACAGCAGTTGTTGGCAAGGATGTGGAGAAAGAGGAACACTCCTCCACTGCTAGTGGGATTGCAAGCTGATACAACCACTCTGGAAAGCAGTCTGGCAGTACCTCAGAAAACTGCACATGACACTCCTGGAGGATATACCACTCTTGGGCATATACCCAGAGCCTTCCCCTGCATGCAATAAGGACACATGCTCCACTATGTTCATAGCAGCCTTATTTATAATAGCCAGAAGCAGGAAATAACCCAGATGTCCCTCAACAGAGGAATGGATTCAGAAGATATGGTATATTTACACAGTGGAATACTACTCTGCAATTAAAAACAATGAACTCATGAAATTCCTAGGCAAATGGTCAGAACTTGAAAATATCATCCTTAGTGAGGTAACTCAATCACACAAGAACACACATGGTATGCAGTCACTGATAAGGGTATATTAACCCAGAATCTCGGAATACCCTAGACACAATTCGCGTATCAATAGATTTCCAAGAAGATGGAAGGAGAGACATCCTGGTCCTGGAAAGACTGGATGTAGGGGAATGCCAGGACAGAGAAGCGAGAGGGGGTTGAATGGGGAAAAGAGGGAGGGAAGGGGGCTTATGGAACTTTCGGGGAGGGAGGAAACAGGAAAGAGGAAATGATTTGGAATGTAAATAAAAAAACTTAGAAAACAAACAAAAAAAAAAAGAAATCAAGTTGTTAGCTAGGATGAGAGCACGTATGGAAGATGTAAGTAGGAGCCCATGTTTCAACCACCCTAACTATTGGCAATCTTTAGTTTCCTGTCATGTAGGTTGAGTGTTCATCTCTCCTGCCTAACAGTTGGTCAGAGTTTTTCTGTACTTCCAGAGGATATTTTGGGGTAGTGGGGGTGAGGAGGTGCTATAATATAGCCTTTCATTTCCAAATCCAAGACCACCATGTAACTGATTTGAGTCTTCAATGATATCTACAAGTTCTCATCCCAGATCTTGGGGCAAGATCTTAGAGCATCATCTTTAGAAGTGCCTACCTCTGTTGCCTTCTTCTGAAATGATGGCATTCCTTTTGTTACATTCAATCAAATCAGCAATGGACAACTGACCCAAGGTAGGCCAATTAGTGTATCTCTTCAGATCTATGAAGTAACCCTCTCTGCCTAGGGAGGTGGGGGTAGTTTCTTTCCTAATCAGAGAGGATCATTGGGGGAATTTTTAAAGGAGAGAATAACATGTGGTATGTGTGTGTGTGTGTGTGTGTGTTTGTGAGCATGTGTATGCATATATATATGTTTGTGCTGTGTTTGTGTGCATGTGTCTATGTGTGTGTATGTGTGCATGTGTCTATGTGTGTGTATGTATGTGTGCATTGTATATGAGTGCATGTGTATGTGTATGTGCATGTGTCTATGTGTTTGTATGTGTATGTGCTGTGTGCACTTTGTATATATGTGTGCTGTATGCCTGCTTGTGTGCTTGTGTTACATGAGTATATGGTATGTGGGTGTGTGTGTGATTAAAAAGCAGTGATGAGAGCTGGGATGATAGCTTAGTAGTTAACATGCTCATTTTGCAAGCATGAGGATCTAAGTTCAATCCCCAGAACCTACATTTAAAGTGTCTGATATGGTGTCATGTGGAGCCAAGTGAGTCCTATGGAGTCACTGGCCAGCCAGCCTAACCTGCCTGTTGTTGAGTTTCATGCAAGTGAGACTCTGTTTCAAAAAGCAAGGTAGATTGTACCTAAGGAGTGTCACCAGAAGATGTCCTCTGGCCTACATCTTTCCACAAATGTGCGTGCATACACATATTGTGTTGAGATTAGGGACACATTAGGGTGACTTGAAACAAATATCTGTGGCTCCTTTTAAAATGTTTAGCTTTGTGTAAGTTTATTGGGTACCATAGGGGCCAGAATAGGGTGTCATATGTCCTAGTGTTCTTTTAGCTATCTCCTTATTTTATTTTTTTTCTTTTAATTATTTTTTTATTTTATTTATTTATTTTTAATTTACATTCCAAATCATTTCCCCTTTCCCGTTTCCTCCCTCCCCGAAAGTCCCATAAGCCCCCTTCCCTCCCTCTTTTCTCCATTCAACCCCCTCTCGTTAATCTGTCCTGGCGTTCCCCTATATCCAGTCTTTCCAGGACCAGGGGTCTCTCCTTCCATCTTCTTAGAAATCTATTGATATGCGGATTGTGTCTAGGGTATTCCGAGATTCTGGGTCAATATCCCCTTATCAGTGACTGCATACCATGTGTGTTCTTTTGTGATTGGGTTACCTCACTAAGGATGATATTTTCAAGATCTGACCATTTGCCTAGGAATTTCGTGAATTCATTGTTTTTAATTGCAGAGTAGTATTCCATTGTGTAGATATACCACATCTTCTGAATCCATTCCTCCATTGAGGGACATCTGGGTTCTTTCCAGCTTCTGGCTATTATAAATAAGGCTGCTATGAACATAGTGGAGCATGTGTCCTTATTGCATGCAGGTAAAGCCTCTGGGTATATGCCCAGGAGTGGTATAGCCGGATCCTCCGGGAGTGTCATGCCCAGTTTTCTGAGGAACCGCCAGACTGCTTTCCAGAGTGGTTGTACCAGCTTGCACTTCCACAAGCAGTGGAGGAGTGTTCCTCTTTCTTCACATCCTCGCCAAAAACTGCTGTCTCCTGTGTTTTTGATCTTAGCCATTCTGACTGGTGTGAGATGGAATCTCAGGGTTGTTTTGATTTGCATTTCCCTAATGACTAAGGATGATGAACATCTCTTTAGGTGCTTCTCAGCCATTAGATATTCTTCAGGTGAGAACACTTTGTGTAGCTCTGTACCCCATTTTTTAATAGGGTTACTTGCCTCTCTGGAGTTTAACTTCTTAAGTTCTTTGTATATATTGGATATTAGCCCTCTGTCGGATGTAAGGTTGGTAAAGATCATTTCCCAGTTAGTTGGTTGCCGCTTTGTCTTTTTGACAGTGTCTTTTGCCTTGCAAAAACTTTGTAATTTAATGAGGTCCCATTTGTCTATTCTTGATCTTAGAGCATAAGCTATTGGAGTTCTGTTCAGGAAATTCTCCCCTGTGCCCATATGTTCAAGGTTCTTCCCTAGTTTCCCTTCTATTAGTTTCAGTGTGTCTGGTTATATGTGGAGATCTTTGATCCACTTAGAATTGAGCTTAGTGCAAGGAGATAAGGATGGGTCAATTTGCATTCTTCTGCATGTTGACCTCCAGCTGAGCCAGCACCATTTGTTGAAAAGGCTATCTTTTTTCCATTGGATGGTTTTAGCTCCTTTGTCAAAGATCAAGTGACCATAGGAGTGTGGATTCATTTCTGGGTCTTCAATTCTGTTCCATTGATCTACATGTCTGTTACTGTACCAATACCATGCAGTTTTTAACACTATTGCTCTGTAGTACAGCTTGAGGTCCGGGATACTGATTCCCCCAGAGGTTCTTTTACTCTTGAGAATAGTTTTAGCTATTCTGGGTTTTCTGTTATTCCAGATGAATTTTTGAATTGCTCTTTCTAACTCTATGAAGAATTGAGTTGGGATTTTGATGGGGATTGCATTGAATCTGTGTATTACTTTTGGTAAGATGCTCATTTTTACTATATTAATCCTGCCAATCCATGAGCATGGCAGATTTTTCCATCTTCTGAGGTCTTCTTCAATTTCTTTCTTCAGAGACTTGAAGTTCTTGTCATACAGATCTTTCACTTGTTTAGTTAGAGTCACGCCAAGATACTTAATATGGTTTGTGGCTATCGTGAAGGGTATTATTTCTCTTACTTCTTTCTCAGCCTGCTTATCCTTTGAGTATAGGAAGGCTTCTGACTTGCTTGAGTTGATTTTATATCCGGCCACTTTGCTGAAGTCGTTTATCAGCTGTAGGAGTTCTCTGGTGGAGTTCTTTGGGTCGCTTATATATACTATCATATCGTCTGCAAATAGTGATAGTTTGACTTCTTCCTTTCCAATTTGTATCCCTTTGACCTCTTTTTGTTGTCTAATTGCTCAAGCTAGAACTTCAAGTACTATATTGAAAAGATATGGAGAGAGAGGGCAGCCTTGTCTAGTCCCTGATTTTAGTGGGATTGCTTCAAGTTTCTCTCCATTTAGATTGATGCTGGCTACCGGTTTGCTGTAAATTGCTTTTACTATGTTTAGATATGGGCCTTGAATTCCTGATCTTTCCAAGACCTTTAGCATGAAAGGATGCTGAATTTTGTCAAATGCTTTCTCAGCATCTAATGAGATGACCATGTGGTTTTTTTCTTTGAGATTGTTTATGTAGTGGATTACATTGATGGATTTCCTTATATTGAACCATCCCTGCATCCCTGGGATGAAGCCTACTTGATCGTGGTGAATGATCGTTTTGATGTGTTCTTGGATTCGGTTGGCAAGAATTTTATTGAGTATTTTTGCATCGATATTCATAAGAGAGATTGGCCTGAGATTCTCTTTCTTTGTCAGATCTTTGTGTGCTTTTGGTATTAGTGTAATTGTGGCTTCATAGAACGAGTTGGGTAGTGTTCCTTCTGTTTCTATTTTGTGGAACAGTTTGAAGAGTATTGGTGTTAGGTCTTCTTTGAAGGTCTGATAGAATTCTGCACTAAAACCATCTGGACCTGTGCTTTTTTTGGTTGGAAGACTTCCAATGACAACTTCTATTTCTTCAGGGGTTATAGGACGGTTTAGATGGTCTATTTGATCCTGATTTAATTTTGGTACTTGGTATCTGTCAAGGAAATTGTCCATTTCCTCAAGATTTTCTAGTTGTGTTGAATACAGGTTTTTGTAGTAGGATCTGATGATTTTTTGAATTTCCTCAGTTTCTGTTGTTATCTCTCCCTTTTCGTTTCTGATTTTATTAATTTGGATACTATCTCTGTGCTCTCTGGTTAGTCTGGCTAAGGGCTTATCTATCTTGTTAATTTTCTCAAAGAACCAACTCCTCGTTTTGTTGATTCTTTGTATGGTTTTATTTGTTTCTACTTGATTGATTTCAGCCCTGAGTTTGATGATTTCCTGCCTTCTACTCCTCTTTGGTGTATTTGCTTCTTTTTGTTCCAGGGTTTTCAGGTGTGCCATTAAGCTGTTAGTGTATGCTGTCTCCCGTTTCTTTTTGGCGGCACTCAGGGCTATGAATTTTCCTCTTAGCACTGCTTTCATTGTGTCCCATAAATTAGGGTATGTTGTGCCTTCATTTTCATTAACTTTCAAAAAGTCTTTGATTTCTTTCTTTATTTCCACCTTGACCAAGTTATCATTGAGTAGAGCATTGTTCAGCCTCCATGTGTACGTGGGTTTTCTTTTGTTTTTGTTGCCATTGAAGACCACCCTTATTCCATAGTGATCTGATAGGAGGCATGGGATTATTTCTATCTTCTTGTATCTGTTGAGGTCTGATTTGTGACCAATTATATGGTCAATTTTGGAGAAGGTACCATGAGGAGCTGAGAAGAAGGTGTATTCTTTAGCTCTAGGATGAAATGTTCTATATATATATCAGTTAGTTCCATTTGGTCCAAGGCTTCAATTAGATTCACTGTGTCCCTGTTTAGTTTCTGCTTTCCTGAACGATCCATTTCAGAGAGCGGGGTGTTGAAGTCACCCACTATTATTGTGTGCGGTGCGATGTGTGCTTTGAGTTTTAGTAAAGTTTCTTTTACGAATGAGGGTGCCCTTGCATTTGGAGCATAGATATTCAGGATTGAGAGTTCTTGATGGTGGATTTTTCCCTTGATCAGTATGTAGTGTCCTTCTGTGTCTTTTTTGATGACTTTAGGTTGAAAATCAATTTTATCCTGATATTAGGATGGCTACTCCACCTCGTTTCTTGGGGCCATTTGCTTGTAAAATTGTTTTCCAGCCTTTTACTCTGAGGTAGTGTTTGTCTTTGACACTGAGGTGCGTTTCCTGCATGCAGCAAAATGCTGGGTCCTGTTTACGTATCCAGTCTGCTAGTCTATGTCTTTTAATTGGGGAATTGAGACCATTGATATTAAGAGAGATTAAGGCATAGTGATTATTGCCATCTGCCATTCTTGACGCTATCTTTATGTTTGAGTGGTTATCTACTTTTGGGTTTGATTCAAGAAGGTTATTATCTCATTTTTTCCAGGGTGTTGTTTCTCTCCCTGTATTGGAGGTTTCCACCTATTATCCGTTGCAGGGCTGGATTTGTGGAAAGATATTGTGAAAATTTGGTTTTATCATGGAATATCTTGGTCTCTCCATCTATGGTGATTGAGAGTTTTGCTGGGTATAGTAGTCTAGGCTGGCATTTGTGCTGTCTTAGTGTCTGCATGAGATCTGCCCAGGATCTTCTGGCTTTCATAGTCTCTGGTGAGAATTCTGATGTGATTCGGATAGGTCTTCCTTTGTATGTTACTTGGCCCTTTTCTCTTACTGCTTTTAGTATTCTTTCTTTGTTTAGAACATTCGGTGTTTTGATTATTATGTGACGGGAGGTATTTCTGTTCTGGTTCAGTCTGTTTGGAGTTCTGTAGGCTTCTTGTACGTTCATCGGCATCTCTCTCTTTAAGTTAGGGAAGTTTTCCTCCATAATTTTGTTGAAGATGTTTACTGGCCCTTTAAGTTGCAAATCTTCACTCTCATCTATACCTATAATCCTTAGGTTTGGTCTTCTCATTGTGTCCTGGATTTCCTGGATGTTTTGGGTTACACGTTTTTTGCATTTTGCATTTTCTTTGACTGTTGAGTCGATGCTTTGTATGGAGTCTTCAGCACCTGAGATTCTTTCTTCCATCTCTTGTATTCTATTGTTGATGTTTGCATCTATGACTCCTGATTTCTTCCCAAGGTTTTCTATCTCCAAAGTTGTCTCCCTTTGTGATTTCTTAGTTGTTTCTACTTCCTTTTTTAGTTCCTGGATGGATTTGCTGAGATCCTTCACTTGTTTGTTTGTATTTTCCTGTATTTCTTTAAGGTATTTTTGCATTGCCTCTTTCAGGATTTCTTCCTGATGACCCACGTTCTCCTGCATTTCTCTGAGCGATTTTTGTGTTTCCTCTTCATGGGATTCCATCTGTTGATCCATTGTCTCCTGCATTTCTTTAAGCAGTTCTCGTGTTTCCTTTGTAAGGGCATCTAACCGTTGATTCATTTCTTTAAGCAATTTTTGTGTTGCCTCCTTACGGGCATCCATCTGTTGACCCATATTCTTCTGCATTTCTTTATGCCAATTTTGTGATTCCTTTGTGAGTGCATCTACCCGTTGATTCATCTCGTTAAGCGATTTTTGTGTTGTCTCCTTGTGCGCCTCCATCTTTTGATCCATGTTCTCCCGCATTTCTCTAAGCGATTTTTGTGTTTCCTTTGTAAGGGCTTCTAACCGTTGATTCATGGTCTCCTGTAACTCTTTATGAGATTTATTTGTGTCCTTCTTGTGACCCTCTAATAGCATCATGAGAAGTGATTTTAAATCCAGATCTTGTCTTTCGGGTGTGGTGGGGTATCCAGGACTTGCTGCTGCTGGAGAGTTGGGTTCGGATGGTCCCACATTACTTTGATTTCTGTTAGTAACATTCCTACGCTTGCCTTTTGCCATCTGGATACCTCTGGTGTTAATTGGTCCTGCTGCCACTGGCTGTTGGTTGGACCTCCTGTGAGCCTGCAAAGCTATTTCTGCCCCCGCTGGATTACCAGGATTCCCCTGGCACCGATTCCTGGGGCCTGCCTGCTCCTGAGTGACTTTGGAGCCCTAATGTGCTTTGCCCCAAGTGATCTTATATTGGGGAGGCCTTGCACATCTAAAGGCTCAGCCTTGTGGATTCCTGGAGCAGAGGTCGCCAAAGGGGGGCTGGTAGGCTCCTGCCCTGTGCAGGGGTGTGTGATCTCTCCTGGGGGGGGAGGGGGCGTCCCTCTGCCAGGCAGAAGTCCCACAGCAGAGCTGGCGCGCTGGTTACTGCAGATCAGCCCAGCACTTGGGAGCCGCATACACACAAGCCGCCCGAGACCCAAGCGATATTATGCCTGTCTGTCTCAGAACCTGGCTGTCCCAACCTCCCAGTCACTGGAACAAAGATGGCGGAGGGCAGTCTCCGTGGTGCTGCTCACCCTGTAGACGCGAAGGCCCACCGATCTGGCACCCAGAGGACCACAGCGCTGACCCGTTCTCGGGCACAGACGGAAGCCCCAACAGGCCGTGTCCCAAGTGATGTTATATTGGGGATAGGGAGCTTGGGGTACCTGTCTCTTCAGCGCAGTCTGCGGGAACAGAGGTCGCGGAAGGAAAGCTGGTAGGCTCCCGCCCCCCTTATTTTATTTTTACAACAGTCTAGGGTCCGCACTCACTGGATGATGGGGACAGACAACACTTAAGATAGGCTTTCCCTTTTCAATGACTCTTCTCAGTAGCACAAGCAGAAGTGTGTCTCTTAGGCGATTCTAAATCCAGTTACATTAACAGTTAAAGTCAACCATTACAATCTTGTAAATTGAGAGGCAGTGAAGACTTGGGTACTCTTATATGAGCCAGGAATAAGATTATTGTTAATTAAGATCAGATCGTAACCACAGGTGTGTCTGTGAAGGAGTTAGTGTGGGAGGTAGAGAGCTCGGTGTCTGGTGGGCAGGTGAGAACGTGAGCCAGAACATAGGTGAAGGGACTATTTGTATGTATGTTTAGCTTGGAATAGCCAGAATATTGGTGGCAAATGGGTTTGTAGTGGGATAGTTACCAAATATCTTGTTCCCTGGTTCTTCACACACTTGAGTGTTGGTCTTTGGTTAACAGTATTGACAGGTGGTAGGGCCTTTAAGAAGTGAGGTCTAATGAGAGTTAATTAGTACCTTGTAGGGGTTCACATTCTTAGAAAGGATTAATGATGGTCCATCAGGACTGGGTTAGGTGTCAAGGAACTGGATTGATTGCCACAGAAATGGGTTGTAAAATGAATTTGACTTCTCCAGATCTGTCTTCTACTTTCTCCTTTGTTATGTGACTCTTCATGCTTCTTCCCATGAACACACACACACACACACACACACACACACACACACACACACACACGCCAGTCATATACACCTATCCACTACAAGGCCTTCACATTAAGCCAAGAGTGGTGGCTGAGCTTCAAAATCCTTGATCCAAAATTTACCTCCTTTCTTTTTAAAGCAATTAGCCTCCTGTATTTTATTTTAGCAGTACAGAATGAATTAGCACAAGGGGATAAACTTGGAGTCACCCACACTGTAAGGATCCCAGGATAGCCTCTATACAGTTCTGCCGTGAACAGGGCAGAGAGCAGAAAGACAAGTCTGGGAAAGCAGAGGAATGGAAGCAGACCATTATACTTAGTTTGAAAAATAATGACATAATGTATTTTGTATCGACTAGACTGCTGCTCCTGCCTCTCTCTTACAGACTCAGATTTTTTCTCATTTTAATTGTGTTAAAATGTACATAACATAAAACTCCCCGTATCAATCTCTTTTAAGTGTGTTGTTCAGTGATATTGAGTGCACTCGCATTATTTGGCCACTGTTGTCACCATCAATCTCTAGAACTTTCCATGTGCAAAGTTGAAATCATAACTGAGTAAATAACCCCACGCTCGTCTCTTCTCGGCCGCTGCAGAGCATGGCTTGATTGTATGTCTGTGACGCTGACCTCTCTAGGTGCCCTCACTTCAGTGTGTCTGTGTGGACAGGCTTATGTTGTCTTAATTGGTATAATGTTCTTGAGTTTTATTCATCCTGTAGAACGTGCCAAATTGTACTTTATTTATAGATGTATGTATATTCCACTGTATGTATACATTACAGTTTGTATATCTACTATAGAAATTCACCTGTTCTTTACTCAGAAGGTGAATAGTCAAAATGGGATTTGAAAGAGGCCATGACTGGCACTTAGTCTGCTTAGATCATGGGCTATTATTTCCTCTGATGAATCCATCCCTGCTACAGTGGTTTCCATACCTGGGAAACAATCATCTCCGCAAGGGTCTTCAAGTGAACACTGGCAGCATCCTAGAGCACACATGTGCATGTGTGGGTGTATGTGTGTGTGCATTCTCAGTGTCCCCACTGAAGCCAGGAGAGGGTGACAAATGCCCCAGAAGCTGAAGTTGCAAGTTACAGGTGGATTGTGAACTGCCCATCATAGGTGTTAGAAACTTAACTCTGGTCCTCTGCAAGGTCAGCAAATGCTCTTCACCACTGGGCCATTGCGCCAACTCTAACTGGGGATTTTAGAACCATGGGCTCTCTATCTGTTTGAATTTCTCTTCGTATGGGTGCATGTGTGCATACATGCATGCATGCTTTGCATGTGTGTGGGAAAGCACATTTTTATTTGGGTGCATGTATGTGTGTGCGTGCATTCATGTAGAGGCCCAATGTTGATGTCACAGGTCATCCTTGACTAACCCAGAGCTCACTCACACTCACACGGCTAGTCCAGCTTGCTCTGCAGATTCCCTGCCTCTACCTTCTGAGGCTAGAATTACAGACAGGGTACCATGACTACTTGACATTTACATTATTTTCTGAATCTCTGAACTCCTCACACCTTAGAGGCAAGAGCCTGAACCCTCTCCCTAGGCCCCATCGGCTTGAATTTAATTCTGTGTGGACCATACTTAAAAAGCCAAGCCAAGTTAAACCAAACCAAAACATGTATTCAACTATCAACCTCCAAAAAAAATTTACATGTATTCAGTGATCTACCTCCACAGCCAGTAAAGGAGTAGAAGTCATTTGACATCTCAGACTGGCTTGCTCTTTATGTGGTGCTGGGAATCAAACTCTGGTCCTCCTGCTTTCATAGCAAGCAATTACCCTACTCAGCCACCTCCCTGGTCCCTGGCTGCTAATGTTTGGATGCTCCATTCCAGTATCCACTGTGGTCTCCAGCAATCTGTACACTTGGCCCCGGTTCCCCTGGATCCATGCAGAGATGCCTGCAATTTAGCACAATGTTTTTTGGCTTCCATTGGGAGAACAAGATAAGAAGCGGCCAGCGGGAGAGCATTGCTGTGCTTTTTTGGTAAAGCGATGCTCTGCTCAGTTCAAGGGCTGCATTATTTTTAGCTCCTATTATTCCGATGAGCTCCTAATTGGTCACTGTGCCTTGATTCTTGTTTCCCTCCTTCTCCCCCTCCCTACATTTGTCACACTGAGTAATCATCCTAATCTTTATAAAATGCACATTTCATCACGTGCAGCCTCCTGATTGCAATGCTTTGGGAGTTCTCTCTTGGTTATGGGATGCATTCCAAGTTCTGGGCTCTGCTCCATAACCTACAAGTTCTGCTATGGTCTGGCCCTGGCCCATTTCCTCAGAACATTCCCATCTACTCTGCACTGCGGACTGAACTTCTCCACACATGCTCTTCCCTTCTCACCATCCCTTGCCTCCCACCTGGTCTTCCTTCTGCTTCCTTTCCCGGTTTGCCTAATCCTATGCTGCCTCACACTTTGGTTGGAGGATGCCTCATTCCAGGAGAATACGCTTTCTCCTCCCTGCCACAGCTCATTCTCTGAGCTTTGTCCTCTTGGTCACATGCTACATCACAAACGCATATAGAACCCTTACATTTCTCTGTGCTATGGCCTTGAGACAGGAGTTGTTCACCAAATGGGGAGTTTGCCATTCTCTCACTAGGCTGGCTGGCCAGTAAGCACTCAGGATTCACCTGTCTCTATGCCTCTCCAATGCCAGGGTTACAGGCACTTGCAGTCATGCCTGGCTTTTTATGTGTGTTCTAGGATGTTTATCATGACTTTGTCTGTCAACTTGTGCACCATCTTCTAGGCTGTACGTATGGGATAGGGCATGTCTGTGTATCTTATATGTAGAGCAAGCTTACCTGGTGCTGCAGTTTGGATATGGGATGTTCCTAAGATGGAATGTGACAAAATGTTGGTTTTCAGCTGGGGGCATAGCTCAGTCAGTAAAAGTAATTGTCATGCAAGTGGGAAGACCTGAATACAGTATCCCAGGACCCACATAAAAAGCTGAGTATGGGAACACACATTTGCAATCCCAGTGATGGGAGGTGAAAGCAGGCAGACTCCTGGAAGCTCAATGACCAATCTGGTCTATATGTGGAATGTTGTGGCCAAAGAGAGACCCTGTCATGTGGAAGACATATAAAGACTGACATTTGATATTGTCTTCTGACTCATATACCCCCCCATTTTACACACACACACACACACACACACACACACACACACACACACACACAGAGTTGACCTCCATCCAGGTCCTCTTAGGAGGTAGTAGAACCTTTCTTTAAGAAGTAAGAATTAATGAGAACTGAGGTCTTATATAATTGTGGGAGGCCAGTCTCTTCCTTGTTTTTCTGTTTTACTGTGTCCTGACCATGAGGTGAATGGTTGTTATTCACCACATGCTCTTATCATGAAGTAAGGCCTCATAATTGGCTCCAAATACTGGGCCAATTAAACCTTCAACATTATGAGCCAAAAGAACCCCCTCCTCCTAAGTGGATTATCTAAGAATTGTTGGAATCATGAACAGCTAACAGGAAAATCTGGTATTTAATGGACCTGCAATAAATATTGAAAATTTTCTTCAGTGCTACAGATATGAGCTTTATGATTCCATTGCTGGAGTTCCCTCACAATGAAAGATCTGTCTGTCCATCCTGAGTGGTAGAAGATACTTGTACTCCTGACTATATCATTTGTATGTGTGTGTATATGTGTATATGGTTGTATGCTTGTGTATGTGTGCATATTTGTTTGGATGTCAGGGGATAATCATGGGTGTCATACCTCAGGAGCCATCTATTTTTTTGGTGGTGTTGTTTGGTGGTTTAACATTTTTTATTTAGTTTAATTTATTATTATTGCTGTTGTTGTTTGGGTGTGTGCCATGTCAGTCATGTGGGAGTCAGAGGACAACTTATTCTATCATGTGAGCCTTTGGAACTCAGGTCATCAGGCTTGGCAGCAAGCACCTTTAACTGCTGAGTCATCTTGCCAGCCCAAAGTCAGTTCTAGCCTTAATTTTCTTTTTATTGGCAGTACTGGGTATTGAACAGATAGCCTCATGTATGAGAGGCAAGTGCTTCAGAACCAAGTTACAGTCTCAGTTCTGCCTTGTTTTTTGAGATAGGGTCTCTAAATGGTTTGGAATGCACCATGTAGGCTAGACCAGCTGAACAGCTAGCCCCAGGAATCTGCCTACCTCCACTTCCTCAGGAGTGAGGTTTTAAGTGTGTGCTACCATGGCTAACTGTTTTATGTGGGTTCTGAGGAGAGAATGCAGGTTCTTAAGTTTACATAGTAAGCATCTTACCCTCCAAGCCTTTTCCCATCCCCCTGAGAAATATTTGGTTTTGGTTTTCAAAATTCTGTCTAATCATCTAGAAACTAATGGGTCCTGCTTTGCAAGACTCAGATCTCAGTTTTCAAAGCAGTAGTTCAGCTCTTTGACATTGTTGACAATTTACTTATACTTAAAAAGAAAAATAAAATCAGAAAAAGAGTTAAGGTATTCCAAAAAAACCCCCCAAATAATTGTGCATGAAAATAAAGGATAAATCAATGTGTGTATAAATCCATGTTCAGTGCTAAGGGAAAATGGTTTGAACTGGTATGTGTGTGCATTTGTATGTATGTGGATGTATCTGCATGTATGGGGAAAGATGTCAGATAGCACAGAATAGATATTGTACCCTGTGTGTCTGTGTGTCTGTCTGTATGATATATGCCAGTGTGTCTGCCATTGTGGGTACATGTGGAGGCCAGAGATTGACATGGAGCTACTAGGTGTGTTCTTTGATCATCTCTCACCCTGTTTTTGAGACAGGGTCTCTCACTGAACCTTGAGCTTGTTGATTGGTTAGTCTGGAAGACCAGGAGACCCAGGAGATGGATCTCTCTGTTGTCTCAGCACTGGGGTTATAGGCATGTGTCTTCCCACTTGGCTTCTTATGTGGGTGCTCGAGATCTGATCTCAGATCTTCATGCTTACACAGCAGGCACCTTAGTAACTGCGTCATCTAAGCGCCTACACTAGAAACTTTACAGGTAGCATTGGTTGAACTTAGGTAACAGACAGAAACTGACTCAAGCTGGTTGCAGTTTAGAGTAATAATTAAAGAGACCCCACAAATAAAAGTGAGGTCATTGCCTAGATTTTCAAAGCCAGGAAGAAATTCACTGAAAATCCATAATTCTGCCAGTGACAGGTTTTCTGGCTTCGGTCATGCAGCTGAGGTGTCTGGATGCTACACATTGAGAGCTGACAAAATAAATGTATTGATCAGTCAGTTCCACACTGGGAGACAGAGGATATCTGTGAGATGAGGGAGGAGGTCTCTGCCCAAGTCCTTGAATTGGTTCTCATATAAATTAGCTATCATTTCACTATTGAGCTGGGTTTTCATTCAATGCCACTTGTTTAGTGAAGCCTTCAAATATAGACTATAGAATTCCATTGATCTTTTGAAAGGATTTCCTCCTCCTCCCTTCTCCTCTTCTTCTTCTTTTTCTTCTTCTTCTTCTTCTTCTTCTTCTTCTTCTTCTTCTTCTTCTTCTTCTTCTTCTTCTTCTTCTTCTTCTTCTTCTTCTTCTTCTTCTCATCTCCATCTCCTTCTCCTTCTCTTCCTCTTCCTTCTCTTCTTCCTCCTCCTATCCTTCTCCTCCTCCTCCTTCTCTTCTTCCTCCTTCCCCTTCTCTTCTTCCTCCTCCTTCTCTTCTTATCCTTCTCCTCTTCCTCTCCTTCTCTTCCTCCTCCTCCCCTCCTCTTCCTTTGTCTTCATCTTCATCTTCTTCTTCCCCTCCCCTCTCTCTAGTATGCACACATGTATACAAGTGCCTGCAAAAGCATGAAGAGGGCATCAATTTCCCCTACAGTCTGTCATGGGAACTGAACTCTGTTCTTCTGCAAGAGCAATAAGTGCTCTTAACTATAGCCATCTATCTAGGCCCTAGCCATTCATTTTTATAGTGTTAAGGTTACGGCAGAAAATGTACTTTAATAGACTACAGTCATAGAGGGGCATGGTGTAGGAACAAGTGCCATTCAAAAGACCTAACAGAAAGGGATATCTCCATGGGAGTCCAGTAGAGACAAGGATGTGTGCTCTGCCCCAAGTAGGGGGAAAAAGAACACAACAGAGTACAACCCATAAACCAGGGGCTATGACCTTTGTTTTAGTTACATTTCCTGTTGTAGTGATAAAAAACACCTTGACAAAAGCAACTAAAAGAAGAAAGGATTTATCTTGACTCACAGTCTGAGGATACAGTCCATCATGGTGGGGAAGACATGGTGGCAGGAGCATGAGGCAGCTGGTCACATTACACTCACAGTCAGGAAGCAGAGAGCAATGAACATTCATCACTCAACCCACATTATCCTTTTTATTCAGCTGGTGACCCTAGCCCAAAGAGTGGTGTTTCTTACCATCTTGATTAACCTAATCAAGACAATCTCTCATAGGCATGCTCAGAGCTAACTCAATCTAAATCATTCTTGGCAGAGATGCCCAAAGACTTGTCTCCTAGGGGATTCTAGATCCTGTCGAGTTGACAGTTAATATTATCTATCAGACTTTGCAACAGGGGAGAAAAGATAGGATATCACCAATGGTGGAGTCTACATGTGACATCAATTGTGTGACTGTAACTTTCAACAGAAAATAGAATATAAAATGAATACAGCCTCAGAAGTGAATAGATATAGGCTCAGTGGTTAAAGGTACTTGTTGCTCTTATAGAGGACCTAGGTTTAGTTCCTAGCACCCACATGGTAGCTCACAATCATCTGCGGCTCCAGTTTCAGAAGATCTGATGTCCTCTTCTGAACTCTATAGGCACAACTCTTTCATTTGGTGCAAAACATTCATATATGCAGCAAACAAACAAATATATATTTTTTTTAAAAAAAGCTATTACCTCAAAACTAAGGGCTAGACTGATAGAATTTGGAAAGGAGAGATGGTGATTTGACCATGGTTATGGTTGACAGGATCTTTGAATGGCTTGTGAACCTTGGTGTGTAGAGCAGAGTTTAAACCCAGAACAGTTGTGCATCAGATACAAGCATGTACACTGCTGAGTCTCTGTGGGCCAAATAAATTATCTGTATATCTATTTTACACACTTGATGCACGATGAAGAGGCACGCCATAAAACATCTGTTATGGTTCTTAATAAAACATGGTTGGAAGAGTGGTTTTTCAATAATTCAGATACTCTTAATAATACCAATAAAGATTTAAGCTGCCCGCAGATCATCCTGGATGCTAATTATGTAGGGAAATTTTAAAATGGTACAGGGAGTTGGTGTTGCAGGAATATTGCTGCTTTCCATGATATCTTGTGCCATCAACCCTTCATTCATTCATTTAAATAGCCATTGACCAATACTGACAACTTTAATATGATGATTCTTCTTTCCTCCCTCATTTCTTTCTGTCTTCCTTCCTTCCTTCTTTCCTTCCTTCCTTCCTTCCTTCCTTCCTTCCTTCCTATCATTTTTGACCTAACACTAACCTAAATATAAAAGTGCATCAAACTCACTTGACCGAGTTTAAAGTCAAGATTTAGCATGCTCTGAATATTTAGACAGTATATATAGTAGTGTTTCTTTTGTTTTATAAAAGAAGTTATGTAGCCAGACATTTGGCAACTTTATGGGTTCTTTTTTCTACCATCCTTCTCTACCCCTAATCCACCCTTCCAACCTCCCAACACTAGGTAGGAGAGAAAGAAGGCTAGAGGGAGAAGGGGCAGGAGTTGATATCGTTAGGCTACTTATTCTTGTCTCTTTGTACATGACCACTTGAAAAACCACCACAACAGCAGCCAGCAGCAGGAGGAAGAACAGCCACCACCCCTCTCTGGCATTTTTATACCCTCTCAAGATTCCCCAAAATTTCAAATATCATGCACTTGCAGAAACTATCTGTAGCTGGGAAAATCACGTCCCTGCTAGAGCACGAGGCAAATCCTAGTCAGCTGCTGTGGATAGTCCAATGCAGCCCCATGTCTGATGCCTGGGATTGAAAGAAAAACATAGTCCTATAACATTTCTGTGTTTCCAAAGAAACCAAACCTCTCCACACAAATTTACCCCATGAGTTACCCTTTCTAGAAATGTCTTTGTTGAGTATGGCATCCCACACATTTGCACAGCACTCCACCTTTGTACATGGTTATCTCTCATTCTTACCTGGCATCATATTAATACTGCATATAAAAGGCAAGGAATATTGCATGCATGTAGAGGACACAAATGCTCCCTGAAATGTTCAAGCCAGTGTAAGTCATAGGTAGAGGATGGGCCATATGAAACACAGGATAAGGATCTATGCAGCCTGTCACTTTTATAGATGATGATGTCATATGACAATGCCAACAGCATAGATATCTGTTAGTTAAATAATGAACCCAGCCTTGGGAATAGTATGAATCATTACCCCTAGTCCAGTGTTCTATTTTATTATATGGTCTGCTAGATTAATTGGTTAGATAAATAAATTTATATGTACCTCATCATCATCATCATTCATGATAATCTTATAAAGTAATTTACTTGTCACAATCACTATCATCCACACCACCACTATCACCATCATCACCATCATTGTCACTATCATCACATTCTAGTACAAGTGGAGTCTAGTCTGTTTAGTGTCTGGGAAGACAACTGTGATGGTTTGTATATGCTTTGCCCAGGGAGTGGCACTATTAGAAGGTGCGGCCCTGTTGGAGTAGGTGTGCCACTGTGGGTGTGGGCTAAAAGACCCTCACTCTAGCTGCCTGGAAGTCAGTCTTCCACTAGCAGCCTTCAGATGAAGATGTAGAACGCTCAGCTCTGCCTGCATCCTGCCTATGTGGATGCTGCCAACTTAATGAAGATGGACTGAACCTCTGAACCTGTAAGCCTTATAAACAATTAAATGTTGTCCTTTATAAGACTTGCCTTGGTCATGGTGTCTGTTCACAGCAGCAAAACCTTAACTAAGACAATGACACATAAATTCTTGGAATGAAGGAAACAAACGCCCCCAAGGAAGCAAAAAGGAAGAAAAGCTCATCACAATGCTGAGAAGGATTTGGTATAAGAATAAATTTAGGAGCCATGGCCAGTAAAAAGCAAGACAGGTATGTTCACACATGACCAGAGGACAAGGGCAGATTCAGAAGCCTGAGACTGAGTTTGGTTAGAACAAGTGTACGGTACATTAAAACAGGATTCCTGAGCCAGGGACATAGCAAAGTACTTGCCATACAATCAAGGAGACTCAAGATTCAGTTCCCACATTCTACATAAAGAGCCCAGAGTGGTGGGTGGTACTCGAAGTGCTGATTACCAGACCAGAGACGCAAAAAATGAGAGGAAAATAAACTACTGTGTCATTAATATGCAAAAATGGGAACGTGCCTGCTAGAAGCAAGTACAGGTCTATGGGCTTAATATTCATCATGTCTGGGAGGATGCCTTCCTATTAGAGGCTGCAGTGTAATTAAATCAGGGAATGGGGCTAGAACCTGTTTCTGGAGAGGCTCGGGCATTCATGTAACTCCTGAGATGTCTCCTAGCTGTGATTTGTACCTGGGGAACCACAGAAGCCATCCAGCCCGTACTGAGTGAGAGAGAGCCTCCGGGTGAGTATAGACATCTGATTTCACTTCTGTTCCTGTTTTGTGTGTTTATTTATTTATGTATTGATTTATTCATTATTTATTCTTTGAGACTTTCATACACATATTCAATGAAATAGGATTATATCCACCTATTTCCCCACCTCCAGTCCCACCCGCCTCCAGTCCTCCCAATACATTCCTCTCTCAACTTCATATCCTCTTTTTCTGTTCATTTTTAATAACCCATGAATTCTAATTAGTGCTCAGTCGTGGGTTTGGTGAATGTCTTGACACATGTGCTGATTTTCTCTCTACCTGAATGCCTTCCCTCCAGGCTCAGCTGTTGTGTTCCTTTCTCAGGGGGGCTCTGCCCATAAGTAGACATTTCCAGCCTCCTGCTGGAGATGGTTGTAAGCAGCAGGGAGCAGACAGCAGTAGGTTCCCATCTGCCTCTGGGGACACAGCTCCACACTGGAAACCTTACACAGCTTCACACAGAACACAAAACACTGTGATGGAGCTTTCCCATGGGGTGTGTTGATTAAATTGATTAAATGCATGTCAGGCATTTAGAACAGTGTCTAATAATCAGGAAAATTGTTTAAATTGTTTATTGTGCCTGTTTTTGGTGTGTGTGTGTGTGTGTGTGTGTGTGTGTGTATGTGTGTTAGGTCGCATAACTGAAAGTGTGTGGAGGTCAGAGAAGACGTTGGATGTCAATCTTTACCTTCTACTGTATTTGAGGTAGGGTCTCTATTGTTTGTCACTGTGCACACCAGGATATCTGTCTCTTGAATGTCCCAGACTTCTCCTGTTCCCACCTCCTATCTCACTGGTGAAGGACTTGGATCATAGATATATATTGGTCTTTCTGGCTTTACAAGGATTCTGGGGATTTGAACTCAGGTCATCATGCTTATACAGCAACTGCTTTACCTGTAGATCATTTTTGTAGCCTAAGCATTTGTTTAAAAGTTTCATGATGGGACCTGGAGAAAGAGCTCAGCAGTTAAGAACACTTGCCCCCTCCTCTTTTCCGAAAGAGCCGAGTTCCATTCCCAGCACCCATGTCAGGCAGCTCACAGAGGACCTGAGACCCTCTTCTGGTCTCTGAATGTACTCACACACAAGTGTACACGTACATTCACAAAGACACCTGCACATTCTCATAAATCTAAAAACCAAGCAAACAAAAAAGCCGAAAGTCTCATGATGATCTACCTTGGGGAAATCTAAAAGTTTCTGGCTCCCACAGATCCAGGCGTGAATAGTTTTCAATATCTAAGCATTGGGTTTTACAACCAAGAGCATCTACAGGTAACCAGGAGCATCTATAGGTAACCAGGAGCATCTATAGGTAACCAGGAGCATCTATAGGTAACCGGAAGACTGTGTGTGTGTGTGTGTGTGTGTGTGTGTATGTGTGTGTGTAAAAGAGGCTGGAGCCATATCTCAGTGCTTATGTAGAAGACATAATAGAATGACTATAGAATGACTATAGGTTCTGTCTCCAGCATGGAAAAATGACAGCAGCAGCAGCAGCAATACCAAGCTCTTGTGTTCTTCTACTACCTCCACCCTGGCAGATGGCTTCTCCCCATCCAGCCCCATTTGTTTCTTGATCTGATTTTCAAGCTGCCCATATCCCAGAGCCTATCTCTGTCCTCACACACAGGGCCACATCCACACCTTCTCTTTCCTCAACTCATTTGACCTTGGGATTGAACCCGTGGTCTTGCCATTTGTGTCAAGCTTTGTACATGCTGGTCCTCCATTCTGGTTTGTGTTTCTCCTCTTTGACCCCCTTTCCCAAACCTCTTCTCACCCTAAAAGATAAAGGTCATGCAAAAGTACCCATATCACCATCAATGCCCCTGACTTAAAAGCCTACATCCCATAGGTTGCAGGGAAAGTCATACTTTCTGTGCATTATAAACAAAGATTTAGTCATGTTTGTGAGATTCTCAAAAGATGCCCAGGAAGAGCAAAACTGCCTTCAAACTTAGACACATTCTGACTTTAGTATAAGAGTCTCTCCATTCCCAATGGTTTCTTGTATCTTTCTAGCCCACCTCAATTAAACCTTATAACTTAATAAAATGTTCAGTATGCATTGGCATATTCCAAACTTGGGCAACAGGGTACATAACAGAAATACTACTTGTACCCGCTGGTTTTGTGTGTCAAGTTGGTACAAGCTAGAGACATCAAAGAGCAATGAGCCTCAGCTGAGGAAATGCCTCCATGACATCCAGCTGCAAAATATTTTCCCAATTAGTGGGGAAACCCCAGCCCATGGTGGCTGCTGTCATCCCTGAGGTGATGGTCCTGCATTCTATAAGAAAGCTGAGCAAGCCATGAGGAGCAAATCAGTGAGTAGCATCCTTCCATGGCCTCTGCACCAGCTCCTGTCTCCAGATTCCTGCTGTGTGTGAGTTCCAGTCCTGACTTCCTTTGGTGATGAACAGTAATGTGGAACTATACACTGAATCAACCCTTTCCTCCTCAACTTGCTTTTTGGTCACAGTGCTTTGTTGCAGCAGTAAAAACCCTAATTAAGGACCCAACAAAATGTGTTTGTGAGGTGGCAGTGAGACTTCATTACAGGGAGTGACTTAGGTTAAGGCGGGTTTCTATGGGTCAGTTACTCAGTTTGCTGTTCTGTTATGTGACTGTGAGGAAGTCCAGATCATCCTCTGTACACGCCTGGGAGGTTAGTGTGAGCCACTGTGCAAGTAGTTTCTAGTAATTTAACCTCCACTATGTAAATTAGGGCTGTGCAAATAGACCCATGTAAATAACTGCAATGCAAATAACATAAGCCTTCATTGGTCCATGGTGGTCCTAGGGAAAGCTGGCTCCAGTTACTGCAGTTATCTGGTTACAGCACTCCAGGACTACACTCTAGGTTTCTGGACTAACTTCCCTGTTGAGGACCTGATCCATTTCTCTGGTCTCTTAATGATGGTCTGATGACCTTTCCTCTACAGAAGGACAGCACTCTACCACCTCCTCCACCAACAGATCATGGGTTATCTCAGTCTCTAAATCTATCTCTAGTTATGTGGAATTGCCCAGACCTTTCTCACTAGCTTCCTCTAGCTTTGAATGATTCCCACAGTGAGTTTAGAATTGAGCATCTCAAGAACCCCCAAGCACAGTTGCCATCAGACATCAAGGAAAATGGAGGAAGCAGGTGAAGGCAGGATGTGCTGAAGGCCGGTTGTGCAGTCGGAGCACCACTATGGACCACACAGTTTTGCATTCTCCTTTTCTTACATTTATCAATCTTCTTGAAGACCTGAGCCCTGCTCACTACCCTCTTCATTGAACCCACAGTAACTAGCATTGTAGGGATTCAGTAAACATCTATTGATTAAATGGAAGTTACAGAGATGTCTCCAAATCCTACTGTTTCTGTAATTGAATTTCTGAAAATCAGGTTACCTAGTCTGTAAAGCATCCTGGGATTCTCCACCATCCATCTCTCCATAGGAGTGTTCAAATTACAAATGCTTTTTACTGCATGTAGCTTTTATGTGAGTCCCAAGGACTGAACTCAGGTCTTTGGGTATGTACAGCAAGCACTTTTCCCATCAAACCATTCCCTGGGTTTGTTTGTGCTTTGGATATAGCTAGGCGCTTGGTTTTGTTCACATAATTACCCGTTGTTTTGGCTGCACATGGTACTGATGCAGGATTTGCAGGGTGTCTTTGATAGCCATTGAGCCTTTCCTATTTCCTGGGTGGGCTTGGCTTGTGGGACTAAGGTCCTGGAAACTCAATAGAGATCAAAGCTGCTAAAGCTAGTGGCTTTGGGGTTCTTGTCTCATGAATGTGAAGGATAGACTCAAGGGCCACAGAGGGTGAGCTTTATTATAGGGGACTTAAGAGAAAGCCAGCAAGCTGAGCTCCTGTAAGGCAGGAGGGATCTTTGGGAATGGGACACGGGGTCACCAAGGCTTTCCTGGATTGGGGAGGGGTGGGAAGTTCGCATTGGCCAGTCTACTTCCATTCCTGGTGTCCAGGTGCCTCACAGTTTCATTTGTATCACAGAAAATGAGTTCCCCTTTAAGGAAAAGATATTAAACAGAATAAAAACCAGACATGCCCTTCCTGGCATGGGAGGTGGGGTGCGGGGGCACGCTGGCCATGGTAGAATCAGAGATATTTTGGTTTACAAACGCCTAGTATCTCTGACCTTTGGCAAAGACAAGGCTATAAAGGAGCACAAGGACATTCCCGGCTTTTAGCTTTTGGAGATCTTTTTACCCTAGAGTTGACTAACCAATCTCTATCTCTGCTTCTCCTCAGTACCAGCCAAGATTTCACCTTGGGACTCACATAATTGTCCCTTGGGAGAGAGCATGTGTATATGAATGTCTCCAGGCTCCCAGTCTCTGCAAGCTAAAATTGGGTTTTGATAATAAAAATACTTTGAGGTCTTTAAAGCTCAAGGAGCCGCCAGCTGACACAATGGCATTGTATTAGTTTTCTGTTTAATAAAGCATATTGGAGCCTCCACATGGGCTGTATGTGCTGCTTGGGGAGGGCAGAAACCCAAGGCAGTGTTTCACTTAAAACAGGAGGCAGTGCCAGATAAAAGGAGTCTAATTGAAGTGCACGATATGCTTACCCGTGTAGCTGCTGATAAAACAGTGCTGCCTTTCCTCCCCCTTTGCTCAGTACAAAAGATAAAAATCAGAGCCATTAAGTCAAATCGCACTGAACAGTATCCTTTAGTGTAGGTCTATGGCCCTCTGTGTTTTGTAAGGGATCAAGGCTTGAAAGCATAGCTTTGCAGAGCATGTTGCTACTGGGGCTGACTGTGGGCTCACAGGAGGCAAGAGAAGCTTAAGTATGACTCTTTGCAAGAAGTGGTAAGCCTGTCTAATTTGCACGGAGGCTGATATCCAGAGCCATTCCCAGATTACTTGTTATACCTCTGGGTAACCTTTTAATTTGGGTGAAAGGGTGCATATAATTTCTTCTTATTACAACCAGTTAAACAGATAATGGCTAGTCTATTGTGAGGGTTAATTATCAACTTGAGTGGTTTTTGGAATCTCCGGGGAGACACACTTTTGGATGTGTCTGTGATAGTGTTTCCAGAGAGGTTTAACCAAGGAGAGAAGATGAACCCTTGGTGTGGGTGGCACCATTCTACAGGCCGGGGTCCACTCTTTGGTAAGAAGGCAACTGTGAGCTAAGTACCAGCGCTTGTCTCTCTCTGTTACCTTGCAGTGGACGCAGCATGGCTTGCTGCCTCTTGCCCCTCTCTCCATGCTTTCTCCATCATGATGGACTGTACTCTCTCAAACCTCAAGCCAAAGAAATCCTGTTTACATATGTTCCTTATCATGGCATGGTATTTGGTCACAACAGTGAGAAAAGTAAGTAATAGTCACACATGCTCATCCTACCTATGTTAGACTCCAGTCAGTAGGTTGAAAACCTGACACATTCCTATTGTTGTTGTTTTTGTTGTTTTCAGACAGAGTCTCATTTGTCCAATGTGGCTTCAAGTTCACTATCCAAGGGTGGCCTTGAACTTTTGATTTTACCGTCTCTACCTCTCCAGTGCTAAGATTACAAGCATTGCAAACAAAGACTAGGTCCATTGAAGTGTTAGGTTTCAAATCCAGGTCCTCATGGATGCTAGGTAAGCATTTTAACAAGTGAGCACATTTCTAGCCAATAGGATTAATTCTTTTCAGTGATGGTTTAAAACAGGATGTAACCAAGGAGGCACCAAGTGCTTGGCATATACCCGGAGTGGTTAATTTTAATGGTCAGCTTGACCGGGCTGAGGGGCATCTGGGAGTTCTGTAGAGTACACTCCCTGAGTGTGTCTTGTGAGGGTGTTTCCAATGAGGACTGACTCAGTAGAAGGAAGGTCTAATCTGAGTGTGAGCAGCACCATCCCATGTGCTGGGTGCCTGGAATGAATACAAGGAACAAGAGGAGAAAACCATGGATATAGCAGATGATGCTTGCTATGGTACACGAGCAAGTGAGCAAGTGCACACACACACGCCTATACACACACACATTTGCACACATGCCTATACACACACATGCCTATACACACACGCCTATATACACACATGCCTATACACATATGCATACACACACATACACACACACATTCACACATATGCCTATACACACACATGCCTACACACAACCATGCCTATACACACACATATACATACACACATTCACACACGCATTCACACACATACATCCACACACGCATTCACACACACACATTCACACACACATACACACACATAGACACACACATACACACACATACACACACAAGCCTATACACACACATACACACATGCCTACACACACATGCCTACACACACATGCCTATACACACACATACACATACACACATACACACACATAGACACACACACATACATACACACACACCTATACACACACATGCCTATACACACATGCCTATACACACATACACCCACATGCCTACACTCACATATCTATACACACACAGAGAGTAAATAAATAAATGAGTGTAAAAACTTATAAGGGAGGTAGGTCACAAGCAAAGCATTTCCCATCCCACTTCCCAAGTGCTGTGATTTGAGCTGATTTCCTTGGCCATGTGCTCCCCTCCATGATGAACTCACATCACATCTTTGAAACTGAGCAAATTAAATCTTTGCTCTCTTAAGATTTTGATGTCAGGTATTTTATCACAGTAGGACAATGTCCTTTTAAATAAATTGCATTTATATACTTATCCACCATTTCCCCTCTCCCTTGTGTGTGTGTGCCTGCACACATATGTATGTGTGCATGTGCCTGGGTGCATGTGTGGTCAGAGAACAACTTAAGAAGTAACTTCTCTTCTACTGTGTGGATCTCTAAGTGCAACTCAAGTCATCATGCTGAGCAGTAAGTATGTGTATCTTCTACTCCATTTCACTGGGAACTATAACAGTATTTGTTTTCTCTCACCAACATTATCTGCACATTCTATAAATTCAGATGGAACCCAAAGGAAATGACAGTAGTACCGTCCTTCTAAAGGTTTTCTTTTATTTGTATACACATGTGTATCTGAATGTGTGTGTGCACATGAGTTCAGTGCCCATAGAAGCCAGAAGAGGGCAACAGATGCCCCGCAGTTGGAGTTACAGGAAGTTAGTTGTATTGCACAATACCATGGTTGCTGGGAACCTAACTCAGGTTGTCTGCAAGAGCAGAATGTGCTCATATTGACTGAGCCATCTCTTCAGTCAAACTCAACTCTTCTAAAGCCTCCAGGAAAACTTGATCCCAGAGGGCTAACCTTTGCTTGCAGTTTAGGCAATTTCTTTTGGTTCATATTACTTCAAGCCTCCTAGAAATTGTGGAAACCAAAATTGGTTTCATGTTTTCAAGAGAAGCAGGGACCTTTAATGTACTCCAGAGCCTTGTTTTAAATTGTTGATCAATCACTCATATGGGAGGAAATTAATGTCTGGCTCACTGTCAGGCAGAAAATGTAAAACAGCAAATATCAAATGTTTTTTTATGAGCATATATTGGAAACTGGTTGGCTGCTTTTGTGTTATTCTTCCACGTACCTTACCCAAGAGGTGTGAGAGAAATTACTTTCCCCCTCATTTAAATTGACAAATTATAATTGTATATATTTATATGATATAAAGCAGTGTTAAGATTTTTGATGCAAAAAGATTTTCTATAAAATGTGGAAAAATTAAATTATCAACACAAATGTTTAAAATTTTTAATGATTAGACATTTGAAACTTACCAGTAGAGTTTAAATGTATATGGTTGGGGAGATAGTAACATACTTGCCAGGTAAGCTGAACCTAATATCAACCCCCAGAGTCCACATATAAACATGGAGGCAGAGACAGGCAAGTTCTTGGGGCTCTGTGTTGGGGTGAATATGCTTTTCTCATGGAAAGTAGAAGTATTAGGAGGTGTGGTCTTGTTGGAGAAAGGGCTCTGTGTTACTATGGAGGGTGGGTTTTGAGGTCCATTGTCCACATTGGGCACAATGTGGAAGAGACCCTCCAGCTGGCTGCCTTCAGAAATGAGTCTCCTGCCTGCCATTGGTTCAAGATGTAGAACTCTCAACTCCTTCTCCAGCACCATGTCTGCCTGCATGATACCATGCTTCCTGCCATGATGATAATGGACTGAACCTCTAAAACTGTAAGCCAGCCCCAATTGAATATTTTCTTTTGTAAGAGTTGCCCTGGTCATGGTGTCTCTTGGCAGCAATGAAACCATAACTGAGACAAACTCTCTGGCCAACTAGCAGAGCCTACTTGGCAAACTTCAGGCCAGTGAGATAGTCTCTCTCTCTCTCTCTCTCTCTCTCTCTCTCTCTCTCTCTCTCTCTCACACACACACACACACACACAAACACACATACACACACACACACACACACACACACACACACACACACACACACACACACACGCTCCTCAGGATAGACAATGCCCAAAGAATGATAGCCAAGGTTGACCTCTGCAGTCTATACAGTCTTCAGTATTTCCACACATATGTGTACCTCACATACAATCAAACATAACCATCCTGCTATCAGAGACAGATGTAAAAACAATAGCCTTGAAGTTGGTATGTAGCCAAAGCTGGGTTCAAATACCTCATTGCCCTGCCTCTATAAGGACACATGCTCCACTATGTTCATAACAGCCTTATTTATAATAGCCAGAAGACTGGAAAGAACCCAGATGTCCCTCCTCAGAGGAATGGATACAGAAGATATGGTACATTTACACAATGGAATACTACTCAGCTATTAAGAACAATGAATTCATGAAATTCTTAGGCAAATGGATGGAACTAGAAAATATCCTGAGTGAGGTAACCCAATCACAAAAGAACACACATGGTGTGCACTCACTGATAAGTGGATATTAGTCCAGAAGCTTGGAATACCTAAGATATAATTCACAGACCAAATGAAGCTCAAGAAGAAGGAAGAACAAAGTATGGATACTCTGGTCCTTCTTAGAAGGGAAAACAAAATAGCCATTGGAGGAGATACAGAGACAAAGTGTGGAGCAGAGACTGCCCCACCTGGGGATCCATTCTGTATACAGTCACCAAACTCAGACACTATTTTGGACGTCTACAAGTGCTTACTGACTGAAGCCTCATATAGCTGTCTCCTGAGAGGCTCTGCCAGTACCTGACAAATACAAAGGTGAATGTTCTCAGCCAACCATTGGACTGAGTACAAGGTCCTCAATGGTGGAGCAAGAGAAAGGACCCAAGGAACTGAAGGAGTTTGCGGCCCCATAGTAGGAACAACAATATGAACCAACCAGTACCCCAGAGCCCCCAGGGACTAAACTACCAACCAAAAAGTACACATGGGGGACCCATGGCTCCAGCTGCATATGTAGCAGAGGATGGCTTTGTTGGGCATCAAAGGAGGGAGAGGCCCTTGGCCCTGAGAAGGCTCGATGCCTCAGTATAGGGGAGTACCAGGACAGGGAAGCAGGAGTGGGTGGGTTGGTGAGCAGGGGGAGCAGGGAGTGGGATAGGGTGTTTTCAGAGGGGAAGCCAGGAAAGGGGATAACATTTAAAATGTAAATAAAGAAAATATCTAATAAAAAAACAAAAACAAAAAACAAAACAAAAAACCAAGAAAAAATGCTAGGAATATAGGCATGTACATAGTTCTTTGCTAAAAGAAATTATTAATTTTAGGAGTTGAAGATATTGCTCAGTGGTCAAGAACACTTACTGCCTTTCCAGAATCCGAGTTCAGTTCGCAGCTCATATGTTGGGTGGCTCATAATCACCTCATCACTGGGCTCCGTGGGAAGCCTGCACACGTGTGCAGATATGCACATACAAAAATTCAAAGTAAATCTTTTAAAAGAGGACAATATTAATTTCTAGAAATCTTTCAACACTCTAAATAGCTCATTGCAATGTTGGCCATTTCATCTCTCTTGCTGCATTAGATCACTGTATTAACAATTTAAATAAAAACATTGTAATGTTTGCAATCTTCCTGATGAATTAGAACTTGAGGAAAGAGGCAAGGGACAGGAAGGTGCTTACATTTATCCTTATAAAAAAAGCCAGCCCTACTAAAAGCAAACTTAGAATTGCTGTGTGTGTGCATGTGTGCACATATGTGTGTACATGTGTGTGCACAAGTGTGCACATGTGCATGTACATACACAATAAAAAAACAAAAACAAAAAACAAAAAACCAAGAAAAATGCTAGGAATATAGGCATGTACATAGTTCTTTGCTAAAAGAAATTATTAATTTTAGGAGTTGAAGATATTGCTCAGTGGTCAAGAACACTTACTGCCTTTCCAGAATCTGAGTTCAGTTCGCAGCTCATATGTTGGGTGGCTCATAATCACTTCATCATTGATGCATGTACATACACATGTGCACACATATAAAGATTTTCCTAGAGCACACCTATTTATTCCAGGTCCCCTGAACCAGCAGCTCTCAATGGCAGCCGTAATTTATAAGTGATAGCAAGTTGGTTTGTTTGGAAGCTCAGCAGGCGGCTTCTTGCCAAGCTCAATGAATAGTCCCTCTCTTTAGACTTCTCTTACAGCAAGGTTATAACTCTGTTCTAAACTGCCAACGGCAGGGACACCACTTAACATGCTCTCCAATGAAATCTGTTTTATTTAGTTAGCAGGTAATGAACACAGAAAGTACAGGTGATTTCTAGACACAGGAGAGCTCTGTTAATGCCAAATGACTTAGTTTATTGATAGCCCCGTGTGTGTGTGTATGTGTGTGTGTGTGTGTGTGTGTGTGTGTGTGTGTGTGTGTGTGTGTGGAGGGGGGTGTTGTCCCCAGAACAGGAATGTGAGACCTGAGGAGCAGAGAAGTTGGGCAGAGCTTTGCAGTTGTGAACTGAGTTTTCCAGGGAGGGAAAAGTAGCCAGAGCTACGTGCTTATGTGCATGTGGAGGCTAGAACAACCTCAGGTGACAATCTGCAGATCCCATTCATCAACTCTGAATTAAGGTGTCTTGCTGGCCTGGACCTTATCTATGCAGGTAAACTGTCTGTCTGGTGAGACCCAGGAATCCTCCAGTCTCCATCTCCCTACTACTGGACTTATAAGTGAGTGCCACTAGAATATTTTAAAAAATAGGTTGTGGGTATTGAATTCAGGTCCTCATGCTTGCTAGGAAGGATCTTTACCAGCTGAACCATCTTCCCAGCCCTGAACACCCATCTTCTTAATCATGTGTACATCATTTGAGTGCTATTTGGCCAACAATACCCAGTGCTTTGAATAGATAGATACATAATGACTCTGTACATAAATCAGAGGTGAGAATTCTGATGCCTCACTATGGCTTTTGGAAATCATGATGGATTTAGGATATGTTACAAATGGCAACAAAGAAAACATGAGATATATTTAAGGTTGGTACAAGCTATTGCATCAAATGAAAAATTTTTATTAAATTATTTTAATTTATTTACATTCCAAATGTTGCCCTGCTTCCTGGTCCTCCCTCCCAGAGTTCTTCACCCCATCCCCCATTCCCTTTGCTTCTGAAAGGGTACTCTCCGACCCATACACCAATCCTACCTCTTCCCTGCAAGCATCTACCTTCCCTGGGACAAAAAGTTTCTACAGGATTAGGCACATCCTCTTCCACTGAGGCCAGACAGTCCTCTGCTACATATGTGCCAGCGGCCACAGACCAGTCCATGTATTTGCTTTTTGGTTGACAGATTAGTTTCTGGGAACTCTGAGGGATCAGGGTTAGTTGATACTGTTGTTCTTCCTACAGGGTAGCAATCCCCTTCCACTCCTTCAGTCCTTCCCCTAACTCTTCCACAGTTCCCAACCTCAGTCCAATGGCTGACTGTAAGTATCTGCATCTGTCTCAGTCAGCTGCTGGTAGAGCCTCTCAGAGGATAGAAATGCTAGGCTCCTATCTGCAAGCACACCCTGGCATCTGTAATAGTGTCAGGGTTTAGTGCCTACACATGAGATGGATCCCAAATTCGGCTGGTCACGGGATGGCCTTTCCTTAAGTCTCTACTCCATTTTTATCCCTGCCTTTCCTTTAGATAGAAACAATTCTGGTTCAAAAAATTTGAAGATGGGCATATGGCCTCATGTCTCTACTGGGAGCCATGTCTGTCTATTGGAGGTGGTCTCTTTAGGTTTCATTTCCCCACTGTTGGGCATTTCAGCTAATGTCATCCCCATTGAGTCCTGGGAGCCTCTCACATCTAATGTCTCTAAGACTTCCTAGAGGTCCTCTCCAACCCTCCCACCCCTGCACTCTACTCTCAACTGCTGCATATTTCCATTCATTCTCCTGTCCCTCTGGGTTTTTTTTCCTGTCTGTCCCCATACCAGATCTTGTCCACCTTTCTCCCTCCCTCTCCCTGACCCAAGTCCCTTTCTCCTTTTGCATCCCATGATTATTTTGTTCCCCCAGACCCAAAAGGACATGCATGGTATATATTCACTCATAAGTGGATATTAGCCCAAAAGTACAGAATACCCATGATACAACTCATAGACTGTATGAAGTTTAACAAGATGGAAAGCCCAAGTGTGGATGAAATTATTTTTAATATCTCTGTGTGTGTGTATGTGTGTGTGTGTGTGTTTGTGTGTGCATGCGAGCGCGCATGTGCATGCCTGCAAAGGCCAAAGGAGAGCCGGAGTTCCAGGTGGTTGTGAGCTGCCTGATGTGGGATGCTGGGAACTGAACTCAGGTCTTCTGGAAGAATTTCAGTCGTGTTTAATCTCTAAGCCACCTCCTCTGTCCTTGGCTAGAATTTGCAGGATTAATATTCACAGGAAATAACCATGCATGCTGGGATCTAACATATGAAGCACAACTGAATGAATCTCCACAGCTCCATACCCTACCCAAGAATACCTTTCACCTAGACGGCCAGACACATTAGTGAACATCCTTCTTGCTAAGCAATAGCAAAGAAGAAATCTATGCAAACAGTGTTCTTTCCAACACATTTCCTTTCCTGCAAGAAGCAATCTAAAAATTGCCTGCTATTATGGTTGGGAATAAGATATGTTATTAAATGAATGACAGGAAAATAAGGAGACATCCATCAAAGTGTCTATGTACTTCCTGCTCCTAGAACTCATGTATATCCTGGGGGTGTCAGTGAGCAAATCACGGGTAAGGGTGTCTGAAGTGGAAGGAACTAGAAATATGAAAGGGAAGACTTAGAAATTGTGTCCTCCAGCTCTTAACAGAATCGTTTTTCTCTTGGCATTATCTTTCAAAGCAGAAAATTGATGGTTTGCTGGTTGCAGGGAGAGAATGCACAGACACATTTGTAGATTTGGTTTTATCAACATAGGGGACGAGAGCCTAGTCCAGGGGCTGGCTCCAGGGGGTCCTGGGCTTTCTCACTGTCAGTGGGAAATACTGTGTGGGTATCACGTGCCTTGTTTAAGAGTGCAATAGGAAAAGGACCTGCAAGAGACTGGATGCCACACCCTACCTAGCAAACATCTGTAGAAAGGAGGGTGTCTTTCTCTACCCTCCTCACAGAATATACAATAACAGATGAGAGGAAGAAAATGAATATTGAGTTAAGGCCCCTGTGGTGGTTTGAGTAGGAATGTCCCCCATAGGCTTATAGATTTGAATGCTTGACCATTAGGGAGTGGTGGTACTTGACAGAGATTAGGAGGTGTGGCCTTGTTGGAGTAGGTGTGGCCTTGGAAGAAATATGTCACTGGGGGGTTGGGGCTTTGGGGTTTCAAAAGCTCAAGTCAGGCCCAGTCTCTCTCTCTCTCTCTCTCTCTCTCTCTCTCTCTCTCTCTCTCTCTCTCTCTCTCTGCACTGCCTGCCAATCCAGGTGTAGAACTTTCAGCCGTTTATTTTCTGCATCATATCTGTGCATGCCTCCATACTTCCTTCCATGACGATGATGGACTAATCCTCTAAAACCGTAAGCAAGCCCCAGTTAAATGCTTTCTTTTATAACAATTGCCATGGCCATGACATCTCTCCACAGCAATGGAACAGAGAGTAAGAGGGCCCTTGTCTGAAACTTACACTAGGAAGAAAGGCAAATTGCAAAGTAGCTTCAGCATGCATCTCCTTCCTAGAAGTCCTGAGAAAGCTTCCTAAGGGAGGCCGGGGTTGTTATTGGAGTTGTTACAGTCAGAGTCTGGCTCTGGAAGCCCTAATAAACCTCTGCATCATACTCTCAATAGGTCAATTGAAGAGACAAGTTGGGTGAAAAGCAGAGGAAAAAAAAAAGGAGGCTGGTAGTATTATGCCTCCTTTTCTGAGACACCACCAAACTGATTTCCAGAGTGGTTGTACCAGCTTGTAATCCCACCAGCAATGGAGGAGTGTTCCTCTTTCTCCACATCCTCTCCAGTCCCTGCTGTCTACTGAGTTTTTTATCTTGGCCATTCTGACCGGTGTGAGGTGAAATCTCAGGGTTGTTTTGATTTGCATTTCCCTGATGACTAAGAATGTTGAACATTTCTTTAGGTGCTTCTCAGTCATTTGATATTCCTCAGGTGAAAATTCTTTGTTTAGCTCTGTACCCCATTTTTTAATAGGGTTATTTGGTTCTCTGGAGTCTAACTTCTTGAGTTCTTTGTATATATTGGATATTAGCCCTCTGTCGGATGTAGGGTTGGTAAAGATCTTTTCCCAATTTGTTGGTTGCCATTTTGTCCTATTGACAGTGTCCTTTGCCTTACAGAAACTTTGTAATTTTATGAGGTCCCATTTGTCACTTCTTGATCTTAGAGCATAGGCTATTGGAGTTCTGTTCAGGAAATTTTCCCCTGTGACCATGTGCTCAAGGCTCTTCTCCAGTTTCTTTTCTATTAGTTTCAGAGTGTCTGGTTTTATGTGGAGATCCTTGATCCACTTGGACTTGAGCTTAGTACAAGGAGATAGGAATGGATTGATTTGCATTCTTCTGCACGCTAGCCGCCAGTTGAGCCAGTACCATTTGTTGAAAAGGCTATCTTTTTTTCCCACTGGATGGTTTTAGCTCCTTTTTCAAAGATCAAGTGACCATAGGTGTGTGGGTTCATTTCTGGGTCTTCAATTCTATTCCATTGATCTACCTGCCTGTCACTATACCAATATCATGCAGTTTTTAACACTATTGCTCTGTAATACTGCTTGAGGTCTGGGATACTGATTCCCTCAGAAGTTCTTTTACTGTTGAGAATAGTTTTCACTATCCTGGATTTTTTTTTATTCCAGATGAATTTGAGAATTGCTCTTTGTACCTCTATGAAAAATTGAGTTGGAATTTTGATGGGGATTGCACTGAATCTGTAGATTGCTTTTGGCAAGATGATCTTTTTTACTATATTAATCTTGTCAATCCATGAGCATGGGAGATCTTTCCATCTAGCATGTAATAAGGACACATGCTCCACTCTGTTCATAGCAACCCTATTTATAATAGCCAGAAGCTAGAAAGAATCCAGATGTCCCTCAACGGAGGAATGGATACAGAAAATGTGGTATACATTCACAATGGAGCACTACTCAGCTATTAAAAACAATGAATCCATGAAATTTTTAGACAAATGGATGGAACTAGAAAATATCATCCTGAGTGAGGTAACCCAATCACAAAAGAACACACATGGTATGCAGTCACTGATAAGTGGATATTAGCCCAGAAGCTTGGAATACCCAAGACACATTTCACATATCAAATGAAGGAGGAAGAACAAAGTATGGATACTCCGTTCCTTCATAGAAGGGGGAACAAAATACCCGCAGAAGGAGATACAGAGACAAAGGGTGGAGCAGAGTCTAAGGGAAAGACCATCCAAAGACTACCCCACCCAGGGATCCATCCCATATACAGTTTTACAAAACCCAGACACTATTATCGATGCCCACAAGTGCTTGCTGACTGGAGCCAGATATAGCTGTCACCTGGGAGGCTCTGCTAGTGCATGGGAAATACAGAGGGGGACCCTCTCAGCCAGACATTGAACTGAGCACAGGGTCCACAATGGAGGAGCTGGAGAAAGGACCTAAGGAGTTGAAGGGGTTTGCAGCACCATAGGAGGAATAACAGTATGAGCCACCCAGTTATCCCAAAGCTTCCAGGGACAAACATCAGCCAAAGAGTACATGTGGAGTTACCCATGGCTCCTGACACACAGGCAGCAGAGGATGGCCTTGTTAGACACCAAAGGGAGGAGAGGCCCTTAGTCCTGGAAAGACTTGATGCTGTAATGTAGAGAAATACCAGGACAGGGAAGCAGGAGAAGGTTGATTGGAGAAGGGGAGTTGGCTTATGGGATTTTGGGGGGAGTGGGAAACCAGGAAAGGGGATAACATTTGAAATGTAAATAAAAATATATTTAATAAAAAAAAGAAAAAAGAAAAGGAGGCTGTGGTCAATTTGGCCACACTGGGAAGAGGAAAAACTTGGTCCACTGACCTTCTTTTCCTTAAGTCCAAATTTGTCAGTCTTGACATGAAGCTTAGATTTAGTTGAAAACAAGGGGCATGGTTAAGCAGGCCTGGTCAGGGTGTGGTCCTGCCCATCACTGAACCATCGACTCAGCTCCAGGAGGCCTGACAACTCAGAAGTGCATGAAATCTCTTCCAGGAAGACAGGTTTTTCCTTTGATTGGCCCGAGTCTTCAGCATTTCCCTTCTTCCAGCCTGAGAGACTTAGGAAAATTCCAATTCTTTGGAGTCCCCTTATTTCAATAGTTCAATAGCCATGGGGGGGAATTGCAACAGTTCCTCTTTAGACCGGTGGTTCTCAATCTTCCTACTGCTGTGGCCCTTTAATACAGTTCCTCATGTTGTGGTGACCTCCAGCCATAAACTTATTTCATTGTTACTTCATAACAGAAATTTTGCTACTATTATGAACTGTAATGTAAATATCTGATATTCAGAATATCGGATATGTGACCCCAAAGGGACACAATTCACCGGTTGAAAAGCACTGCTTTATAATGTCTTCATTCGTACCAGGAGGGTTACAAGGTGATACGCACATGTGGGACCAGAGGGCGGTGATGGTTAGAATTCAAGAACATCTTCTGAAGCTCGGGACTAAGTCCATGGCAGCAAAGGAGGGGGATTCTGGCTCTTTGAAAATCTAGCTTTCCACATGTCATTAGCTGACAGTCTGCTGCTATTAAGGAGATTATTTTTTCCAATTGTGTGTCGAAGTTTCCCTTAAATGCATGAGGAAGACTTCATCTGCCCTCTGCCTAAGATGTTCCTGGGATAGTGGAACAGATGACAGGGGTGCGGGATCTCAAAGTGGCAGCCAGAGCAGAATTTCTGTAATATATTTACCAAGAAAGTTGGGAAAGGTTTCATTGCTTAGATTTCAATGCCTGCTTATTTGCAGACAGAAGATAAGGTCACTCATCAATGTCGGTCACTTTTGGAGTGCTTACTGCACACTCAAACAAGTACTCCACAGTCACAGACTGGGTTAAAGCTTATAACTACCCCATGAAGGGGATACCACAGTGTTCATTTTCTCAGGAGAGGAAATAAAATGTTCAAACTGAGGTTAGTCAACTTGTGAAATTGTAGTGGTGCCATATGTCCTCAGACATTCTCTGCACCAAGCCCCACAGTTCTGCTTTGTAGCCCAAGGATTAGTGAAGGGAATTTCCTCAATTTATGTAACTGGTTAGTGCGTCCTCTCTCATATTAGTTACTTTGGTCATTTCTGGGACAAGAACAGCTGGGAAAAGTGGCTTAGAGGAGGAAGGATTTATTTTGGCTTATAGTTTAAAGGGGCACATTTCATCATGACAGGGAAGTTAAGGCAGGGACTTGAACATCCAGCTACAGTACATCTACAGGCAGGGACAGAGAGAAGTGAATGCATGCATGATCTCTTGCTTGCTCAAGCTCAGCTTGATTTCTCATACACAGTGCAGCACCCTCTGACTAAGGAATGGTGCTGTCTCTTGTAGACTCAGTTTTCCCACATGAATCCATTTAATTAAGGCACTCTCCCCCACAGGCATGCCCACTGCAGGCCATCTCTTGTTGGGACTCTCTTCCCAGGTGTTTCTAAGTTGTGCTAAGTTGACTAGGTGCATTGTCAGAGGAGTGGCACATACTTAGCCCAAGCCAAGTGGATTTCCAGGTTGCTAAGCTGTTCCCTACATTTACTTGCCTCAGAGACACTTGTAGGAGACTTGAAGAGGTGAGAAAAAGCAGCAGGCATATGAGGTGGCTGCTTCCACTGCCTCTGCAGTCAAGAATCGGACACAGATGCTTGTGCTCAGCTCCCTTTCTCTGTTTTATTCAGCCCAGGACCCCAGCCCATGGGATGTTGCTACGCACATTTGGGTTTGATAGTCCTTCCTTAGTTATTCTTCGCTGGTAACATCCTCACGTGTCTCCTGGATGATTCTGTGTCTAATCAAGTTGACTGTGTCCAAAATTAAAGAGTACTACAGAGATGGCCCAGCAGTTAAAAGAACTTACTGCTCTTCCAGAGGACCACATTAGGTGGTTCATGGTCACCCATAACTCCTCCAGTTGTAGGGAGTCTTATGTCCTCTCATGGCTTCTAGGGCACCTGCACCCCTGTGCTGCACACACATATACTCAAGCACATACCCAGAAAACAAAATGAGTAGATAAATGTAAAAACAAAGCAACTCTCACATCAGGGAACTATGAGTATGAGCAAATTCAGAGTAGCCTGGAAAGAAATCAGAAGGCCTTCCTGTGCCTTTGGTTTAGAAATCCTCACTAGTGAACTTGAGTGGTTCCCTTTCTCATGGTGCAGTGTAGGGGTGCTCTCTGAGATGGCTGGCTTTTTGCTTCCTGTTTGCTTCTGGTTTTGAATTTAGTCTTGTGGTACATTATTAAACAAGGATTTCTTCCCTTCCTCCCTCTGTCCTGTCCTATGTCCATCCCTCTGTCTCATCCTCCTTCCCTTCCTCCCTCCCTCCCTCCCTCCCCTCTTTCCTCCCTCTCTCCCTCCTTACTTCCTTTCCCTCACTTCCTATGTCCCTCCCTCCCTCCCTTCTTTCTTTCTTTCCTTTTTTAATTTCGTTCTTTTTTTTTGGTTTTTCGAGACAGGGTTTCTCTGTGTAGTCCTGGCTGTCCTGGAACTCACTTTGTAGACCAGGCTGGCCTCGAACTCAGAAATCCTCCTGCCTCTGCCTCCCAAGTGCTGGGATTAAAGGCGTGCGCCACCACCGCCCTGCTTTTAATTTCGTTCTTAATGTATTAATTTTCAGATTTCCTGTATATGTGCAGTAGCAGCACTATCAACAGTGTGCATATATGTGTACATGTGTGCTTGTTTATTTGTATGTGTGGTTTTGTGTGTGTGTGTGTGTGTGTGCGCGTGTGTGTGTGTGACAATCAAAGGAGATGCAAAAATGAATCCTCAGCAGTTAGAAAGGGAGAAAGGCTTTCCAGTGGGGGCAAACACATGCTAAGCTAAGGAGAGCATAAGGAATCTACTGTCTAAGCATCCAAGCTTAGCCTTTCAGATCTGCAGCCCCACAGGCCCTGAGCTCTTCATTGGAATTTCCATCAGAGATACTGGCACAGGCTTGTTTAAACCACCTCCTCAGTGACTAATAAAGCTTCTAGTCAGCAAACCTGTCACAGAGACCACCTTGGATTCCACCAACTATGTAGGTGGCAACTGGCTGCTGATTTTGAATAAGAGGCCAAAAGAATCATTCATTTTCTGAAATGTTTGCTTCTTGTTGGAACTTTTTATACTTTGTGACATATTCATTTTAATGTAGAGTTTTATGTTTTCTTTTTTCCTTTACTTTCCCCATCCCCTTTCTCCCCCTCTATCCTTTCCCTCCTTCTCTCCTCCCTTTTCCTCTCCTCTTCTCTACCTTTCCCCTCTTTTCTTTCCCCCTTCCTCCCCTTCTTCCCCCCTTCTTTCCTTCCTTGTGTTCACACTGTAGCCCAGGCTGGCCTTGAATTTGCTATGCCTCTCAAGAGGCCTCAAACTTGCTGTGATCCCCGTGTCTCAACCTCCCAAGTGCTAAGATTACAGGCATAGATAGTCACACCCACTCAGAATGAATTTTCATGTCTAGTAACTTATGAATCTCAACCCAGTATCTATAATCTGGTTTCTGTTGATTGCTTTGGTGTCAGACAGCGGCCATATGTACTTATTATGACTTTTTACTAGTTACACAGCCTGCACTATTGGGTTTATTACATTCATTGCAAAGATGAGAAAGATGAGTTGCAGAGGGATGGAAAATCCCCACAAGGGCTCATTCGAGTTAGAGCACTACATCTAAGCCTCTGCCTGTTCGCTTTTCTATCGGTAACAGCTAACAGCCTAGTAATGAGAACTCCAGCCAGCAGCTACAGCCTTCCTGCCCAGTGTGACGTGTGCGCTTATGTTTTTAATGAGAATGCCTGCAAACTAAGAAAGAGCCTGCCTGGTTAGATTGGTTGTTGTCGTGTCAGTTTGTGTGCTTGGGGCAATGCCATGGCAGCATATCAAATCTGACATGGCGACCATCTAGAATGCAGAAAGAACTGGAAAAAAAATCACATGAAGGTGGGTACTTATGTCTATAAACCCACCCTATCAAGTGTCACCATTCTCTCATACAGTGTGAGTGTTCAATTCAAATTCAGCCAAGGAAATTGGGACTTCCATTTTAAAGCAGGACAGGTAGGACCTGAGATCCCCATTCATTCTGATATAAATGGAGTCATTTGCTCATAGGCCCATTCCTTTAATAGGTGTCCCTTCTATATGTATTTATATCTTATCTATGTATCTATCAACTATCTATCTATCTATCTATCTATCTATCTATCTATCTATCTATCTATCTATCTATCTATCTATCTGTTCATCTATCTATCTATCTATCTATCTATCTATCATTCATGTATCCTCTATCAATCATCTATGTATGTCATTTATTTATTCCTCTTCTATCAATCATCTACATGTGTGTGTGTGTGTATGTGTGTGTCTATCCATCCATCATCTATTAGTCCTTTCTATCAAGCCAGTCAACATTCCAGCTTGGATAAGCGAGGGGCACATGAGTTCTTATCCCTACCTGGAGACCTATTGATAAATGATGGCTGGTAGAGGAAGAAAAGTCAGTTTTCTTTAACAATGTAGACCCTGGTAGGTTGACATGCTCTAGTGGGTGGCCTCAGAGCCATGCGCATATTAGTAGCTCACTCTCATTTTGTCTACCTCTCTCTCTCTTTAAAATTGTATGTGTATGAGTTTATATGTATGTGAGTGTGTGGTACGTGTACATATGTATATGAAGATGCATGCTCTGTGTGTATAGAAGCCAGAGGAGAACACTGATATCTTGTTCTATATCATGATCTTAGATCTCTCAGCCAGGGTGTCTCACTGAACCTGGAGCTAAGCTGGTGACCAGCAAACCCCAGTCAGCTCCCCCCCCCCCAGTTTCCACCTTCTATAGTCTTGGTGTTATAGGCACATGTACAAACATATTGGACTTTTTATGTGGGTGCTGGGTATTTGAACTCAGGTGTTCATGCTTAGACAACAAACACTCTCACCAGCTGAGCTAAATTCCTTGGTCATTTTGTGTACTTGTCTTGAACTCAAGTGAAGCTCTAAATCTTCCATAAGTGTTAAACATATCAATTTGCAAGTTAAAAAAAAAGGAAAGAAAAAAAGCGATAGTCTGATAGTCTTAAATTTTGAGCATCTCTGGATTTTGGTATCTTATGGGAGGATCCTGGAACCAACTCCCTGTAGAGAGAGCGATAAGGCCATATGTTACATATTGTGAATGATTTTTACACTTGTGGCATATTTGAATTACTTGACTAATGAGTGCTTACATGTAATATAGATAGATGCTTTCTCTCAAGATGTAAATGGTTTGTTGTTCTTTTGTGGAACTCTGTGAATTGGTGCCCTGAGCATGCTGTGTCAGAAACAAGCGCATCTGAATCTTTGCACAAGGTCAGAATTTATTTTCAAACCGTAGGAAGAACACTAAATGTCTCTCGTGACAGTATCTTCTCTCTTGTCAGGGTTTTAGAGTTGGATCAAGACTATGGTAGGGCAAGCTGACATGCCAGCCAGTTACAGCCTATTCATTTTCTATCAAGAGAAACTTCTACAGGCCTTCTCCCATTTCAATATTGTGAGGGTAGGGAGAGTGATCCACGGGCTGGAGAGATGGCTCAGTAGATAAGAGTGCTTGTTGTACAAACATGAGGACCTGAGTTCAGATTCCAACACCCATGCAAAAAACCAAATGTAGTTGCATATGCACCTGTAACCCCAGGGTTATGGAGAGTTGAGACAGGAGGTTTGCTGGAGCATGTTGACTTTGAGTCTAACGCTAGGTTCACAGGGAAGCCATACTTCAAGGTAAAAAGACAGAGTGTCAGAGCAGAACACCCCACTTCCTCTTGTAGTTTCCACTGTGCACATGGGCATGGGCACACCCACACCTGTCCATCTCCAACACTCCTTCTCTCTGGCATTAAAACTAATTTTATTGCAAAAAATTTTAAAATTATGTCTATTCTTCCATGTTTTTATTGAGGAAGGAATTCTTAAAAATTAAGCAGTAGGAGCTTGCATTAATCCATCTCAACTTAGCAAATTCCCTGGCTGGTCATCTATGCTTAACACAGTTCATCTCATCAGTCCTAACCCATTCCACAACTCAGTGGCCTGGTTAAATGAGGACCACTGTTTAAGGTCTGTGGAAACTGAAAATGTACCCACATCTGCTCAGACATGGAAATGCAGACTGCTGGATGAATATTTCATGCTTTCTGGTGGTAGCTAAGTCTCTTCAATGTAGACTGGGCAACACTTCATGACTTTTTCATCTGTGCATGGGGGAAGTTATAAACTCAATCAAGAGTCATACCTTCAAATACAACTGAAAGTCTTTAGATAAACTCCCACCTGTTGGAAGCACAGTCACATGTGCATGTATACATTATGTACAGCCATATATATGTATATAATTATATATGATGACACATACAATATATTAACAAATTTGAATATGTTTACATAAACACATAAATATGTAACATATGAAACATATACCATAGATCTAATACATATCCATCATTCATAAATATAAAAAACATATATAATGAACAACATATTACATGTAAAATATGTAAGTATATATAACATATGTATACATATATATGTGTGTATATATATAACATACACACACTAACAGTATCCCTCACACACACATACATAATAGCAGATTTTATAAACTCATCTCTAGTTTTAACCACTTGGCATGTTAACAAGTAGGTATTGGAGAAAATTTCCTAGCTATCCATTATATAGTTTTCTGATCATTAATGTATAGAACAGACTTTATGACAACACCTTATATAGTAGGAGCCAGGATTAAGTAAATAAATGCATATGCATGCTACCTGTATGTGTATACAGTCACCAATAATATTGCACAGATAGGGAAGGCGAGGCACAGAGAGAGTAGTTGATCTCCCTGGGTTACACAGCAAAAGCTGAGTCAGTTAGCTTCCATCCATAGAGGTCTAAAGTCTGGGTGCTTAAAAATGACTCACTTTTGTGGACTAAGGCATATCTTTGTGGAAATGTTGAAGGCAAAAGGCTTTAAAGGGGCTATTGAAAATAATGCTTTTGGGGAGTGACTCAGATTAAATGATGTCACGAGGAGTGTTACAGGAATTCCTTCCCCAGGGAATAATAAATCATGTTTATTCCCAATGACAAACCAAGATATGATTCCACTGAAGTCCATCCTGGGAAACCTGTTAGTTCATCGAACTTCTTTACAGAGTATTGGTGAGAGGTTATCATCAGGACCATGGCGACCAGAAATGTCCACACTGTAATGTCCTCATCCAGCATGTGTGATGGCTCCCCTAGAGCTGCACAGTTGAAACCTCTTCCATTAACTTCCTCCATCCTAAGTACTCTAATACCTCCTAGACCACATTGTATGCAGTTGGGACAGAATTGCATACCAATGATGGGGAGGTGTGTCTAGATGCTCTAGTGAGGGTTCAGTGCCCCTTCTCCTTCTATGAAGTATCTAAAGACTTTCAGTTGTATTTGAAGGTATGACTCTTGCTTGAGTTTATAACTACCCCCATGCACAGATGAAAAAGTCACACAGATGAAAAAGTAGCCCAGTCTACTAGTCTACTGTAAAGTTGTCACAGCTGAGTTGATAAAGATGACAACTATTTTCCCCTTCCCTCAGATGCCATGTTCTGTGACACTGATGTGTTGGGATTGGTGTCCAGATTAGAAAGAGACAACATTCAAGCTGACATCAGACTTGGGTCAGGTCTGTGATAAACTGTTAGGGACATGAGATTGATGGATAGAGTGTCTTCCTTCCTTCTATGCTCATGCATTAAAATTTATATTTGTCTGTGAGTGTGTGTATGCATGAATGTGTGTGTGTGTGTGTGTGTGTATGTGTGTGTGTATGTGTATGTGCATGCATACAGGTGATAGTGCACTTGTGGAGATCAGAGGGTAACTATAGGAGTCCATTCTCTCCTTCTAAGATGTGGACCCTGGGAGTGGAGCTCAGGTTGCATGCATGACAACAAGTGCCTTTACCAGCTGATCTATCCAGGCAGCCTCCTTCTGTGTACATTTTTTTATGACGTTGTTCACTTACAGGCTGCTTCTATTTCCACCATTGTTGGCTTCATTTTATTTTTGAATAAGTACAACATTACCATGTTCCCAAAGTAAAATCTGTACCAACAATATTCTTGAAGAAGTATCTATCCTTTTCACATCCCTGCACAGCCTACTAATCCATCTTCCATATGTTAGCAATTGTGTTAGTTTCTGCTTTATCCTCCTGAGTTATTCCTTTTGCAGAAAGTAAGAAATACATCTGTAACTGTGATTCTATGTACTCCTCTTTCTCCTATCAAAAGTAGCTTTATAAATTCTATTTTACATTTTGCTTTTCCAGCTTGGCAATATATCCTTAGAATTACCCCATATCACTTCATAGAAAACATTAGCATTCTAACTTACAAATGCTTGCTTGGAAAAAAACATACCTTGGATGAAAGGATATTGAATATGACTATTGAAATATCACAGAATTGCAGGATGCTGCTAAAACCATGTGTACTGGCTGGTTTTGTGTATCAACTTGACACAAGCTGGAGTTATCATAGAGAAAGGAGCTTTAGGTGAGGAAATGCCTCCATGAGATCCAGCTGTAAGGCATTTTCTCAATTAGTGACCAAGGGGGAAGGGTCTCTTGTGGGTGGTACCATCTCTGGGCTGGTAGTCTTGGGTTCTATAAGAAAGCAAGCCAGGGGAAGCAAGCCAGTAAGTAACATCCTTCCATGGCCTCTGCATCAGCTCCTGCTTCCTGACCTGCTTGAGTTCTAGTCCTGACTTCCTTTGGGGTGATAAACAGCATTGTGAAAGTATAAGCTGAATAAACCCTTTCCTCCCCAACTTGCTTCTTGGTCATGATGTTTATGCAGGAATAGAAACCCTGATTGAGACACTGTGCTTAGAGGAAAGCTACAACTTCATATAGTCTTCTTAGAAAAGAAGAGAAATGGGGCTGGGAGATGGCCCAGTTCATAATGCTCACACCACGCAAGTGTGAGGAACA